>JAPWDM010000016.1:55000-62500 GCA_035578155.1 Brachynemurus nebulosus
ATTTGGATAAGGGTGACTTAAATAAGTTAGGGTAGACCGGGGTTAGTTGGGTACAGAGGTAAGTTGAACATGTAAAAATTACCCCACACAAAAGATATGGTCAAATTACCACACTTAAATAAATCAGTCTTATCCAATTAACGACATTACAGAGGTAAGTTGAACATATAAAAATTACACCACACAAAAGATATGACAAAATTACGGTTATTTGGATAAGGGTGACTTAAATAAGTTAGGGTAGACCGGGGTTAGTTGGGTACAGAGGTAAGTTGAACATGTAAAAATTACCCCACACAAAAGATATGGTCAAATTACCACACTTAAATAAATCAGTCTTATCCAATTAACGACATTACAGAGGTAAGTTGAACATATAAAAATTTCACCACACAAAAGATATGACAAAATTACGGTTATTTGGATAAGGGTGACTTAAATAAGTTACCCTTATCCAATTAACCATATTAAAGAAATTTGTATCATTTTTAAATAATTTTTTTGAAATATTTATATGGAAATATTATCACAATTAATACATATATATGTATCACTAGTATTAGGTACGCAATTAATATGCGCCCAATTTTTGCACAACTGACATTCAATCCACGTTTCTTTGGGGTTACACTTTGAAAATAGTTCATTGCATATTAAGCAAGAAATCCTTGGTAATAATATTAAGCAATTACTATTAATACAAATATTAATTTTTTTAGTAACTTTTTTACACTTTTTTTTTATATTTTGTTCTTTCTCTAATGTTTTTATTTCTATTGAATCGGTTAAAACACTAGATTTTCTTTTCCTCTTGGTTTGACCCTGTTCTTTTGAAGCAGCCCTTGGGTACGGTCGAACTATTTCTGGAGAAAATATTGTAGGTGATGATGTTAAAATTTGCGATTCTGGGGGATCAGTTACGAATGACGGAGCGAAATCATCTTGAGTAAAAATATTTTCATTATATGGAAATATTCCAGTCTTTTTAAATCCTTTTATGATATTTGTATTAGTTGTAGCTAATGGTAATGAATCTGCTACTATTTTTGGGATATCATATATTGTTATTTTTTCACCTGGATTATTTCTTAACCATAAATCTTGTGCAGTTGAAGCATATTTCTTAAATGGTCCATACACAGCCACATCAAGTGGTTGTAATTTATGGCTACAATGTGGTGGAAAGGATAACATTACGATCCCATTATTTTTCGCTAAGTTTAAGGTTGGTACATGTAAATGTGAGGAATGATTATCTAATAAGAGTAATACTGGATTATTAATAGATGGTTTAACGTGTGCGATGAAATGCTGCATGTACATAAAAAATTCTTCATTTGTTACCCAACCGCTAGAATTTCCTGCACCAATAGAACCTTTTGGTCCATTATTAATAAAATGATTTTTATATTTTTTTCGTGGAAATACGAACATAGGAGGCACTGTATTTCCGTTTGCAGAAACAGCACATATTAGTGTGACATTAGTGCCCCGTTCAGCAGAAGTTATGGAGCCAACATTTTTTTTACCTTTGGCAGCAATTATTTTAGGAGGTTTTAATACAGTACTAATTGAGGTTTCATCAACATTATAAATATTTGATGCGGTAAATTGATATTTATTCTTAACTTCAGCTAATTTTGTGAAAAATGGTTTTACATTTTGAACATTAAATGATGTCGCTCGTCCGATACTTGTTGCTTCTGGTTTTCTAATTGATAATTCTCGATTCCTTTTTAGAAAACTAGTAAGCCACTCTTTGCCAGCTATTTTATTAATTTTCCATATTTCAGGCATTTTAATATTAAATTTTTCAGCACACTCATAAGCAAGCTGGCGAACATTTTTCGGAGTCAATCCATAAAATATCGAAGCCATTTGTAGTAAATAATCTTTTAATGCAATTTCCTGGTCCTTAGAAAATACTTGTCTAGGTTTTTTATAACCAATTGTCGGTAAATCTTGCGTTTCCTTATTTTTATATGCTTTTAACTTAATTATATAACGTGATAGTGTCGTACGTTTAATATTAAATTCCTTTGAAGCAGCATTGATACTTCGGTTTCCAGAAATTATTGTTCTTGCGGCATCATTAAATGTTTCGATAGATATAAAACCTCTTTCAGTTTTACGTTTATAATTTCTCATATCTAATAGAAATAAAAAACAAATATATAATAAAAGAAAATCTTAATCATAGTTTTGTTAATGAAAAAAATTTTACTTACTTGTTATTTGTAAATGATACAAATTGATAATTGAAACTGATGTATTTTGCTAAGATAAATCGATTACTGTTTTAAATTAAAAATTTATATATTTGAAGAAAATTTCAATTTTTGTAAAATGAGTGTACATTATAATATATAAAATAGCATTGTGAAATAAAAGCACATAATATATGAAGGTATATGCACTTAAACTTTGTAATTAAACAATTACGGTCACATACAAAAAGTAGTCACAAACGCCACAAACTTCACAAACACAAATCGTTCACATTTTTATATGTAAAATTTATAATTTTGAAGAAAATTTCAATTTTTGTAAAATTAATATATATTAAAACCACTTTTTAAGTAATAGTTTAAAAAAATAGAAACAAGTTCGCATTTACATGTATTTTGTTAAAAGTAACACAATTCGTTCACTTTTATTATATATAAAATTTATACTTTTGGAAAAAATTACAAATTTTTTTAAAATTAATAATGGTTGTAACCACTTGTAAGAATAATTGAAAAAAATAATAAAAACAAATTCACAAAAAACAATGTTTAAGTACATATAACAACACATATTATGTGCTTTAACTTCACGACGGTGTATTGTACACTAAACTTTTTATGTTTCCTATCATTTAATATATTCTGGTTTATAAAAAAAGGGGGAAACATCACAAACACATACGTGTTACTAAACATATATGTGATATATGTGGTATGTTATTATGTATGTTTTAATATTTAAACAAGGGTGCCACCCCAACACATCTTACTGAATATATATATATATATATATATATATATATATATATATATATATATATATATATATATATATATATATATATGTATGTATGTAATATGTGTTATGTATATGTAGTTAAAATACACATGAATATATGTAAAACTTTTTATGTTTCCTATCATTTAATATATTCTGGTTTATAAAAAAGAGGGAAACATCACAAACACATACATGCTACTAAACATATATATGATATATGTGGTATGTTATTATGTATGTTTTAATATTTAAACAAGGGTGCCACCCCAACACATCTTACTGAATATATATATATATATATATATATATATATATATATATATATATATATATATATATATATATATATATATATATATATATATATGTATGTATGTAATATGTGTTATGTATATGTAGTTAAAATACACATGAATATATGTAAAACTTTTTATGTTTCCTATCATTTAATATATTCTGGTTTATAAAAAAGAGGGAAACATCACAAACACATACATGCTACTAAACATATATATGATATATGTGGTATGTTATTATGTATGTTTTAATATTTAAACAAGGGTGCCACCCCAACACATCTTACTGAATATATATATATATATATATATATATATATATATATATATATATATATATATATATATATATATATATATGTATGTAATATGTGTTAGGTATATGTAGTTAAAATACAAATATTGATTTTTATTTTTCTTACGTATTTAGAAAGGTTTTTTATATGATATTGTATGTATACAGTATTGAAATGGCTTTTTATCTTATGATAATGTATGAAAAATGTAGATTTAAAATACTAATGGAAGTAAGATATTGTAATACGTTAACAAAAGTCAGTTGAATGTATAATATTTTAACCAAAAGTAAGTTAAAGTATTGAAATATTGGTATATGTGAATGTTTTATTATGATTTTTCTAACTATTCATAAAAGTTGATAAAACGTACATCATAAATAACAAATTATAAATTTACTCTTAAACTATTATTTTTACATAAAAAATACTTATCCACATTTGTTTATTTTAAGAAAATACATGATAATTTTAAAAAAAGTTTTAATATTTATGAATTTTTAATAGTTTTATATCTTATGATAATGTATGAAAAATGTACATTTAAAATACTAATGGAAGTAAGATATTGTAATACGTTAACAAAAGTCAGGTGAATGTATAATATTTTAACCAAAAGTAAGTTAAAGTATTGAAATATTGGTAAATGTGAATGTTTTATTATGATTTTTCTAACTATTCATAAAAGTTGATAAAACGTACATCATAAATAACAAATTATAAATTTACTCTTAAACTATTATTTTTACATAAAAAATACTTATCCACATTTGTTTATTTTAAGAAAATACATGATAATTTTAAAAAAAGTTTTAATATTTATGAATTTTTAATAGTTTTATATCTTATGATAATGTATGAAAAATGTACATTTAAAATACTAATGGAAGTAAGATATTGTAATACGTTAACAAAAGTCAGGTGAATGTATAATATTTTAACCAAAAGTAAGTTAAAGTATTGAAATATTGGTATATGTGAATGTTTTATTATGATTTTTCTAACTATTCATAAAAGTTGATAAAACGTACATCATAAATAACAAATTATAAATTTACTCTTAAACTATTATTTTTACATAAAAAATACTTATCCACATTTGTTTATTTTAAGAAAATACATGATAATTTTAAAAAAAGTTTTAATATTTATGAATTTTTAATAGTTTTATATCTTATGATAATGTATGAAAAATGTACATTTAAAATACTAATGGAAGTAAGATATTGTAATACGTTAACAAAAGTCAGGTGAATGTATAATATTTTAACCAAAAGTAACTTAAAGTATTGAAATATTGGTATATGTGAATGTTTTATTATGATTTTTCTAACTATTCATAAAAGTTGATAAAACGTACATCATAAATAACAAATTATAAATTTACTCTTAAACTATTATTTTTACATAAAAAATACTTATCCACATTTGTTTATTTTAAGAAAATACATGATAATTTTAAAAAAAGTTTTAATATTTATGAATTTTTAATAGTTTTATATCTTATGATAATGTATGAAAAATGTACATTTAAAATAATAATGGAAGTAAGATATTGTAATACGTTAACAAAAGTCAGGTGAATGTATAATATTTTAACCAAAAGTAAGTTAAAGTATTGAAATATTGGTATATGTGAATGTTTTATTATGATTTTTCTAACTATTCATAAAAGTTGATAAAACGTACATCATAAATAACAAATTATAAATTTACTCTTAAACTATTATTTTTACATAAAAAATACTTATCCACATTTGTTTATTTTAAGAAAATACATGATAATTTTAAAAAAAGTTTTAATATTTATGAATTTTTAATAGTTTTATATCTTATGATAATGTATGAAAAATGTACATTTAAAATACTAATGGAAGTAAGATATTGTAATACGTTGATAATACTTGTATGCTATTAATGAATTAGTTTTGGGTATATGTTTTTGTGGATCCGAACTCGGTCGCGTGCCTTGGCCACCTACGGAACTTTCTTGCTGCGAGACTTTACTCAACATATATATCATATAATTTTTATATTTATATTTTTATTTATTTAATTATATTATATTAAAATGAAAAATATATATGCGTAAATGTTCTCTTCGGCCGCCATTTAACGGTTAACTCAGAACTGGCACGGACTAGGAGAATCCGACTGTCTAATTAAAACAAAGCATTGCCATGGCCCCAACGGGTGTTGACGCAATGTGATTTCTGCCCAGTGCTCTGAATGTCAACGTGAAGAAATTCAAGCAAGCGCGGGTAAACGGCGGGAGTAACTATGACTCTCTTAGCCCTCACCCCTTAGTAACTATTTTAGCCCTCACTGTGATTAATATCATGATGCTCCTAAAGATCAAACAAATGCCGGATTGTCTTTTATGATGTCGGACTTGGACCCAGATCGACCACAGTCGTCTGGAGGAGCATCGACTAGCGAGAGACCGGACACAGAAGGTGTCCAGTTCATGTGTGGTGAGCCCGACTGCGGGCGTATATTTGCCACGGCTATTGGCCGTGGAGTCCATATGAGGAAAACCCATCCTGAAAAAGCCAACGATAACATAAACGTAGCCCGAACTAAGGCACGATGGGATCCAGAGGAGTTTAAACTCTTAGCAGTGGCTGAGGCTGAAGCGACTGCGTCCGGTGTTCGTCATCTCAACCTACATCTTGAGAGACAGTTTCCCGGTCGCACTCTCGAAGCCATCAAGGGTCGTAGGCGTTCGCCCGCGCACCGCGAGATGGTAAGGGAGGAACTTGAACGCATTGCGTCCGCTTCTAGGCCTGGTTCTGCAGTAGAGGAACCCTCACAAGAGGACTCTGTTACCCAGAAAGGATCGCCCTCCGACCATCTAAATGAGGCGATTCGCAATCGCATACGGGAGCTCTTGAGCTTACCAGTCGATTATACGTGTTATCAGGGTGACAGACTGAAGCGTATTGCTGAGGCTGCACTTGAAGGCATAGACGTAGCTTCCGAGATTTATTCTTGGTTGCATGACGTCTTCCTTAGTTCTCAACCAACGAGCCAGAAGTTCACTTATAAGGGCAAACGTAAGCCAACAAAAGGTGGGAAACGAACGAAGAGACGTGCACAATATGCCAAGGTCCAGAGGTTGTATAAACGCAATTTTAGCGTTGCAGCCAAACTGGTGTTGGATGGTGACCTTGGGGCTGCCAGTGTTGACCTGAACGATTTAGATGCGTACTGGAGGCCTCTGTTTGAGTCCGAAAGTGCCTCTGATCTGGATGAGATCGCTGGCGAGCTAAATGACTCGGGACCTCCTTCTGCCATGCAATCTTTGTGGTCTCCAATCTCTGTTAGGGATATAGCGACGTGCAAAGTGGAGCCATCATCAGCTCCAGGACCTGATGGGATTACTCCTAGAGTATGGAACCTCGTTCCTGCCATCATACGTGCTATTGTGCTAAACGTCATACTTCTGAACGGGGAGTTACACCCTAACTTGGCTGCCACCCGAACTGTGTTCATTCCCAAGAAAGACGGTGCCGTAAGTCCGTCGGAATTCAGACCGATCTCGATTGGTTCTGTTGTCCTTCGGCAGCTCCATAAGATTCTCGCGTCACGTTTAATGCGATTGCCCGTCAATGATGCTCGTCAAGCAGCGTTTACCCATGGCGATGGCTTAGCTGGGAATCTGTATCTTTTGCAGACCCTCTTCGCAGAAGCTCGGTTACGCTGCAAGAGTATTCATGCCGCCTCTTTGGACGTGTCCAAGGCGTTTGACACTATATCGCATCCCGCTCTACTCAGAACTCTTGATAAACTTGGTTTACCTAAGCAGTTCTGCAGCTATGTGGCGGGTTTTTATAGAGAGGCAACTACCATTCTAGAGCGTGATGGCAGAAAATCGAAGGCCGTTAAACTTGGGCGTG
>JAPWDM010000016.1:67500-75000 GCA_035578155.1 Brachynemurus nebulosus
TTAACCTATTAACTTTTATTTTATGTAGATTAATGTTTTTAACAATAAGTGTTACCAATTTAACCTGTTAGCTAATTTTATCTATTATTTATAGATGATAAAAAAAGGAAAACTATTGACAACAACACATGGCGTTCCATAACTGGTCACCCATGAAAGTACTTACCATGCCCGATTTTGCTTAACTTCGGTGATCGAACGAGAACCGGTGTTTTCAACATGGTATGATCGTTGTCTGATTGTGGATACGATATTTGTAAAAATATATAGTTTTATAAGTAATACCAGTAATAATAATGTATAATTCTAATTTCATTTATTAATAAATATTTTTTATTACTGTACTTAAAAGCTTTTTTTTTATTTTATATTTACCTCTAAATATACTTTCCACATCCAATTTATCCTATTAATTATCCATCCAATATATTCTTTATATTCATAAGTTTTAAATGTATAATAATATAAAAATAATACTTTATATTTCTTAATATATTTGTTAGTGAATAAAGGGTAAATAATATATAATAAAACATTATTTTTAATTTTATAATTTTTATTTTGAAAATAATATCTACATAATTAAAAAACTTTATTATTCAATTTTTATTTATAATATATATTTAAGTTTTTATATTTATATTTATCGTTGCTCAAATTACCTCGTACAAATTTCATTGCCCAAATAACCCCGGTCTACCGTATACAATTTTTATTTATAATATATATTTAAGTTTTTATATTTATATTTATCGTTGCTCAAATTACCTCGTACAAATTTCATTGCCCAAATGACCCCGGTCTACCCTATACGTGAAGTGGCTCGGCTTCCCAAGTAGCGCCAATAGCTGGATTGATAGCAAAGACTTGGTATGATATCCCCACCAACATGGAGCAGCGAATACGCATGATTGGCCGGAGCAGTCGCAGTATCCTCCACCAACATGGAGCAGCGAATACGCATGATGGGCCGGAGCAGTTGCAGTATCCCCCACCAAGAGATCGTGACATTTTTTTTTCCTGAAAAAATAACATCAGCTATTGAATGGAGTTCGTCTGTGGAAACTTTTGATCTTCTATTCACACTTACCTTCAACGAATCTGATATTGGAGAAGACCGCCTAGATGGATTCGACACGCTGACATACTTTCTTACGTTGTGGATGTGAAAAACGATAACATATGCTCGTCCGAAACTGCTGGATCGTATATTGAAACTTGTGGAAGAACATGGTATTCCTCGATTGTGCTTCAATCCAAAGAGCGTAGAAGAAGACGGTGAATTATTGGAGTGGATCGTGCAGAACATTGAAAAAGGCACAGCCAATCAATCGGCACTCCTAGGCTGGGAAAGTGGTCCGGATGTGGGGACGTGGTCGTCGACGAACTTACAAGACTACTTAGATATATACAAAATTTTAAATACAAATTTTTTGTATTTTTTGATTTTTTGTATTTTTTGATTTTTTGTAAATTTTTTTTTTTTGATTTTTTTTGTTTTTATATTTTTGTATTTTTTTTTTTTCAATTTTTAACATGTTTTTTTTCTGAAATTATAATATTTTGACATGTACATATTTTATTTTTTAATAAAAGTAAAATTTTGAGTTAATAATGGCCATTATTATTTTACAAACTAATTACTTAATAAGTATAACTTATAAAAATAAAACCATGGTTTTAAGAATATTTACAAAATTAACAAAGAAATATATACAAAATTAACAAAAGATATATACAAAATTAAGAAAAATAAAAATCGTCTATTTTGTAGTGCCCCCATGGGAGAGTTTTAAGTTTATTGTTGGGTACTATGAACCGTTTATCATCGCCATTTGACAGTGCGGCCTTATTGATTAAATGTGTGTATAGTCGATGTTTTAAGCTGCGGAAAACACTCATTTGTTTATATAACACGGTACTTGAGTCTTTGCTCATAACACAATTTATGTAGTCTTTAACGTCTATTTCGTTTTTCACCACATCTTTTTTAACACCTTTGAGTTTTTTAATTGGGGGCACATCACCGTCTTTCACTATACAGTAGGATTTAGCTTTAACACCGACAAATTGTTTAATTATTGTCCCAGAACACTCATCTTTAAATTTCCTGAGCACTATTTTATTTAATTGAGGCAGTCCATAGATGTTATCTGCAGCATAATCACTCGTGTCAAAGTATTCACTAATTTCCGGTTTAATATCGGCGTAAAAATCGTCCGTTTCTATCCGGTATATAAAACTGTCGGTATCCATGTACAATAAATCCACTCTGTCACTGTAATTTGGTTTTATATAACCGTAGTGGAAATCGTACATTAAAGTCTTGGATAACTCGAGCACGCTAAATCCTAAGTAAATCGGCTTGTCGTATTTCACTTTCAAACGGTCCATTTGTATAGCGACCAGATTTTTTATTGATAATTGAACAACTGTGAAAGTTCTGTCTGCTTATCAAATTATTAGCACCCAACTGTTTACGAATGTTCTCCCAATGAGTCACTAGCCGCACATCAACACGTTTGCCCATATTTTCCATCGTTTTCCCGAAAACACTATTATTTTTTAACTTGAAATAGTCCTTTTCGAAGATATTTGTTGCCTTAGAACGGAGCTCGGTGTTCAAATCGATGTATTTCTTCAGCCACGGAGATTGATTAAACTGGAGCGCACGATGTATTTTCGTTAACTTTAGTCCGTATTTTAAGCACTGTTTTAAATTCCGGTAATGGATCACATATTTCTTCTTATCGTAAATGTTGGCGAGCAATTTGCTGTCTTTAGATGTGATGTATGGCGGCTTCGTCTGCTCCGGACAGAATGGTAGATCTTGATGATAGTCGTGTAGTGCCTTCGGGTACTCGAGGTCGACTTCCAAAATGTATCCAACATCAGCGTCATCCGGAACCATTGGTATGTCGATGTTATCCAATTCGTGTTCTGGAAATATCTGATCGGTAAATGCTAAAACGACCGCAACATTGAGTCAATCCACCACGCATACCCTTTTTGATGAAATGGATCATGTCGATGTCCGTTAGTAGCTCTAGTTCCACTTTCGTATATTTCAACATGGCGTCCCAGCTCAAGCCTGGCGCGGTGTAGTATTGGCACGGATCCAATTTGTACGTGTTCAGGCACAGGTTCCGGAAATTTTCAAAGACATCCGCCAGTAATAGCACGTTCGTTTTCAAATACAAGTCCGAATACTGCCCCAAATTTTGGATGTTGAATTCATTCCATACTCGCTGCGCACGCTGGTATTCTTCATCGGTAATACTGGATGACTTTAGGCTGCTGTGGAATGCCGCCTTTGGTGGTAGAGCGCGTTCATTCAGTCGTTCAACACTGTTGACGTATTCGTACGGGAATAGGGTAGACCGGGGTTATTTGGGCAATGAAATTTGTAAGAGGTAATTTGAGCAATACTTTATTTAATATGTTATGGAATATGCATAATTTTATTTAAATAAAAAGCATCGCTAATATTTGTTGTACTTTTATTTTTTAAATAAAACGCCGCGACGTTTTTTATTTTTGTTTTTCAGATTTGCAAGTATAAATAAGTTTATTTTTTTTAAATAAAAAGTAGCGACATTTTCAATTGTAAGCGACGTTATTAATTATATAACTCTTTTTTTGATTTGACTGGTTTTGGTGTTATATAAATCTTTCTTTTATATACAGAAGTTGTATTAATTTCGATACCATTTTCTCGCTGACCGACACGGTGAACACTACTGTTCAGTTTTTCATTGTTACTTAAAATTTTCTAGTGTATATTTTCAAAGTTATAATGGCATATAAAATTAATAATTTAAAATTAATAAATGAAGTTGAAAAGCGACCCATTATATGGGACACGCAAAGGATACATAGTGATATATATAACAGAAAATTGGCTTGGAATCAAATCATAAATTGTTTTTCCAACGAAGAAGTAAATTTTAATAACAAAAAAAATTTGGAGAATTCTTACAGAAACGTTGGAAAAATATTAAGGACAGATATTTCGCAGTAATAAAACAAAAAAAATTAAATCCTGAAAAGAAACAAAAACCATATAAATATGCATATCAACTACAATTTTTAATTAAAAAACGCAATAATTAAATAAAAACGAAAATTTATTGGAAACGAAAAATAAAACGTTTAATGACGAAAATGAAAAATTTCTGTTATCTTTGTTGCCAACATTAAAAACATTTTCAGAAGATTTAAAGAAAAATTTAAAACTCGAAATAATGCAATTGATAGAAAAATATGATATAATTTCGAAAAATGAAAAACAGTCGTTATCAGTATCAGAAGATACCGTAGCTGAAAAAATAAAACCGCAGGAAATTTTATTACAATCGCCACCGAATTTTCAATCTAATATTTTACCAAATGAATCATCAGTACAAGTTCATTCACCAACTACAGAGCAACCGGAGTACATGTCTGTTGTTCGAACACCAATTAGTTCTACATCAACGGATTCAATTGATTCTTATTTATCCAATTTTTTTACTACAGAGTATACTGAATTTCCTTAACCCTTAACTGGTCTACTCACTTTTTGAAACATAAGTAGTCTACTGGAGTACAAAAGTTATTTTCTTAAATTATTTGTTAATCTGCTTTGAAAATAGAAAAATATTATTAAAAAAAAATACTATTATTAAAAATTTTCCTGTGATCATAACATATTTTATTTAATCGTTTTCACAAATATTTTTCCTGGAAATATCTAGGAATATGAAATTAGAATTTAAATAGTAATAAAGTAAAAAAAAAAAAAAAAAAGAAATAGAATCGAAATATTAATTTAAAAATAAAATTGTATTTTTGTATTTTTGCATATTTGTAATTCAGTAGACCAATTAAGGGTTAAATTTATCACCGTGTCCGTCATCGATTGAATGGTCAAAATTTGTATCATTTATAAATAAGTAAGTACAAATTTTTTCATTAACAAAACTATGATTAAGATCTTCTTTTATTAAATTTTTGTTTTTTATTTCTTTTAGATATGAGAAATTATAAACGCAAAACCGAAAGAGGTCTTATATCTATGGAAACATTTAATGACGCCGCAAGAACAATAATTTTTGGGAACAAAAGTATAAATGCTGCTTCAAAGGAATTTAATATTAAACGTACGACGCTAACGCGTTATTTAACTAAATTGAAAGCATATAAAAATAAGGAAACGCAAGATTTACCGACAATGGGCTATAAAAAACCTCGACAAGTATTTTCTAAGGACCAGGAAATTGCTTTAAAAGATTATTTACTACAAATGGCTTCGATATTTTATGGATTGACTCCAAAAGATGTTCGTCAGCTGGCTTATGAGTGTGCTGAAAAATTTAATATTAAAATGCCTGAAACATGGAAACTTAATAAAATAGCTGGCAAAGAGTGGCTTTCTAGTTTTCTAAAAAGGAATCGAGAGTTGTCAATTAGAAAACCCGAACCAACAAGCATCGGACGAGCGACATCGTTTAATATTGAAAATGTAAAACCATTTTTCACTCAATTAGCTGAAGTTATGAGTAAATATCAATTTACCGCATCAAACATTTGGAATATAGATGAAACTGGAATTTCCACAGTACTTAAACCTACTAAAATAATTGCTGCGAAAGGTAAAAAAAATGTTGGCTCCATAACTTCTGCTGAGCGGGGTACTAATGTGACACTAATATGTGCTGTTTCCGCAAACGGAAATACAGTGCCTCCTATGTTCGTATTTCCACGAAAAAAATATAAAAATCATTTTATTAATAATGGACCAAAAGGTTCTATTGGTGCAGGCAATTCAAGCGGCTGGGTAACAAATGAAGAATTTTTTATGTACATGCAACATTTCATCGCACACGTTAAACCATTTATTAATAATCCAGTATTACTCGTATTAGATAATCATTCCTCACATTTACATGTACCAACCTTAAACTTAGCGAAAGATAATGGGATCGTAATATTATCATTTCCACCACATTGTAGCCATAAATTACAACCACTTGATGTGGCTGTGTATGGACCATTTAAGAAATATGCTTCAACTGCACAAGATTTATGGTTGCGAAATAATCCAGGTAAAACGATAACAATATATGATATCCCAAAAATAGTAGCAGATTCATTACCATTAGCTACAACTAGTACAAATATCATAAAAGTATTTAAAAAGACTGGAATATTTCCATATAATGAAAATATTTTTACTCAAGATGATTTCGCTCCGTCATTCGTAACTGATTCCGCAGAATCGCAAATTTTAACATCATCGATAATGAATACTCAATCAAATTCAGCGCCTACAATATTTTCTCCAGAAATAGTTCGACCCTACCCAAGGGCTGCTTCTAAAGAACAGAGTCAAACTAAAAGGAAAAGAAAATCTACTGTTTTAACCGATACAAGAGAAATAAAAACATTAGAGAAAGAACAAAATATAGCAAAAAAGCGTAAAAAAGTTACTAAAAAAATTGATATTTGTATTAATAGTAATTGCTTAATATTATTATCAAGGATTTCTTGCTTAATATGCAATGAACTATTTTCAAAAAGTCGCCCCAAAGAACCGTGGATTGAATGTCAGTTATGCAAAAACTGGGCTCATATTAAATGCGTGCTTAATACTGGTGATACATATATATGTATTAATTGTGAAAATATTGCCATATAAATGTTTAAAAATAATTATTTATAAATGATACAAATTTCTTTTTTTAATATTGTATAATAAAGTTTTTTATTTATATTATTTTCCAAATAAAAAGTATAAAATTGAAAATAATGTTTTATTATATATTATTTACCCTTTATTCACTAACAAATAACATATTAAGAAATATAAAGCACTATTGTTATATTATTTTACAACATTTAAAACTTCTGAATATAAAGAATATATTAGATGGATAATTAATAGGATAGATTGGATGTGGAAAGTATATTTAGAGGTAACTATGATATAAAAAAAAGCTTTTAAGTACAGTAATAAAGTATATTTATTATTAAATCAAATTAGTTTTATACATTATCAATAAAATTTACCTTATCATTAATAAATGGGACAAATTTAACGTGGAAGGTATATCTAAATGTAGCTGTAAAATAAAAAAAAACCCTTTCAGTGTAGTAATAAAATATATTTATTAATAAATCAAATTAGAATTATACATTATATTTACTAGTATTAATAGTAAAACTATATATTTACAAATATCGTATCCATAATCAGACAACGACCATACCATGTTGAAAACACCGGTTCTCGTTCGATCACCGAAGTTAAGCAACATTGGGCATGGTAAGTACTTTCGTGGGTGACCAGTTACGGAACGCCATGTGTTGCTGTCAATAATTTTCCTTTTTTTACATCTATAAGTAATTGATTAAAGTAATTAATCAGTTTGTGTACGCTGCTTCGGAATTCAATATTCAATATCCAATATTTAATAAATTATAAACAAATCCAAACTAATCAAATCCAACATAAGACCT
>JAPWDM010000016.1:80000-147500 GCA_035578155.1 Brachynemurus nebulosus
AAATTTTCAATAATTACATAGATATGTAAAGTATTTTTCGAACAAATCAAAAAAACTTTTAATGAAATTATTATAAATAAATCATATTTAGTTTTATTATATAAATAATGCAGCCTTTGTATATAAAAATTTTATCCATCATTTTACATAAATGATTATTATCAAATATATATTAAATCCCCAAATATTCATTTATTATACACATAATAACTAATTACTTAGAAAATTATGTAATTTATAAATTATTCTTATGGAGTACATATTAATAAAATAACAAAAATAAAAAATCAGATTTTTATATATCAGTACTCTACCATACAATAATTAAATATAATTACAAATAAAATCGATTTTTCCAATAATTGTTCTATATAATACATAAATACACACATTATAATTATTTATTATTTTAATAAATAAAATTTACAAAACATATGTATAACATTTAGTAGGTAATATGGTATCACCTCACCCAGGCCCGGCACGTTAGCCATAACCTACATCCCAATCAAGCCCGACACGCCCCGGTCCTCAGAGCCAATCCTTATCCCGAAGTTACGGATCTAATTTGCCGACTTCCCTTACCTACATTATTCTATCGACTAGAGGCTCTTCACCTTGGAGACCTGCTGCGGATATGGGTACGAACCGGCGCGACACCTCCACGTGGCCCTCACCTGGATTTTCAAGGTCCGAGGGAATGATCCAGACACCGCCGCAACTGCGGTGCTCTTCGCGTTCCAAACCCTATCGCCCTGCTAGAGGATTCCAGGGAACTCGAACGCTCATGCAGAAAAGAAAACTCTTCCTGGATCTTCCGACGGCGTCTCCAGGCCTCTTTGGGTTACCCCGACGAACACTCATATACACATATATAATGTGAATGAGGGCCCGACTTATATACGGTTCCGCTGCCGGGTACCGGAATAGGAACCGGTTTCCCTTTCGCCCAATGGATGTAATTATTTATTATTTATTTATTTATTTTATAAAATTTTATTATTTTAAATAATAATTATTTATAAAAATAATTATATAATTTATTAAAACACATCAACATTAACATCGGTTTTCACCTAGGGCTTAGGATCGACTGACTCGTGTGCAACGGCTGTTCACACGAAACCCTTCTCCACGTCAGTCCTCCAGGGCCTCGCTGGAGTATTTGCTACTACCACCAAGATCTGCACCGATGGCGGCTCCAGACAGCCTCACGGCCAATCCTTCCGCGCACACCATCGCGACCCTCCTACTCGTCAAGTTTTCATGATATTTAAAAATTTTTATAAAAATAATAAATATCTATAATAACAATTGACGATAGAGTATAAGCACGACGCTTCAGCGCCATCCATTTTCAGGGCTAGTTGCTTCGGCAGGTGAGTTGTTACACACTCCTTAGCGGATTCCGACTTCCATGGCCACCGTCCTGCTGTCTTAAGCAACCAACACCTTTCATGGTATCCCATAAGCGTCGATTTTGGCGCTTTAACTCTATGTTTGGTTCATCCCACAGCGCCAGTTCTGCTTACCAAAAGTGGCCCACTTGGCATTCTGATCCATAAATATTATCTTAATTAAAAATATTATTCTCATAGCTTCACATATATATAAAATTAAAAATAAAATCAATATATGATTTTAAGCAAGCTAGAGATCTCACCCATTTAAAGTTTGAGAATAGGTTGAGGTCGTTTCGGCCCCAAGGCCTCTAATCATTCGCTTTACCGGATGAGACTCGTTGAATGATGAACGCCAGCTATCCTGAGGGAAACTTCGGAGGAAACCAGCTACTAGATGGTTCGATTAGTCTTTCGCCCCTATACCCAGTTCCCACGATCGATTTGCACGTCAGAATCGCTACGGACCTCCATCAGGGTTTCCCCTGACTTCGTCCTGACCAGGCATAGTTCACCATCTTTCGGGTCCCAGCGTGTACGCTCTAGGTGTACCTTTATTCATAATAAAAATTATAAAAAAATTATAAGAATAATATAAGATGCCCTGGGAGTGCGATATTTAATACATAATAAAAATATATCCTCCCTCAAATTTATAATAAAAAAAATAAAAATTTTTTTTAAAAAAATTATTTTACTTTCATTTCGCCTTTGGGTTTCATAAAATTTATTAATATTTCGATGAAAAAATATTTTATTCCCAATGACTTGCGCACATGCTAGACTCCTTGGTCCGTGTTTCAAGACGGGTCCTGAAAGTACCCAAAGCTATAGCGTCGCTGACAAAAAGATTATTGTTCAAATTAATACATAAAAACTGACAGTAATATGGTATGATTTATTGGTATAAAAACCAAATAAAATCATATGTTTTATTAAGAAATATAAAAAACCTAATAAAACCCATATATACTCGTTTTAGTTAATGAACGTGTAAAAAAAAAAAAAAAAATTTTACACTTAATCTTATATTATGAATATTTATACCGTCAAACAATTAATTAGATAATATAGGCATATATTATATAAATAAATAAAAATTTATAATATAATATACAATGCACAAAAATATTTCATAAATCAATATTTAACGGGTCGCGACGTCCTACAAGATGAGAAGTGCATACCTCGTTATTATACACAACATATAGTAGTGCAATAATTTTATAAATTATAAATATACCATAAAAAATTATAATATATAATAATAATAAATTTTGTCACTAACAAATACAAGTTGGTTAATATACGATAAAAAGTAAATGAATCTTATCTTTCGACCTTTCGGGTTTTTCAGGTTTACCCCTGAACGGTTTTACGTACTCTTGAACTCTCTCTTCAAAGTTCTTTTCAACTTTCCCAAACGGTACTTGTTCGCTATCGGTCTCGTGGTTATATTTAGCCTTAGATGGAGTTTACCACCCACTTAGAGCTGCACTCTCAAGCAACCCGACTCTAAGGAGAGATCCACCTGTTATTCAGTATATAGTCACTACGGGCCTGGCACCCTCTCTGGGTATATGGCCCCATTCAAGATGGACTTGGACTTATTACATAAAATAACAGGTTAGGGTAGACCGGGGTTAGTTGGGTACAGAGGTAAGTTGAACATGTAAAAATTACCCCACACAAAAGATATGGTCAAATTACCACACTTAAATAAATCAGTTTTATCCAATTAACGACATTACAGAGGTAAGTTGAACATATAAAAATTACACCACACAAAAGATATGACAAAATTACGGTTATCTGGATAAGGGTGACTTAAATAAGTTAGGGTAGACCGGGGTTAGTTGGGTACAGAGGTAAGTTGAACATGTAAAAATTACCCCACACAAAAGATATGGTCAAATTACCACACTTAAATAAATCAGTCTTATCCAATTAACGACATTACAGAGGTAAGTTGAACATATAAAAATTACACCACACAAAAGATATGACAAAATTACGGTTATTTGGATAAGGGTGACTTAAATAAGTTAGGGTAGACCGGGGTTAGTTGGATACAGAGGTAAGTTGAACATGTAAAAATTACCCCACACAAAAGATATGGTCAAATTACCACACTTAAATAAATCAGTCTTATCCAATTAACGACATTACAGAGGTAAGTTGAACATATAAAAATTACACCACACAAAAGATATGACAAAATTACGGTTATTTGGATAAGGGTGACTTAAATAAGTTACCCTTATCCAATTAACCATATTAAAGAAATTTGTATCATTTATAAATAATTTTTTTGAAATATTTATATGGAAATATTATCACAATTAATACATATATATGTATCACTAGTATTAGGTACGCAATTAATATGCGCCCAATTTTTGCACAACTGACATTCAATCCACGTTTCTTTGAGGCTACACTTTGAAAATAGTTCATTGCATATTAAGCAAGAAATCCTTGGTAATAATATTAAGCAATTACTATTAATACAAATATTAATTTTTTTAGTAACTTTTTTACACTTTTTTTTTATATTTTGTTCTTTCTCTAATGTTTTTATTTCTATTGAATCGGTTAAAACACTAGATTTTCTTTTCCTCTTGGTTTGACCCTGTTCTTTTGAAGCAGCCCTTGGGTACGGTCGAACTATTTCTGGAGAAAATATTGTAGGTGATGATGTTAAAATTTGCGATTCTGGGGGATCAGTTACGAATGACGGAGCGAAATCATCTTGAGTAAAAATATTTTCATTATATGGAAATATTCCAGTCTTTTTAAATCCTTTTATGATATTTGTATTAGTTGTAGCTAATGGTAATGAATCTGCTACTATTTTTGGGATATCATATATTGTTATTTTTTCACCTGGATTATTTCTTAACCATAAATCTTGTGCAGTTGAAGCATATTTCTTAAATGGTCCATACACAGCCACATCAAGTGGTTGTAATTTATATAGCTTTGGGTACATTCAGGACCCGTCTTGAAACACGGACCAAGGAGTCTAGCATGTGCGCAAGTCATTGGGAATAAAATATTTTTTCATCGAAATATTAATAAATTTTATGAAACCCAAAGGCGAAATGAAAGTAAAATAATTTTTTTAAAAAAGATTTTTATTTTTTTTATTATAAATTTGAGGGAGGATATATTTTTATTATGTATTAAATATCGCACTCCCAGGGCATCTTATATTATTCTTATAATTTTTTTATAATTTTTATTATGAATAAAGGTGCACCTAGAGCGTACACGCTGGGACCCGAAAGATGGTGAACTATGCCTGGTCAGGACGAAGTCAGGGGAAACCCTGATGGAGGTCCGTAGCGATTCTGACGTGCAAATCGATCGTCGGAACTGGGTATAGGGGCGAAAGACTAATCGAACCATCTAGTAGCTGGTTCCCTCCGAAGTTTCCCTCAGGATAGCTGGCGTTCATCATTCAACGAGTCTCATCCGGTAAAGCGAATGATTAGAGGCCTTGGGGCCGAAACGACCTCAACCTATTCTCAAACTTTAAATGGGTGAGATCTCTAGCTTGCTTAAAATCATATATTGATTTTATTTTTAATTTTATATATATGTGAAGCTATGAGAATAATATTTTTAATTAAGATAATATTTATGGATCAGAATGCCAAGTGGGCCACTTTTGGTAAGCAGAACTGGCGCTGTGGGATGAACCAAACATAGAGTTAAAGCGCCAAAATCGACGCTTATGGGATACCATGAAAGGCGTTGGTTGCTTAAGACAGCAGGACGGTGGCCATGGAAGTCGGAATCCGCTAAGGAGTGTGTAACAACTCACCTGCCGAAGCAACTAGCCCTGAAAATGGATGGCGCTGAAGCGTCGTGCTTATACTCTATCGTCAATTGTTATTATAGATATTTATTATTTTTATAAAAATTTTTAAATATCATGAAAACTTGACGAGTAGGAGGGTCGCGATGGTGTGCGCGGAAGGATTGGCCGTGAGGCTGTCTGGAGCCGCCATCGGTGCAGATCTTGGTGGTAGTAGCAAATACTCCAGCGAGGCCCTGGAGGACTGACGTGGAGAAGGGTTTCGTGTGAACAGCCGTTGCACACGAGTCAGTCGATCCTAAGCCCTAGGTGAAAACCGATGTTAATGTTGATGTGTTTTAATAAATTATATAATTATTTTTATAAATAATTATTATTTAAAATAATAAAATTTTATAAAATAAATAAATAAATAATAAATAATTACATCCATTGGGCGAAAGGGAAACCGGTTCCTATTCCGGTACCCGGCAGCGGAACCGTATATAAGTCGGGCCCTCATTCACATTATATATGTGTATATGAGTGTTCGTCGGGGTAACCCAAAGAGGCCTGGAGACGCCGTCGGAAGATCCAGGAAGAGTTTTCTTTTCTGCATGAGCGTTCGAGTTCCCTGGAATCCTCTAGCAGGGCGATAGGGTTTGGAACGCGAAGAGCACCGCAGTTGCGGCGGTGTCTGGATCATTCCCTCGGACCTTGAAAATCCAGGTGAGGGCCACGTGGAGGTGTCGCGCCGGTTCGTACCCATATCCGCAGCAGGTCTCCAAGGTGAAGAGCCTCTAGTCGATAGAATAATGTAGGTAAGGGAAGTCGGCAAATTAGATCCGTAACTTCGGGATAAGGATTGGCTCTGAGGACCGGGGCGTGTCGGGCTTGATTGGGATGTAGGTTATGGCTAACGTGCCGGGCCTGGGTGAGGTGATACCATATTACCTACTAAATGTTATACATATGTTTTGTAAATTTTATTTATTAAAATAATAAATAATTATAATGTGTGTATTTATGTATTATATAGAACAATTATTGGAAAAATCGATTTTATTTGTAATTATATTTAATTATTGTATGGTACAGTACTGATATATAAAAATCTGATTTTTTATTTTTGTTATTTTATTAATATGTACTCCATAAGAATAATTTATAAATTACATAATTTTCTAAGTAATTAGTTATTATGTGTATAATAAATGAATATTTGGGGATTTAATATATATTTGATAATAATCATTTATGTAAAATGATGGCTAAAGTTTTTATATACAAAGGCTGTATTATTTATATAATAAAACTAAATATGATTTATTTATAATAATTTCATTAAAAGTTTTTTCATTTGTTCGAAAAATACTTTACATATCTATGTAATTATTGAAAATTTTTTAAATTATTATTTACTTGTATGCTATTAATGAATTAGTTTTGGGTATATGTTTTTGTGGATCCGAACTCGGTCCCGTGCCTTGGCCACCTACGGAACTTTCTTGCTGCGAGACTTTACTCAACATATATATCATATAATTTTTATATTTATATTTTTATTTATTTAATTATATTATATTAAAATGAAAAATATATATGCGTAAATGTTCTCTTCGGCCGCCATTTAACGGTTAACTCAGAACTGGCACGGACTAGGAGAATCCGACTGTCTAATTAAAACAAAGCATTGCGATGGCCCCAACGGGTGTTGACGCAATGTGATTTCTGCCCAGTGCTCTGAATGTCAACGTGAAGAAATTCAAGCAAGCGCGGGTAAACGGCGGGAGTAACTATGACTCTCTGAGCTGTGATGCCTGTGAGCATAGCTGCTGCCCCGTGTCCACACCAGTCGCGTTACCGCTTCGGCATGGTAGCGTGCAGTGGAGACCCGCAAAGCAACCGGAGGAACCGATTGCAATCGGCCTTAGCCGTAGTCAATCGGCTCTGTTGATGGAGGGGCGTCGCCTCCCTGGCTGGTTTATTATACCAGTCCGGGTCGCAATGAGGTTATTCTTTGGGTAAGCCAGCCCCCCCTGGTTATCCCACCATAGGGCCACCTTCCCTATGGCCCCCACTGCGCGGGGTAGGCGCATAACATTGAGACTAAGTCAGACGGGTGGAGCGGCTGTATGGGGCGGCTATACGGGAGGCCTTCGGGCGTCTCCCCCCCGGGCTTTAGGCCTGCGGCTCAAGAGCTCGACACGCCTAGAGCTGTAACCACGAATGGTGGCGGTTATAAATGCTAGTCTCATGCACTGCTGTCTGATGAGTTACCCTGTCGCTGTCACCTGCTACGCGGGTGCACGACGGGAGTAACGCGATCTCTCTTTTGCTAGCCAAATGCCTCGTCATCTAATTAGTGACGCGCATGAATGGATTAACGAGATTCTCTCTGTCCCTATCTACTATCTAGCGAAACCACTGCCAAGGGAACGGGCTTGGAAAAATTAGCGGGGAAAGAAGACCCTGTTGAGCTTGACTCTAGTCTGGCACTGTAAGGAGACATGAGAGGTGTAGCATAAGTGGGAGATTTATATTGTACTTTTTATGGGATTTATTTGTCGCTGGTGAAATACCACTACTTTCATTGTTTCTTTACTTACTCGATGAGGCGGAACGCGTACTGTGACAATTGTCATTCACAAAAATGTCATTGCACATGTTACGGTGTTCTTGAGCCAAGCGTATTAGAGTTGATGTTTATTTTATATATATATAATTTTTATTTCTTATTTTAATACCCTATATTCTCATATTTGTAATTTTTATTTTATTGTATTTTGAAATTATATGTTAAATTGTGGTTTTTTAAAAAACGAGTATTGTGTTATATTTTTAATTTTTAGCTACCATCCGTGGGATTATGCCTGAACGCCTCTAAGGCCGTATCCTGTCTAGTCAAAGTGGGCAATGATAATTTTAGGAGTCCTTTTATGTACAGTCGAAAGGCTCAAATCAATGTGTTTACATTTATTAGGCAATTTTTTTTAAAAAATTGTCGCACGAGCCCTTATTTGCCGTAAATGATATAAAGAATGACGGTCAGATAGCATGTTGCTAAGTTCATTCCTATCATTAACGGTCGAACATGGGTCAATATATTATTATATATTCGACGTCAGGACTCGGAATCGTTTGTAGACGACTTACGTACCTGGCAGGGTGTTGTACTCGGTAGAGCAGTTTCCACGCTGCGATCTGTTGAGACTTAGCCCTTGGCTTGGGGATTCGTTAATATTTCATATTATTTTTTAATTTATAAAAATAATTTTTTATATAATTTTAAAAAATATGAAAAACAACGAGAATTACCCCACAAAAAAAAATTTACAAATAATAATAAATATCTCCTTCATATATAAAAGAATAGATTTTTTTTCTTTTTTTTTTTTAAATCATTTAAAAAATACATAATTTATTTTTATGTTTTATGAAAAAGAAAGATATTTTTTTTAATAATATATATTTATTTTTGTTTTATTATATAGGAGGGAGATTTTTTTCAAAAATTTTAAAACATTTAGCTCTCAGTTTAATTACTGGGGGCTTTTTTTATCAAATTTTTTTTATTCTCTTATTCTCTTATGTTTAAGCCCTTAAAAGTATTATTAGAAATACTTTTAAGGGCTTTTTAAATAACTAAATTTTTAATAATAATTATATATTATTATTAATTAACAATGGCTAATACTAATTTAACCTATTAAATAATTATATCTATTATTATTATATGATAAAGCCCTTAAAAGTATTATTAGAAATACTTTTAAGGGCTTTTTAAATAACTAAATATTTAATAATAATTATATATTATTAATATTTAACAATGGCTAATACTAATTTAACCTATTAACTTTTATTTTATGTAGATTAATGTTTTTAACAATAAGTGTTACCAATTTAACCTATTAACTTTTATTTTATGTAGATTAATGTTTTTAACAATAAGTGTTACCAATTTAACCTGTTAGCTAATTTTATCTATTATTTATAGATGATAAAAAAAGGAAAACTATTGACAACAACACATGGCGTTCCATAACTGGTCACCCATGAAAGTACTTACCATGCCCGATGTTGCTTAACTTCGGTGATCGAACGAGAACCGGTGTTTTCAACATGGTATGATCGTTGTCTGATTGTGGATACGATATTTGTAAAAATATATAGTTTTATAAGTAATACCAGTAATAATAATGTATAATTCTAATTTCATTTATTAATAAATATTTTTTATTACTGTACTTAAAAGCTTTTTTTTTATTTTATATTTACCTCTAAATATACTTTCCACATCCAATTTATCCTATTAATTATCCATACAATATATTCTTTATATTCAGAAGTTTTAAATGTTGTATAATAATATAAAAATAATACTTTATATTTCTTAATATATTTGTTAGTGAATAAAGGGTAAATAATATATAATAAAACATTATTTTTAATTTTATAATTTTTATTTTGAAAATAATATCTACATAATTAAAAAATTTTATTATTCAATTTTTATTTATAATATATATTTAAGTTTTTATATTTATATTTATCGTTGCTCAAATTACCTCGTACAAATTTCATTGCCCAAATAACCCCGGTCTACCGTATACAATTTTTATTTATAATATATATTTAAGTTTTTATATTTATATTTATCGTTGCTCAAATTACCTCGTACAAATTTCATTGCCCAAATGACCCCGGTCTACCCTATATAAAAAATTATGGATCCTCCCAAACACTACATTCCCCGAATGACCATTTTTATTTAGCCATGGGGTTCAGTGATGGGCTTTTCCCTGTTCGCTCGCCGCTACTAAGGGAATCCTAGTTAGTTTCTTTTCCTCCGCTTAATAATATGCTTAAATTCAGCGGGTAATCTCACCTACTCTGAGGTCGCAATTATAAAAATAAATAAAATAAAAAATAATTTTTTAATATTTTGTTAATAAATATAAAAATTTTTTTTTTTGAAAAAATAAAAACACTATTAGTAATTAATTAAAACCAAAAAATTTTATCTCATGTTTTTATATTAAATTATAAATATTATTATTTAATATTTATATGAAAATTAATAAGAAATAAATTATTTCGTTATTTCATATTTTCATAAAATAAAAATAATTCGATATTTTAAAACACATATTTACATGAATAATTTTTGGTTTTCATTACTATATGTGTTTAATTTTTTTTCCAATATTTTTATATTTTTAGAAAATATCTTTTCTTTTTTATTAAATTAAAATGATGTGATGTATTATTTGGATTTTCTTATTCTTACATTTTATTTTATAATATATATAAAAAAATATATTTTATAATTAGTAAGATATAGAAAAATAATATTAAAAATACATACATTTAAACATCATATAATTTAGAATGACGTATAAAATAAAAAATATACAAACATTCATTTTATTATTCATAAGATATATATTTTAAAAATATATATCCTTTATTAATAATAATCTTTTATTATTGTATACAACCCTCAGCCAGGTGTGGTCCGGGAACAGTATCCAAGGACCGCAATGTGCGTTCGAAATGTCGATGTTCATGTGTCCTGCAGTTCACAAGTTGACGCGCAATTAGCTGCGTTCTTCATCGACCCACGAGCCAAGTGATCCACCGTTCAGGGTAATCTTTATAATATTAAATTTTAAAAAATATTTATATTAAATAAAAATTTATACTTTTTTTATTATTATAAAATAATAATAAAAAGACTGCAATAAAAAAAACAATTTTTTATTGACTTACATTTGTATAAAAGAATAAATAATAATATTTAATAAAATTTTATTAGATACAGTGCTTGCTTGTTTATTTGACAAAACATTAAAAAAAAAATTTTTTTTAAAGAAAACTCATTTATTAAATAACTATATTATAAATAAGACATATTGAAAATAACTTGTTTTGTTATTTTACGAATATGCTATTTATTTTATGTAGATTCAATAAATTTTTTATATTGTTAATATAAAAGAAAAAATTTATATATTGATATATAAAAATAAACACATATCAAAAAAAAAAATTAAAAAATCAAATTAACATTTGGATGTAAAACTTTATAACCAATAATATATTTAATATATTAAATTGGTATCCAAATACGTGTTTATTTATTACAATATTATAATTTTTATATTATAAAAATTATATATTTTATAAAGTAAGTTATAGAAAAAAAGTAAATTTTTCTTTTACTTACATAAAAATATAAGGAATTTATAAACAAAATATTTTAACAAAACATTAATATATATAAAAAATCACAAAAATAAAGTTTTGTTATATTTCGTTAATGATCCTTCCGCAGGTTCACCTACGGAAACCTTGTTACGACTTTTACTTCCTCTAAATGATCAAGTTTGGTCATCTTTCCAGCATCATCGGCAATGTCTTTTAAAAACATTGCCGCGAACCAGTCTGAAGACCTCACTAAATCATTCAATCGGTAGTAGCGACGGGCGGTGTGTACAAAGGGCAGGGATATAATCAACGCGAGCTTATGACTCGCGCTTACTGGGAATTCCTCGTTCATGGGGAATAATTGCAAGCCCCAATCCCTAGCACGAAGGAGGTTCAGCGGGTTACCCGGACCTTTCGGCCAGAGGAAAACACGCTGATTCCTTCAGTGTAGCGCGCGTGCGGCCCAGAACATCTAAGGGCATCACAGACCTGTTATTGCTCAATCTCGTGCGGCTAGAAGCCGCCTGTCCCTCTAAGAAGAATTATTTGTACGCCGGCAGTAAAAACCACATCAAAAAACTGATGTCACTTTAGTTAATGTATCATGTTAAATATATCATTCATGCAGAATCGCAAAATTAAATTTGTATTCTTTGATAAACTAAACAAAATATACCATACATATAATAGATATATATTGAAACAAAATATACAAATAACATTCAGTAACAATACAGCCGATGGGCCTTGAAATGCCGGTAAGTACGTCTATTTAGTAGGCTAGAGTCCCGTTCGTTATCGGAATTAACCAGACAAATCGCTCCACCAACTAAGAACGGCCATGCACCACCACCCACCGAATCAAGAAAGAGCTCTCAATCTGTCAATCCTTCCGGTGTCCGGGCCTGGTGAGGTTTCCCGTGTTGAGTCAAATTAAGCCGCAGGCTCCACTCCTGGTGGTGCCCTTCCGTCAATTCCTTTAAGTTTCAGCTTTGCAACCATACTTCCCCCGGAACCCAAAAGCTTTGGTTTCCCGGAAGCTGCCCACCAAGTCATCGGATTAACTTTGGCGGATCGCTAGCTGGCATCGTTTATGGTTAGAACTAGGGCGGTATCTGATCGCCTTCGAACCTCTAACTTTCGTTCTTGATCAATCAAAACATTTTTGGCAAATGCTTTCGCTTCTGTCCGTCTTGCGACGATCCAAGAATTTCACCTCTAACGTCGCAATACGAATGCCCCCATCTGTCCGTATTAATCATTACCTCGGAAAAACTTCCGAAAACCAACAAAATAGAACCGAGGTCCTATTCCATTATTCCATGCACACAATATTCAGGCACTATTTAAATTTTAAAGCCTGCTTTAAGCACTCTAATTTGTTCAAAGTAAACGTACCGGCCCATCTCGACACTCAATTAAAAGCACCGCGATAGGATTATAATTGGGAGGCTGTCTCCATTATTTAAATTATAAAAAATAAATAACTTTAACACTTACGATAAATTATACTTTAATGTACATATTAGTATATAAAATTTAACTAGTATACTTTAAACTTTTCAAGCAAGTAAAAATATAAATAATAACTTACCATAAAAATAAAAATTTAAATAAAAATACAAGTATTTATAACCATATTATACAATATATAATTTATACCTCACCACCGGTAGGACGTCCCACAAAACATGCCAGTTAAACACCGCGAGCGGTGAACCGACAGTGTAGGACACAAATTCGACTACGAGCTTTTTAACCGCAACAACTTTAATATACGCTATTGGAGCTGGAATTACCGCGGCTGCTGGCACCAGACTTGCCCTCCAATGGATCCTCGTTAAAGGATTTAAAGTGTACTCATTCCGATTACGGGGCCTCGGATGAGTCCCGTATCGTTATTTTTCGTCACTACCTCCCCGTGCCGGGAGTGGGTAATTTGCGCGCCTGCTGCCTTCCTTGGATGTGGTAGCCGTTTCTCAGGCTCCCTCTCCGGAATCGAACCCTGATTTCCCGTTACCCGTTACAACCATGGTAGGCGCAGAACCTACCATCGACAGTTGATAAGGCAGACATTTGAAAGATGCGTCGCCGGTACTATAAAGACCGTGCGATCAGCTAAAAGTTATTCAGAGTCACCAAATTATTACGATGCACATATATTAAATATATATATGAAATTATAAAAAAACATAAAATATATTATAAAAATATGTTAACATCGATTGGTTTTGATCTAATAAAAGCATTCCTTCCATCTCTGGTCGGAACTCTGTTTGCATGTATTAGCTCTAGAATTACCACAGTTATCCAAGTAAATGTATGTACGATCTAAGGAACCATAACTGATATAATGAGCCTTTCGCGGTTTCACCTTAATATGGCTTGTACTGAGACATGCATGGCTTAATCTTTGAGACAAGCATATGACTACTGGCAGGATCAACCAGGGAACTGTATGTTCCAAACTTAATAAAATTATTCCAATTTAAAAAAAAAAGAAATATTTTAAAAAGTTTTTCATTTATTAATCAGTATGAAATTTCTTCATAAACTGATATAAACATATAAAAATTATAACAAAAATTGAAATAAAAATAAATTTATTTCTTTTGTTTCTTTTTATATAAAAAATATTTTCTAAAATTTTTAATATTTAAAAAAATAAAAAAAATTCTTTTTTGAAAATATTCATATTTGAATAAAAACTATTACCATATATTTTAAGTAATATAGTTTTATTGAAATAATTCAAACATTTGCTCATAACTCTTCGCTAGATTGTATGCGACAATTTTTAAATATATAAAATATATATTTATTTAACGTTCGAATAACACACTTCATTCGCGCTTGGTATGTAGTGAGTTTCTGCATTATAAATTTATTAAAAAATTTATTTTATAAAATTGTTTGTCCACATAAGAGCCTAAGGCTTAACACCTATAGCCCATGGACTTGCTTTGACATAATATAGGATAATATTAAAAAAATTATAAAAATTATATATAAATGGTTTTGGGTTAATAAAAATATATGTGAATTATTAATAAAAATCATAAAAATTTTTAATAAATAAAAACCCATATTTTTTTTAATACCAAAACACTTACTTTATATATTTTCATAATTTTTCGATGAAGTACCTTTACGATGTTACTGTAGTAAATAATAATTATTTGAAAATATCAACTTAACAAAAAATAATATTTTCAAAAGAACAGCACTTAGTCAAAAAAAAAACTATTAATGTAATGCTCTTACACACATACATAATAGCTATATATACTTTGACCGAACCGTTCACAACGTTTAAGTCAACTACACACATCGATATTTAAAAAGGTACCATCATCATATATAAGTTTTGGATTTTGCAGCGTGGTAAATTTTACTTTTTTTTATATTTTTTTGTTTTAATTTATTATAAAAATGATAAAAACTATCAAATATATAATTATTAATGAAGTTTTTTAAAGTTTATATTAAAATATAAGAATTTTTTTTTTATATTTTTCATTTTTTTTTAATTTTTTTGAGTTTTTATATAGATATAGGTAATACTACATACAACCTAGTAGAGTTACAACACATATCGTATGATATTTGTACCTAATATAAACTAGGATGATTGTAACAACATCGCTTAGATACAAAATAAATGTATATTTGAACTTTGAAAAATTTTTACACATTAATAATAAATGAAACAAATTCTTTAAAAATTCATCTAAATTAAAACTTTTTTTTCAAAACATGATGAATTTTGTTAAAACAAACGAATGTAGATTAGTTTTTTATACATAAAATTGATAGTTTAGGAGAAAATTAACATTTTGTTATTTATAATGTACGTTATAAACAACTTTTATGAAAAGTATAAAAAATCAAAAAATACATTCTCATATACGAAGATTTCAATATTTTTACTTACATTACGTTAAAATATTTACACTAACTTGACTCACGTTTACGAATTTACAAATTTCGTATCCATTTGTAGTTTAGGTGTACAATATTCATACTATATCACAAGAATCAAAATCACAAAAAATTCATATATTTCAAAATTTTTTTTCAAAACATGATGAATTTTGTTAAAACAAACGAATGTAGATTAGTTTTTTATACATAAAATTGATAGTCCAGGAGAAAATTAACATTTTGTTATTTATAATGTACGTTATAAACAACTTTTATGAAAAGTATAAAAAATCAAAAAATACATTCTCATATACGAAGATTTCAATATTTTTACTTACATTACGTTAAAATATTTACACAAACTTGACTTACGTTTACGTATTTACAAATTTCGTATCCATTTGTATTTTAGGTGTACAATATTCATACTATATCACAAGAATCAAAATCACAAAAAATTCATATATTTCAAAATTTTTTTTCAAAACATGATGGATTTTGTTAAAATAAACGAATGTAGATTTGTTTTTTATACATAAAATTGAATGTTTAGGAGAAAATTAACATTTTGTTATTTATAATGTACGTTATAAACAACTTTTATGAAAAGTATAAAAAATCAAAAAATACATTCTCATATACGAAGATTTCAATATTTTTACTTACATTACGTTAAAATATGTACACTAACTTTTACGTTTACGTATTTACAAATTTAATATCCATTTGTATTTTAGGTGTACAATATTCATACTATATCAGAAGAATCAAAATCACAAAAAATGCATATATTTCAAAATTTTTTTTCAAAACATGATGAATTTTGTTAAAATAAACGAATGTAGATTTGTTTTTTATACATAAAATTGATAGTTTACGAGAAAATTAACATTTTGTTATTTATAATGTACGTTATAAACAACTTTTATGAAAAGTAAAAAATCAAAAAATACATTCTCATATACGAAGATTTCAATATTTTTACTTACATTACGTTAAAATATGTACACTAACTTGATTTACGTCTACGTATTTACAAATTTAATATCCATTTGTATTTTAGGTGTACAATATTCATACTATATTAGAAGAACCAAAATCACAAAAAATTCATATATTTCAAAACTTTTTTTTCAAAACAGGATGAATTTTGTTAAAACAAACGAATGTAGATTAGTTTTTTATACATAAAATTGATAGTTTACGAGAAAATTAACATTTTGTTATTTATAATGTACGTTATAAACAACTTTTATGAAAAGTAAAAAATCAAAAAAAAAATTCTCATATACGAAGATTTCAATATTTTTACTTACATTACGTTAAAATATGTACACTAACTTGATTTACGTCTACGTATTTACAAATTTAATATCCATTTGTATTTTAGGTGTACAATATTCATACTATATTAGAAGAACCAAAATCACAAAAAATTCATATATTTCAAAACTTTTTTTTCAAAACAGGATGAATTTTGTTAAAACAAACGAATGTAGATTAGTTTTTTATACATAAAATTGATAGTTTAGGAGAAAATTAACATTTTGTTATTTATAATGTACGTTATAAACAACTTTTATGAAAAGTATAGAAAATCAAAAAATACATTCTCATATACGAAGATTTCAATATTTTTACTTACATTACGTTAAAATATGTACACTAACTTGATTTACGTCTACGTATTTACAAATTTAATATCCATTTGTATTTTAGGTGTACAATATTCATACTATATTAGAAGAACCAAAATCACAAAAAATTCATATATTTCAAAACTTTTTTTTCAAAACAGGATGAATTTTGTTAAAACAAACGAATGTAGATTAGTTTTTTATACATAAAATTGATAGTTTACGAGAAAATTAACATTTTGTTATTTATAATGTACGTTATAAACAACTTTTGTGAAAAGTAAAAAATCAAAAAATACATTCTCATATACGAAGATTTCAATATTTTTACTTACATTACGTTAAAATATGTACACTAACTTGATTTACGTTTACGTATTTACAAATTTCGTATCCATTTGTATTTTAGGTGTACAATATTCATACTATATCAGAAGAATCAAAATCACAAAAAATTCATATATTTCAAAATTTTTTTTCAAAACATGATGAATTTTGTTAAAATAAACAAATGTAGATTTGTTTTTTATACATAAAATTGATAGTTTAGGAGAAATTTAACATTTTGTTATTTATAATGTACGTTATTAACAACTTTTATGAAAAGTATAAAAAATCAAAAAATACATTCTCATATACGAAGATTTCAATATTTTTACTTACATTACGTTAAAATATGTACACTAACTTGATTTACGTTTACGTATTTACAAATTTCGTATCCACTTGTATTTTAGGTGTACAATATTCATACTATATCAGAAGAATCAAAATCACAAAAAATGCATATATTTCAAATTTTTTTTTCAAAACATGATGAATTTTGTTAAAATAAACGAATGAGGTTTGTTTTTATACATAAGATTGATAGTTTACGAGAAAATTAACATTTTGTTATTTATAATGTACGTTATAAACAACTTTTATGAAAAGTAAAAAATCAAAAAATACATTCTCATATACGAAGATTTCAATATTTTTACTTACATTACGTTAAAATATGTACACTAACTTGATTTACGTCTACGTATTTACAAATTTAATATCCATTTGTATTTTAGGTGTACAATATTCATACTATATTAGAAGAACCAAAATCACAAAAAATTCATATATTTCAAAACTTTTTTTTTCAAAACAGGATGAATTTTGTTAAAACAAACGAATGTAGATTAGTTTTTTATACATAAAATTGATAGTTTAGGAGAAAATTAACATTTTGTTATTTATAATGTACGTTATAAACAACTTTTATGAAAAGTATCGAAAATCAAAAAATACATTCTCATATACGAAGATTTCAATATTTTTACTTACATTACGTTAAAATATGTACACTAACTTGATTTACGTCTACGTATTTACAAATTTAATATCCATTTGTATTTTAGGTGTACAATATTCATACTATATTAGAAGAACCAAAATCACAAAAAATTCATATATTTCAAAACTTTTTTTTCAAAACAGGATGAATTTTGTTAAAACAAACGAATGTAGATTAGTTTTTTATACATAAAATTGATAGTTTAGGAGAAAATTAACATTTTGTTATTTATAATGTACGTTATAAACAACTTTTATGAAAAGTATAGAAAATCAAAAAATACATTCTCATATACGAAGATTTCAATATTTTTACTTACAATACGTTAAAATATTTACACTAACTTGACTTACGTTTACGTATTTACAAATTTCGTATCCATTTGTATTTTAGGTGTACAATATTCATACTATATCACAAGAGTAAAAATCACAAAAAATTCATATATTTCAAAATTTTTTTTCAAAACATGATGAATTTTGTTAAAATAAACGAATGTAGATTAGTTTTTTATACATAAAATTGATAGTTTAGGAGAAAATTAATATTTTGTTATTTATAATGTACGTTATAAACAACTTTTATGAAAAGTAAAAAATAAAAAAATACATTCTCATATACGAAGATTTCAATATTTTTACTTACATTACGTTAAAATATGTACACTAACTTGATTTACGTTTACGTATTTACAAATTTCGTATCCATTTGTATTTTAGGTGTACAATATTCATAATATATCAGAAGAATCAAAATCACAAAAAATTCATATATTTCAAAATTGTTTTTCAAAACATGATGAATTTTGTTAAAACAAACGAATATAGATTTCCTTTTTATATAAAAAATTGATAGTTTTGGAGAAAATTTCTATTTTGTTATTTATAATGTACGTTATAAACTACTTTTATGAAAAGTATAAAAAATCAAAAAATACAATCTCATATACGAAGATTTCAATATTTTTACTTACATTACGTTAAAATATGTACACTAACTTGATTTAGTCTTTTATGTGGGGTAATTTTTACATGATTAATTTACCTCTCTAATGTGTTTAGTTGGAAAAGAGTGACTTATTTAAGTCTTTTATGTGGGGTAATTTTTACATGATCAATTTACCTCTCTAAAGTGTTTTGTTGGAAAAGAGTGACTTATTTAAGTCTTTTATGTGGGGTAATTTTTACATGATCAATTTACCTCTCTAATGTTTTTAGTTGGAAAAAAGTGACTTATTTATGTCTTTTGTGTGGGGTAATTTTCTACTAAGTAATTTAATCTACTTACCTCTGTTGTGTGTTTAGTTGGAAAAGTGTAGAATAATTGAGTCTGATAATTTGGTCATTTCTATTGAATGGGGTTATTTTTTCATGTTCATTTTACCTCAATATACCTCAATAAAAGTATTAGTTGAACAATAACGGTAAAGATATTTTTTAATTTAAATAATTATTCTTATTATAATATGTAATTGAAGCGATTACTATAAGAATTTTATCTAATATTATCATTTTCCTATTCTTCCTATACTAATTTCAGTTGATGCTATTAAAATTTTCCCAAAAAATTGCCCAACTAACTGTTGGTTAGAGCGGGACTGTATGGTAAAAACGAAATTGATGAAAATTATTGACACTTACCGAAAGATGACAAAATTTGAATTTCTGTTTCACTTACTGCTGATAAGGACAGGTTAAAGGATAAGCAGTAGATTCTCCACAAAAAATGAATACACTTTCACGTGTTTTCACTAATATGATAATTTGACACTCAGAAATATAGTTTGAAAAAACAATGGTTCAGTTAACACTCCAATTGCATTACTACGACTAATAATTTTAATCAGTCTGTCTGCTAAGTCCACGCACACACAGAGGGCCTTAGCGTGCAAGCTGATACATAATACCATAAATAATTTAGAATAAGGGTTGATCAAAATATATTAAGCTAAGAAACAGGCGTAAACATCCTGCGGGCCGCGGGGTTGAAAATCAATTTTGAAACAATTAAATTCAAATAAAACAACCATAATACAATTTTAACAAATGTTAATCAAAACACAATGTACACTACTCTGTACTTGATAAATAATAATAAACAAAAACTCCACTAGTACAGGTTTTAACAATACAAATTTTAGACTGATTCATCAACTGAATCCCACAATATTAAAAAATAAAGGCAATTCATTAATAAATTTACAACAAAATAAAAAAATATACATAATAAGGAAATTTGTTCATTGATGAATTCAACCATAATACGAAACTTAAAAATATAAGAAAGTTAGTTCATCAATGAATTTAAACAATACAAAATATGGATAGGTCAATTCTGAAGCGAATTTAAATACCACAAATTTATACCGAATATGGGTAAATTTATACAAAATATAGGTGAATTGATTCTGAATCAAATTAAAATACTACAAATTCATACAAAATATATGTGTGAATTAATTGCAAAACTTTACTGGTTTGGGAGTGGGCATAATTTAACTATTGGGCGAACAAAACTACTATTTTTGGTTCGGATTGTTGCAATTCTTGCAACTCCATCTTTGCCATAATGTAATTTTTCTATTATGGCTATGGGCCAGTTTAATATAGGTACATTATCCTGGATTAAAATAACAATTTGACCTTCTTTTGGAGGGCATTCATTTGTAGCCCATTTTTGTCGAGATTGGAGGGAAACTAAATACTCCGTATGCCAACGACGCCAATAATGTTTTATCATAGAATCTATCAATTTGTAACGGTTTAAATGGTTAATTGGCTTTATTTCGTCATCTCCATAATCTGACGGCAAAAATGTTAAGGGGGTTCCATATAAAAAATGAGACGGGGTTAGCGCAATGGGGTCGTTAGGATCATTACTTAGGCAGCATAAAGGTCGAGAATTCATAAGAGCTTCAACTTGTATAAGAGTAGTATTTAGCTCCTCATACGTTAAAATTTGTTGTCCTATAACTCTGTTTAATTGTGATTTGACACTTTCCACCTGGGATTCCCAAATACCACCAAAGTGTGGTGCAGATGGGGGGTTAAATTTCCACTGAATTCTTCGAATATTTAACTCATGTTGAAAGGCGTTTTTGTAGTTTTCCGACTCAACAAAATCGAATATTTCATTTAATTTTCTTTTCGCCCCGACAAAATTACTCCCACAATCAGTAAATATTATGGAACAATTACCGCGACGGGATAAAAAACGTTTTAATGCCGCGAGGAATGAATCCGTAGATAAATCTATAGCTAACTCTAAGTGCAATGCTTTAGTTGCAAGACATATGAAAAGACAAACATATGCCTTTTGGGTTTTTATTCCTCTATGACGAGAAATAGTAACAAAAAAAGCGCCAGTAAAATCAATGCCAGTGTAAAAGAAAGCCTTTGCCTGATTAACACGTACGCTTGGTAAATCGGCCATTATAGGATGGACTGATTTTGGTTTAAGTTTAAAGCAATGATTACACTTCCAAATACGTTGTCTGATTATATCTCTGGCTGATATAATCCAATAATTTTGCCTTAAAATTGACATTAGCAAATGAGCACCGGTATGACAATGTAATTTATGATAGTGGTCAATAAGGCAATTAACGAACGGATCATACTTAGGTAATAAAATAGGATGTTTGGCATCGAAACTAATACTAGAATTTGACAATCGACCACCAACTCTAATTACACCGTCTTTAATGAAAGGATTGAGACGTTGCAAGTTGGATTGTAAAATTTTGTTTTGGGAAAGAAGGTTATATTCACGGAAAAAATGTCGTTGCTGTACAGCTTGGATTAATTTTACTTCAGCTATTTCTAAATCAGTAGTTTCAATTTGGTTTTTTAATGGTAAAATTTTAACAAATCTTAAAACGTAGACAGTACTATTTAGTAATTTAGTCCACGATGAAAAATAATCTAATAAAGTATATAAGGAAGAATTGTCTACATTAGTAGCAACAAAACAATCAGTGGAATTATTTATTTCACAAGTATTAGTGATTGAACGAATAGGCCATTCACTAGGAGGTAGAACTAACCATTCAGGACCTGAAAACCAGGAAGAATTGTTTAACAGTGCTAAAGGAGTTACACCTCGAGAAGCACAATCGGCAACATTTTGTTTACCAGGTACAAAATACCAATTCGGTGGAGACAATGTTTCTTGGATTTTGGATACTCGGTGTGCAATAAATGGCTGCCACTTAGTAGAAGAAGACGATATCCATTGTAAAGTTATCATGGAATCCGATAAAGCGAAAATACTTTCAATTTGTTTTCGTGATGAATATGTACATTTTACATGAGATAGTAATTTTGACAACAATACCGCGGAACATAGTTCAAGTCGGGGTAAGGTAATTTTTAACATTGGACTAACTTTGGATTGGGCACATAAAAGCGTTAAATTCACATTACCTAAACTATCAGTGGTGCGGGCATATACTACAGCGGCAAAAGACGAAGGGCAAGCGTCACAAAATCCAATCAACATCAATGAACTATTAGCGAAAACTTGAATATGTCGGGGTATTTGAACTTGATTTAGCACATTAAATTCATTTAGGAATTTTTCCCACAATTCGCCAATATCTTCAGGAGCTGGTGCATCCCAATCTAGTTTTAGTTCCCAGGATTTTTTTATCAACAATTTTAGAAATAAAATAATTGGGGATAAAAATCCTAATGGATCAAAAGTACGTGCGACTAATGACAACATGTTACGTTTTGTACAGGTTGATGAAATATTTTTGTCAATTTTAAAAGTAAAGTAGTCAGTTACAGGGTTCCACTGTAACCCAAGAACCTTTACAAAACTCTTATCAAATTCAATTGGTCGTACTAATTTTAGGTTTTCTGGAATTTTAGATAAAAATTCAGGGTCATTCGACATCCATTTCACTATTTCAAATCCAGCTGAGCTGAATATATTTATCAATTGGGAGTGCATCGAATAAGCGAAATTAACATCAATAAAACTACTTATGAAATCGTCAACAAACATATCTTCATTTATGTATTTAGCGGCTTCAGGATAAAACTGTGCTTCATCAGAAGCTAGCTGCTTAATTGTTCTTAAACTTAAGAACGGGGATGACCTTACACCGAACGTGACACGGTTTATTTCATAAATGGAAACTGGATCGTTTGAATTAAACCTCCATAAAATGCGTTGGTACTGATGATGATTTTTAATAATTTTAATCTGTCGATACATTTGCTTGACATCAGCAGTTATTGCAACTGGGTATAAACGAAAATTTAATAAAATAGTTACGGCATAATTTTGAAGTTTCGGTCCCACATAAAGGATATCATTCAATGAAACACCGCTATCAGTTTTCATACTGGCATCAAATACTATCCTATAAGGAGTAGACACACTGTCAACTTTGGAAATACAGTGATGAGGTATGTAATAACAAAATGAATCTAATTTTTCAATGGGTACATCTATTTTTGTTATATGACCTTGATCAATGTAATCTTGTATAATGGAAGAGTATGTTTTTTGTAAATTTGGAACTATTTCAAATTTTCTTTCTAAAGAAAATAATCTTTTTTCTGCTAAAAAATACGATTTTCCTAATTTAATCGGATCATCTTTAAAAGGCAGAGCGACTGAGTATCGACCTGTTGAATCGCGGCTAAATGTTTCAGTAAACAATTTTTCACAAATTTCGTCCTCAGTGGTAGGTACAGTAGGAGTACAATTTTCAAGCGAGAACATTTTTTCTACCAATGTTTCTATAGTGGAAAATGTATAATTAAAATAAACTTGTTCGGAATGAACTGGTTTTATAACAGAGACAGGACCTAAAATAATATAACCTAAAGAGGTTTGAATTGCAGTAGGACTGTCAGGAGTATGTTTTATACGATGTAAACCAATAATTTCAGCAAACATTGCTGCTCCCAGAATTCCATCAATCACACCTGGTGTGTGAAAGGTTGGATCGGCTAAGGGTAAATACTGTAGGTGTTCCAACGAACTAATATCAACAGGTGTTTCAGGCAACAAACTGGTAATTTTATCTACAACTAAAAATTCGATAGGGTATTTAAATTCTGGGTTTAAATTCGAATGTATGGTTAAATTTGTTCTGCCCTTAATTGGTTCTTGGGTACCATCTATTCCAACGACATTTGAGGAGAATTTTTGCAAAGGTAAGCCAAGTTTTTTACAACATTTGGAACTTAGCAAATTAGACATGGAACCATTATCTATTAAAAAACGCAGAGATTGCTCATGATTCCACTTATCAAAAACTTTTACTACGGCAGTACTAAGTAAAGTGAGACGAAATTTATTTGGTTCAGAAGTACAACTATTTGTGCATACGGTTTGGTTTGGAATTTTAGAATCGTTCGAAGTATTCCCCTTAGTGTTCTCTGAACGTCCATCGTTATTTGGATTGACTGAACTGGATTTATCAATAGAATGTTTATGTAATAACGAATGGTGGCGTAATTTACAAATAATACACGAAAATTTTGAATTGCATGATTTAACAGTATGTTTGGAAGAGAAACAATTTATACATAAATGATTTTCTTTAATGATTTTAAATCGTTTCTCTTGTGGCAAAGTCTTAAAATATTTACAATCCTTTAACAAATGTACTGATTTGTGACACGCGATACACAAATTGGAATTATTAATGGTATTCGTAACAAATGTTTTGGTGGATTTTGTATTACTAGTACTTGGGCTCGAGAACAATTTGGTTGTGTAATTCTTACTTTGGTTGTGAATGAATTTTATCAGCTCATCATATTTGGGTAATTCTGATGACTGGCGAATTAACTCAAACGAACTAACTATTTCGGCAGGAAGTTTTGACAAAGAAATATATGTTATGATATAATCCGATAAGTCATCTATTTTCAAACGTTTTAAAGCGGCTACATTTGTATCAAATTTTTCAAGAAAATTTTGTAAGGCATGTACATTATTATTGGATGAGGATTTAAAGTTCAACATTTTATCTAAATAACAATTCGCTAGATACCTTTTATCTTGGTATGTGTCTTCCAACAATTTCCAAATAATCAAATAATTGTCCGGGATAGCTTCAATCGAACTACAAACTTTGAGGGCTTTTCCTGATAAACTACTTAATAAATAACTTAATTTTTCGGCAAATGAAAAATTTGATCTATTATGAACCATTTGTATAAAATTTTCATAAAATAAGGGCCATAACATAGGATCATGACCGTCGAATTTGACAAGTTCGACTTTTGGCATTCGTATTTGAGATTTACTATCCTCAGCTGCTTTAGAATGTTCTGGAAAATCGGGTTTTCTAACAAAATTTTGGGCTATATATTGTATATTTGCATATAAATCCTCAAATGCATCCATTGCACTATAATCAGGAGCCGCATTGGGTTCTAAAAATTGTTTAACTGTAACAATTCGATTGGTTACCTCACTAAACAGATTATAAGTTTTTTCGATCATGGCACAACGAATATTGAAATTTTCCAATTTTTGGGAATTATTGGGATCAGTTTTTAATTCGAGACCTGCATTATAGCATAACTGCATACGTCTAAATAAATTTTGGCGTTTTGCGATTAATCTTTCCATTTCCTGTTCGTTCTCGTTAGGCATTATGGCAAAATTCAGCACTGAACTGTACTTACAGTTGTATTTGAATAAATAAAATTCACAAAAATTAAATCAATGTCTACAATTATAAACAATATTAGTAGATTCAGTTTATAGAATAAGGACAGATGTTATTCACAAAGTTAATGTAAATACCTTGGAATATTTCTATCTCTTTTTTAATTTAATTTTATAAACAAGTTACGTACTAGTGTACTGGCTATATGGTTGTATAGATATAAATATCATAGGTATTATGTAACAATTTGCATGTAGAATTTTATTTGTTACATAAATTTTTCTAGAAATTAATTATTCCAAATGAAACAATTTGGGAATTTTTTAAAATACTTCAAATGTATATATATTTGAGGTAGGTACAAAAGGTTTTAATAGATAGAGATTATTGAAAAATTTTTGCTGGAAATTTGGAATTTAAACAACAAATGCAATAAATTTGTGTCAAATTATCGATTTTGGAAAAAAAAAAACAATATTCAATGAAAACACGTGAGAACCGGTAAACAAGTTGTCAATATTCAAATAATCAAATATCAATAAATTCGAAAAAAAAGAAATTGAACCGGTACGACAAAAAACTACAAAAAATGGTTCAATTTTCGGTTTCAACAAACGAATTAAATGGCATAATCTAGGCTCGAAGGATCAGAAAAGGTGTTGGTTAGAGCGGGACTGTATGGTAAAAACGAAATTGATGAAAATTATTGACACTTACCGAAAGATGACAAAATTTGAATTTCTGTTTCACTTACTGCTGATAAGGACAGGTTAAAGGATAAGCAGTAGATTCTCCACAAAAAATGAATACACTTTCACGTGTTTTCACTAATATGATAATTTGACACTCAAAAATATAGTTTGAAAAAACAATGGTTCAGTTAACACTCCAATTGCATTACTACGACTCTAATAATTTTAATCAGTCTGTCTGCTAAGTCCACGCACACACAGAGGGCCTTAGCGTGCAAGCTGATACATAATACCATAAATAATTTAGAATAAGGGTTGATCAAAATATATTAAGCTAAGAAACAGGCGTAAACACTAACCCCGGTCTACCCTACTTACCTCTGTAGTGTGTTTAGTTGGAAAAGTGTAGATTAATTGAGTTTGATAATTTGGTCATTTCTATTGAATGGGGTTATTTTTTCATGTTCATTTTACCTCAATATACCTCAATAAAAGTATTAGTTGAACAATAACGGTAAAGATATTTTTTAATTTAAATAATTATTCTTATTATAATATGTAATTGAAGCGATTACTATAAGAATTTTATCTAATATTATCATTTTCCTATTCTTCCTATACTAATTTCAGTTGATGCTATTCAAATTTTCCCAAAAAATTGCCCAACTAACCCCGGTCTACCCTACTTACCTCTGTAGTGTGTTTAATTGGAAAAGTGTAGAATAATTGAGTCTGATAATTTGGTCATTTCTATTGAATGGGGTTATTTTTTCATGTTCATTTTACCTCAATATACCTCAATAAAAGTATTAGTTGAACAATAACGGTAAAGATATTTTTTAATTTAAATAATTATTCTTATTATAATATGTAATTGAAGCGATTACTATAAGAATTTTATCTAATATTATCATTTTCCTATTCTTCCTATACTAATTTCAGTTGATGCTATTAAAATTTTCCCAAAAAATTGCCCAACTGACCCCGATCTACCCTATTCCTTTTTGCTTGATTAAATTGAAAAGGCGGTCTTCAGTAAATGCTCGGCGAACTTCGGCGAACTGCTCTGGCTTTAAATTCTCAGCAAGTTTATCTAAACTGCTCGCCATAAACCGGAACGAATCGATAAAACACAGCTGGATAGTTTTAATTTTGAATTTTTCTTCATCTTCGTCATCCATATCTTCCACTTCTTGATTGGCGTCGACTGGTAAATACTTCGTGAAAGAAATGTAGCGTTCTTTGTTGTTTGGTATGACATCGATTCGTTCCCTGGAGACTCCAAATTCCCGTACGATAAAGTGTGCATCATATCCAGATAAATTACGGAAAACGATCGGGATGAATTTCGGTAGTCTGTAAAGCCAATTACACTGGTTATGTGCGGCGCCTCGAAATTCACCCGTTAGATGGTCATGATCCCGCACACGATCCTTGCCCAATTTATTACCCCATATGGAACAATCTTCGACTAATCCAAATGCTAAATGATCCAGCGCTGTTAATGGCTTCATCGGAATTTCCTTTTGTAAAATTTTATGTAGTCGTTGGGCGTCTTCTTCCAATTTTTCCATAAACACTTTCGCACAGTTCAGCCCGCGGTATGTTTCGAATTTGTTTAATGACTCATCATACGAACACTTGATGTAATATGCGAAGCTGAATGGTTCGTGGATATGCGTGGTGTTCGTAAACGATCCATCTGGATTCGGTACGCATGTGTCGCATGGTTTTAATATTGATTCGAGGTCCGCATAGATGGTAAACGGAACGCGCATCTGCTTGGCATAATTTTGAAATTTCAAAATGCTGCCGTCACCGGGACTTGGTATTACAGTGCGGACTTTGTTGCAGTCTTCTTTAGCATGTTCGAGAAGCCGCTCTTCAGTTCGAAAGAATTGTAAACATCCATCACATAACCATTTAGCACCATCACGTCTTGAAAGTTGACGTCCAACAAGCCGACTCAGGTCCTTTATCCAGCAGTAGTGACTGGTTTCACTATTTTCAATGTACAGCAAGTTGATATGAATGTTCCGTTTTTCCTTTGTGTAGTGCAGCGGTCCAACAATGCTTTTTTCTTCCAGTCCATAAACATTGACGTTGATGTTGTTGAGCGATTCAAACAATTTGATATCTTTGATCTTCATTGGGAACTCAATATCATCGAACTTCAATACTGATGAGTAATGTGGATATGAAGCGATGCGATTTGTGTTTCGTTCAACTGGATGTAAAGCTGATGTTATTGCCCATGCAAAACATGCCTGGTCTTCATTCTGCACATTAACGACCGCCTTCTTTCGCTTGATCCATGCCGGAAGCTCGATATACGATGAAGCTCGTAGAGGATTATATTTATTTACGTTGACTTCTAAATATCGGACTTCTAGGAGCGACCAGCCGCTGTCTCGTTCTTGGAATTCTTCACTCTTGCGCACTACCGTTGACACCATGCTTTGATAAATTTCCTCCAGATTGATGGATTCCGAAACAATGGTATTTTTGATGTTGAACGACTTTACATCCAGTAATAGATTATCTTCTTTATCGAATTTCGCATATAATCCAAATAATTCGAAATTAGTTTTAAATGACGTATGTTTCGCCAATTCCATTCGCAGCAGCTGAAGCACATTTTCTTTAACTTCTTGTAAAAATTCTTCAATGGATTGGAAGTACTCGGAACTCTTCACCCGGTAGATGATTATTCTGGTTTTGAACGCGCTGTTGATAGTTTCCACATTAACGTTTCCAGTTCCACAGCATAATTTATTTTTATGGGCTGCGCTTCGTAAATGCCCATTGAAAGATAAAATTGGTATATCCACGTCGCATACTTCACAGCGTCTTGTTGCCCAACTTACTTTTGATTTTTTGGATGGACTGCCATTTTGTTCATCAGCTGTGCGCTTTCTCGAAACATGACCGCTGCTAGTTGAGGGCTGCTCATGATCACGTCCGACGCTGGTTGCGGGTTGTCCATGTTCATTAGCCATGCGCTGCTCCAGACCATTTGCACACAATGCAGCCGTTGAATGGAATTTTTTCACATGGCGATGTAAATTATCCATTCTCGAAAAAGTATCTCCACACTGACTGCATTTAAAAGATGATCCATTGTCACCATGTTTTGTTTTCATATGCCGCTCTAAGTTGTCTCGACGGTTGAATCCTGCTGGGCACATTTCCCAGTTGAACAAGGCCATTTTTTCCTAAATTGACAAAAAAATATTGTATTAGTTTTAAGTTGTTGCATACAAAAAATAGAAATTATTATTAAACGTTTCTTACTCACCAATATTGAAAAAAATGTAAGAAAATTTTAAGAAATTAAACTTTGAAATAAAAAGCTAACTTTAAAAATTCGTAAAATACGATATGATGACACGAAGCACACTGTACTTTATGCAATCAGAAGACGTAATGGTTTTAAGACCGTCTATCACGCGTATTTATATCCTTTTTTGATTGATGACGTCATATAACTTTATACAAATACATACACACACACACACACACACACACACACACACACACACACACACACACACACACACAATGTATGCATTCCAAAGCGGCGACGATTTCATACGTAAAAATGTACGGAATGTGCTGACTAAGCTATTTTCAAGGTTAACTTTTGCATTCTAAAACATCTTTCTTGTAGATATTATTATAACTTCTAAAAATAAAAATTATATTTTCGAATAAACGTGACTAAATTTGAGCGAAAAAATATTTTACATTTTATTCACGGAATTCTCCTAACCCGTCCTGTAAATTCTAAAAATTGTAAAAGAATGTTTTTTAAATAGAATTTTTGTAATCTGGAATCATTTCCGCCGTTAGTTGGGTCGTGTAATATGAAATGTCGTTTTCCGACCACTTGGTTTATCGTGTAATTCGGACAAATATCGACATTCTTTAATTTTAAACTAGAATTCTTGTAATTTGGAATCATTTCTACCATTAAATGAAATATCATTGGGTCGTGTAATATGAAATGTCGTTTTCCGACCACCTGATCTACCATGTATTTCAGGTTAATATCGACATTTTCTTAAGCATTAGCCAATTGCTTAAAAAAACAACTCTTTAATTTTAGATCGAATTTTGTCGTCTGGAATCATTTCTGCCATTAATTAGATTAATAGTAAGTTGTGTAATATAAAATGTCGTTTTCCGACCATTTGTTCGACCAAGTTCAGATAAATATCGACAAATTTTTAAACATTAGAGAAATGTTTAAAGGCAGTTCTTGTAGTTAGGAATCATTTCGGTCATAAGTTGGAATAACATTTAATCGTGTAATATGAAATGTCGTTTTCAGACCACTTGGCCGATCATGTAATTCAGAAAAATATCGACACTCTTTAATTTTAAACTAGAATTCTTATAGTTTGGAATCATTTCTATCCTTAGTTGGAATATCATTGGGTCGTGTAATATGAAATGTCGTTTTCCGACCATTCGTCTACTTTGTAATTCAGATAAATATTAACACTTTTTTAAATCGAAAAGAATGTTTTTAACATAACGTAAAAAGAATAAAGTATATTAGATGCTAAATAGTTTTAAGTTATCACAAAAAAAGTTTGTTAATTTTCCAATAAATTGTTATTAGTCAATAGTAAAACTGATTTTTACTAAATTTCACATAGAATTTGTCTAGTTTACGTGAAATATTTATAATTTGCTTTTTGAAATATGACTAAATAATTGAAAATTTTATTTACGGATTTTTTCTGGTACATACTGTACATTTTAAAAAATTATAATAATTTTACTTCTAATATCGCTTTAAAAAGAAAAATTATATTTTAAAAAGTTGCTAATATGAAATTACGCCTTTAAAAACTTAAGAAAAACTATTAAAAAGAAAAATTTTCTACTGTTAATATTGTTTAAAACTATCTTATGAACAAAATGAAAATTATATTTTTCAGAGTTGCTGAACCAATTTAAAAACGAGATTAAAGAAAATTTTTTGTTTTAATATGTAAAATAGCTAATTAAATTTTAGAACACTGTACGTTTATTGAATACTGTACCTAATACCACCTAATACATTACAATACTCTATATCAGCCCAAGTTATGAGAGAACATTAAGTGAGTATATTGTATATGATTACCACGCTTTAGGTAGCTATAAGTAGTACATTTTAAAACGTTAAAAAACACGAAATTTTTCTTTTTAGTATTCACAAAGTAATTATAAGTAGTTTAAACAGTCTCAAAAATTTCAAGTAAATGTTTTCGACTTACCCGATATTTGTAAAAATCACAAAAAATTCACAAACTGATACACAAATACACACAAATACACAACAGTTAATTAACTACTCGATTAACTTAAAAACGAACAATTAAAACTAGAGAAATAACTTAAAAATTCACTAATTTAAAAAACTGAATGACTAAAATATAACTTAAAAATGAAAATTAAAAATTTACGAAAATAATTTTCGCTTTAAGCACAACTCACAAAGTCACAAAACGTAATAACTTATACGCGATTAATCCGGCTATTTTTTACTAGCAAATTTTTCAATTGCTATAAAAATTACCAGTCGAATCTTGTAACATATTTGTATGTATGTACATTTATGGGATGCGATACTTCAGACATACAATAAGGTGAAATATGCATATCAGCGAATTCCTAATATGTTTTATAACTTTGTGTTCGTTAAAAGATATATAAAATATACATACCTAGTTCAGAAATTATTTTGTATAAAATATAAAGTTTTGAAATTATTATGAAAAAATTTAACTTTTTCATTTTGGGAAATATTAACCACTAATCAATCTTGATTTAGAGATGAGTATGAACAAAGAATCGATTTTTTAAATTTTTTATTAAACACCAAAACTGTTTTATTAAACACCAAAACTGTTTAATCTGCTATAATCAATTAGAAATGTAAAACATGGTTTAGAGATGGGTATCAACAAAGAATCGATTTTTTAAATTTTTATTAAACACCAAAACTGTTTAATCTGCTATAATCAATTAGATTGTAAAACATGGTTTAGAGACGGGTATCAACAAAGAATCGATTTTTTAAATTTTTTATTAAACACCAAAACTGTTTAATCTGCTATAATCAATTAGAATGTAAAACATGGTTTAGAGGTGGGTATCAACAAAGAATCGATTTTTAAATTTTTTATTAAACACCAAAACTGTTTAATCTGCTATAAACAATTAGAATGTAAAACATGGCTTGGAGACGGGTATCAACAAAGAATCGATTTTGTAAATTTTTTATTAAACACCAAAACTGTTTAATCTGCTATAATCAATTAGAATGTAAAACATGGTTTAGAGGTGGGTATCAACAAAGAATCGATTTTTTAAATTTTTTATTAAACACCAAAACTGTTTAATCTGCTATAATCAATTAGATTGTAATACATGGTTTAGAGACGGGTATCAACAAAGAATCGATTTTTTAAATTTTTTATTAAACACCAAAACTGTTTAATCTTCTATAAACAATTAGAATGTAAAACATGGTTTAGAGACGGGTAACAACAAAGAATCGATTTTTTAAATTTTTTATTAAACACCAAAACTGTTTAATCTGCTATAATCAATTAGAATGTAAAACATGGTTTAGGGATGGGTATCAACAAAGAATCGATTTTTTAAATTTTTTATTAAACACCAAAATTGTTTAATTTGCTATAATCAATTAGAATGTAAAACATGGTTTAGAGATGAGTGTCAACAAAAAATCGAGGTAATCATAACATCAACATACACTAGCCCTCGATGCGGCCATCATTCCGGAGCAACTTGCGCCATGGAAAATGTCACATCCATATACAAATATTATTGTAATAACATTTAAACATTTTTATTGTAAAATATTTCTTTTAAATAAATTTATTAAAATAAAAAAATAAAATATGTGTTTTATTTAAAGAAAAACCTGTATAAACCCATTTTCAGATAAAAATATACAATCATATGATAAAATTCATTTTTTTTTTTGCGTATTAGACAGAAATCTCCGCTATTAATATCAGCATTCCTGTTAATGACGTCGGCTGACAGTTTAAACCTGTTTTTAGATAAAAATATAAAATTTGGAATCTAGGTACAGAATTCGCGGTGGTTCCTACTAGCAACGCCATCTTTTCATGGAATTTTGAATCTAGGTACAAAATTCGCGGTGGTTCCGACTAGCAACGCCATCTTTTAATTATCCAAAAGGATTTTCAGCACCATCTATTGACAATTTTTCAAACTTACACACAGGAATCCAGACTAGCAACGCTATCAAAGGTGGCTGCGCCATCTAGCAGTGAATTTACAAAGCTCGAAGGTGGTTGCGCCATCTATTAGGGAAATTCTTAGGTTAGAAAAATTTTGTTAGTTTACACCAAATTTCCTTAGGTTCTCTTAGGCTGGATCAAGTTCCGCTAGGCTAGAAAAAAATTTTGCTCCACCCACCGCCGGAGGCTTCTAGAACCCACATAGGTTACCTACCTCCTGCCGAGGTCGCTCAAAAAGTCGTATGGTGGGATGGTGGATCTGGTTGATGGTGGTTTATTTCATAACAGCTTTAGGATTTATAACGCAATTTTGTTGAAACTTGTGTTTTTGGATAAAATTCATATTCACGGATTCACCTTTGCAAGCAGAATGCCAAAAATCCAAATTTAACGAAGTTATCTTAGATCGCTTTCTTTTGCTTAAAAATGCCGATTTCATCAAAATTTTTCGATCTTTAACGCAATTTTGTTGAAAAATGTGTTTTCGGGTAAAATTTATATTCACTTTTTTACCCTTGCAAGCAGAACACCAAATATCAAAATTTGTCGATGTAATCGTAAATTTCATTAAATCGTTCATTTTTGCTTAAAAATGTTTATTTCATAACAGCTTTAGGATTTATAACGCAATTTTGTTGAAACTTGTGTTTTTGGATAAAATTCATATTCACGGTGTCACCCTTGCAAGCAGAATGCCAAAAATCCAAATTTACCGAAGTTATCTTAGATCGCTTTCTTTTGTTTAAAGATGCCGAGTTCATCACAATTTTTCGATTTTTACGCAATTTTGTTGAAAATTGTGTTTTCGGGTAAAATTCATATACACGGTTCTACCCTCGCAAGCAGAACAAAAAATATCAAAATTTGCCGATGTAAACTTAAAACCTTCATTTTTGTTTAAAAATGTTTATTTCATAACAACTTTAGGATTTATAACGCAATTCTGAAGAAAATTGTGTTTTTGGGTAAAATTCATATTCATGGTGACACCCTTGCAAGCAGAATGCCAAAAATCCAAATTTACCGAAGTTATCTTAGATCGCTTCCTTTTGTTTAAAAATGCCGATTTCATCACAATTTTTCGATCTTTAACGCAATTTTGTTGAAAAATGTGTTTTCGGGTAAAATTCATATTCACGGTTTTACCCTCGCAAGCAGAACACCAAATATCAAAATTTGTCGATGTAATCTTAAATCGTTCATTTTTGCTTAAAAATGTTTATTTCATAACAGCTTTAGGATTTATAACGCAATTTTGAGGAAAACTGTGTTTTTGGGTAAAATTCATATTCACGGTTTCACCCTTGCAAGCGGAATGCCAAAAATCCAGATTTACCGAAGCTATCTTAGATCGCTTTCCTTTGCTTAAAAACGCCGATTTCATTACAATTTTTCGATTTTTAACGCAATTTTGTTGAAAATTGTTTTTTCGGGTAAAATTCATAATCACGGCTTTACCCTCGCAAGCAGAACACCAAATGTCAAAATTTGTCGATGTAATCTTAAATCGTTCATTTTTGCTTAAAAATGTTTATTTCATAACAGCTTTAGGATTTATAACGAAATTTTGAAGAAAATTGTGTTTATGGGTAAAATTCATATTCACGGTGTCTCCCTTGCAAGCAGAATGCCAAAAATCCCAATTTACCGAAGTTATCTTAGATCGCTTTCTTTTGTTTAAAAATGCCGATTTCATCACAATTTTTCGATTTTTAACGCAATTTTGTTGAAAATTGTGTTTTCGGGTAAAATTCATATTCACGGTTTTACCCTCGCAAGCAGAACACCAAAAATCAAAATTTGTCGATGTAATCTTAAATCGTTCATTTTTGCTTAAAAATGTTTATTTCATAACAACTTCAGGATTTATAACGCAATTTTAAAGAAAATTGTGTTTTTGGGTAAAATTCATATTCACGGTGTCACCCTTGCAAGCAGAATGCCAAAAATCCAAATTTGCCGAAGTTATCTTGAATCGCTTTCTTTTGTTTAAAAATGACGATTTCATCACAATTTGTCGATTTTTAACGCAAGTTTGTTGAAAATTGTGTTTTCGGGTAAAATTCATATTCACGGCTTTACCCTCGCAAGCAGAACACGAAATATCAAAATTTGTCGATGTAATCTTTTTTTTTTTTTTAATTTTATTTTATTGGCATTTACAAAGTTTACAGCCATTATGTTATAAATACATAAAATGAAAAACAAAAACAAAAATTTACTTATATACTACCCGAATCTCACAGAGGATAACAATAGGAGTAGGAATTGCTCAGGGGATATCTGAGCCGGTATGTACAAACATTAGTCCCAGGAATTATAGGTTAAACATTTAAGGCCTACACATAGGGAAGCTAAAAACAGGTAAACAATTTAAAAAATTTATAACTGTAATACTAGCGAAGCCAGACTAACCAAATTATTTCGCATCGTTTATATCGTGTCGTGTACTTTCAATTAAAATATAAAACGGTCAGTGATATATGGAACACTAAAGTTTTAACTTGGACTTATCTAAAAACGTATTAATAATATCGATAACTCGGATTTCATTATGAAATATGAGCGTTTGAAAATTAAAGGGTAAATAACCCACAATATTGAGAACCTTTTTATGAAGAATGCTAATATTATTAGAATTCAGCTGACAGTTATATAAAAGATGGTTGATATCGGCAACGCTATTATTATCACAAGAACAAATAGGGGACTCAATCACACCAATGCGGTGTAAGTGTGCGGGAGTGCCGCAATGACCAAATTTCATGCGAGAAACAGTAGTAATTTGCTTCCGCTGCCTGTCTAGAGACCGAAACCATGATATTAAGCTGACTTCATCGTGACAATGAGCGTAATGTCTGCCTTTAAATTGCGTAGATTGCTGAAATTCTTCATTCCATGTACTGATTGCATTTTCCTTTAATAAAGCTTTTAAATCCAATAAAGGTGTGAGATGGTTTATAATCAGTGTATCATTGGCAGCTGCATCTTTAGCAAGCTTGTCAGCTTTTTCGTTCCACTCAATAGCAATGTGAGAGCGGACCCAGAGGAAACCAACGCGAATATCACTGGATTCAATTTCCTTTAAGATGGCTAAAATTTTAATAATGTAATGATTATCGTCATATTTAATGTCACCAGAATTAAGTTTGTTAATTATCGACAATGAATCTGTGCAAATTACAAAATGGTTTAGTCGCATTTTAAGTATATATTTTAATGCCTCAAGAATAGCAATAGCCTCAGCAGTAAAGATACTAGTGAATCGATGCAATTTGAACTCGCAGTGATGTTTAGATTCAGGTACAATGAAAGCAGCAGCTACTCCATCATTCATTTTTGAAGCGTCGGTGAAAATGTAAAATTTAAAATTGTACTGTTCAATAGTATCACGAATTAAAGCCTCATTGGCCGAAGGCACATTTTCAATATAATGTATATTTGGCAAAATAATAGGATTCACAAGAAGTGCTGTGTATTCCAATTCATTTAAGGATGATGGTATGCATTTAACTTTATATTCGCTAAAGTCGGCATATGCGATAACAACATAGGGTATTTCCCGTTTCCTCCAATAGCGCTTATCTTCTAAATTTTGCGTTAATATAATGTTGGCGCGTTTGGTTAGAGGGATTATTTGATTATTTAATATTTTTAATGTAAATTTTTGCGCCATGTATTGCCAACGTATTTTAACTGGAGGCTCCGCTGCCTCAACCTGAAGTGCATTTACAGGCGTACTTTTCATAGCACCTAAGCAAACTCTGAGTGCTCTGTACTGAACGCTGTTCAGGATTCCCATAGTTTTTTTGAGTACATTATCCCAGCATACACTAGCATAATCAAAACGAGAGCGTATAAGTGCCCTATAAATTCTTAATAATGATTCTGGGTGTCCTCCCCAATATGTGGTGCACAAAGCTCTAAGAATGTTAAGACTACTTTCACAATTATTTGCTATGTACTTGAAATGCGTGGCCCAGTTAAATTTAGAGTGGAGATAGATACCTAGGTATTTAATAGATGTGCGTATTGGGAAATTAAAGGGTCCCAACTGAAGGGAATTGGAAGGTAGGTGTCTTTTAGTAGAGAAAAACACGACTGCAGATTTTGAAGCTGAAATAGTAAATCCATTGCTAGTCATCCAATCAGCAAACATATCCATCGTTTCCGATAGTAGCGACGTACTACGGTCAATATTTTTAGAAGTGGCATAAAAACATAAATCATCAGCAAATTGGATAACAGAAATGTCTTTATTAAGTATGTTGTGGAGATCAGCACAGTATATATTGAATAGTAAAGGTGCCAAAACTGAACCCTGTGGAAGTCCATCATTAACAGTTCTAGGTTGCGTCGATTTATTACGAGATCTTACTATTATTTTCCGATTTTTGTACATAGAAATTAAGGAATATGCAAATGTAGTGGGAATACCTAAAACGGTAAGCTTGTCGAATAGAACGTTTAATGAAACATTATCATATGTCTGTTCCAGATCTGTGAAAACAGCAACAGTACGTGATTTATTTGCCAAGGATATTTTAATATCGGATGTTAATTGAAATAATGAATCAACTGCACCCCTGCCTTTCCTGAAACCGAATTGACACCACGGTAATAATTTATTTTGTTCAATATAATGTTCTAATCGTAGTTCCACCATCCTCTCCAATGTTTTAAAAATGCAAGACATTAAGGAGATAGGTCTGTATGATTCCGGAAAATTAGGGTCTTTATTTGGTTTGAGCAAAGGAAAGATAATAATATTTTTAAGACTAGGAATGCAAGTATTGTTCTGCCAAATTTTGTTTAGCAGATTTACGAGCTTAGTTTTGGCCGTATCTGGTAAATTGTAGATAAGTGGGTATACAATGCCATCCCCACCAGGGCTTGTATTCCTATTATGCTTAACAGCTAATTGGAATTCTTTAAAAGTGAATTTATTGAGAAGGTAGTCATTGGTGTTATTAACAGCAGCATCAGTAGTTATGGGTCTATCTACTGTGGAGGGAGCTAAACGGTTGATCAGTGACTCAATACATTGAGAATTAATGTCAAAATTATTATTATTTGGAGTTGAAGACAACTTCATAATTTTAATTTTATGCCAAATATGTTTGGATGATGTGTTAATATTAACTGTACTGCAAAAATTGTCCCAACTTTCTTTCTTAATAGTATTGAATTCTTGTTTTATGTAGTTTTGAATGTAGTTAAGTGTTTTGTAATTTTCATATGTCGGGTTTGGTTTATAAAAAGAGAAAAATTTCTTACGAAGTGCAATTAGATCACAACAATGATCACTCCACCAGGGGGGAGCTGCTCTTTTTTTTGGAATGTGACCAACACGCGGAATACTATTACTAGCTGCATTATTAATAACATTAATGAAATCATTATATTCGTCTACTACAGATTCATATGAATCGTGTGCTGAATCAAGGAGCATATTAGCCACATGTTCTCTGTAAATAGGCCAATTGGCTTTACTAGTATTCCGTAAAGTTTTCACTGGCCTTTTTTGAATTAAGCTTGTACTGGTTCCTATTGTGAATACAATAGCAGCATGATCTGAACCCAGTAAGTCGTCCTTCACAATCCAGTTGCAAATGGGGGCTAAACTGTCTGAGACGATTGTTAAATTGGTAACAGATTGATTGTTGCGAGAAAAACAGGTAGGAGAACCATCGTTTAAAATAACTAATGCGTGTTCGTCCACCATATCTATAATGGAAGTACCCATGGAATTGGGGCTAATATCGCCCCAACTAGGATGGTGTCCATTAAAATCACCCCCGATTATTTTTATTTCTGAAAGTAAGCTTATGATATGACGCCATTTTGAGAGATCTATAATATTGTTGGGTGGATTATACATTGATGTAAAGGATATTACTCTATTGTTATAATTTATGTTGACTGCACAAATTTCAAATGAATTATTTAAAATTTCATTAAGATCAATAACAGTGTAAGATAATCGCTCATGGATGAGGAGAGCAGCGCCCCCACCTGGGTCAAGGCGATCATCTCGCACCGTATTATAATGTTTTAATTTGAACAAATCATTTATTGTAAGCCAACTTTCTGAAATTAAAACGATATCAATATCATGTTGTATTACAAAGGCCTCTAAGCTATTTCTATTAGCTTTAACAGACCTAGCATTCCATTGTAAAACTCGTAACTGAGGGGTCATTATTATAAATATAAGCTTGAGGAGAAGATAGTATATTTGCAAGAAAATCCCTAATAAAATTAGAATTAAGAGCTATATTATTATCGTTGTTTTTAATAACATATGTAATAAATGAACATAAACTGTTTAAAATGGAATCCATTTCTTCTATGGAAGGAGGTCGGTATGGGTTGGGGGGAAGGGGTTGTAAAGGTAGGTTGTCTCTAAAGTATTGAGTAGCTGGAAGGGATGGTGAAGTATTACGTGGTTGGGTAGTAGTTGTAAAAGACTTTGGTGAACTACTTGTCCGAAAATTATGACTATTCTGGGAAGGTCTAGTCTGCCCAACCGGATTACTATCCACTTTATTAGCATTATGGCAAACATTAGTAGTAAGTTGCCTTTTTACTATATCCGAAAAGGTAGTTTTTTTACAAAGCATTTTTGCCTCATCAAAGGATAAATTTTGCAAGGCCATTATTTTTTTAATTTCTTTTTGCCGATTGAATTCAGGACAGGCTTTACTTGAAGATATGTGATCTCCATCGCAATGTATACAAGTAAGGGATATGGCCGCACAGTTTTCGAAAGAATGTTCGCCACCGCATTTTTTACGTGTTTTTCCTTTACATGCAGTCTTTGAATGCCCAAAACGTAGACAATTGGCACATTGTGTAACGTTTTGTACGTACGGCTCGACTTTACATATAACTCTATGTATAATAACCTCTTCCGGAAGAGTTTGGCCTTCGAATTTAATAACAATAATTTGACGTGGAACATACTTAATTCCATTTTTGTCATTTACTCTTCATTGAGACGTCTAATCGAGAGTATTTTTTTATTAGTCTTAACATTCTTCAATAAATGCTCCACATCTAAGGAAGTGTCGACACCACGAACAAGACCCATTCGAGTTACTGAAAACTCTGGTATGTAAATTTTAAAATTGTTAGAAATATGCTGTGAGAACATATTAGCATGGCTGGGTTTTTTGAAGAATAATTTAATTCTATTGAAACCTGAACGTTCAATTTTCGTAACGGATTCAGCGAGCGACGGTAGATGTTGGTCAATATATATTTACCTATAGCCATATGATGTAACTTTCCTATATTGTTATGAATACCTTAAACGAAAATGAAATACGGTCCTGTGCAATCATCAGTATAATAATATCTTTTTGTAATCGTGTTGTTAATATTATTATTTAACTGGCTGTTGTTTGTATTACTATCAATGTTGTCAACAGTATTATCAGCAGAATTAGCATTATGCAATTGAGAACTGTTGTTACTTGTTATTTCAGTTGAATTATCTTTTGAATTGTATATTGACATACCTTCGCACTGGCGCTTTGAATGGGAGTTTTTTTCTTCTCTTTCATTATTCCTTTTGTTCCTAAGTTCTTGAGGATCCAATTCCATATTTTCCGCAACGGCCATTAACATACTTGTTACTGGATTCTGGATATCAGGGGGCCGCCCCCCTGATTGAGTCGCCATATTATTTTACACCACGCAATGCGTGGTGTAAGAAACGAAATAGTAAAAAGAAAAGACTCTTTTATAATATGAATGAATTAAAGTAAGTTACACTTAATAAATAACAGAGACCGATTGAAAAACAAATAAAAGTTATGTAATTGCAAGTACTAAAATATTAATTTATAATACAACAATATACACTGTGATACTTTCCGTGTAATTTGAAAATAATATTACTATAAGTATTCACTGCGTGACATCTGCCGGTCTTAGATGGAACTACCGATGAAACCTAGTGGAATATACGGATCTAGAGCGCTGTATATGTATTGGCTAGTGGTTTGGACGCCGAGTGAATGAACAACGATCTCAGCGCAGTGGAACGATACACGAACTACACGGCGCCAATCCACTTAGCCGGCTACAGGTATGTTGAGGTGTTAATGCGTATATGGTTGTGAATTTTTTGTCGAAAATTATGGATTGTGGTGTGAAATTAACAAAAGTTAATCAAAAAACTAAAATACCTTTGTAAATGTATTTGAGTGTATATGTGGTGTGTCCGTGGGGTGACTAAAAATGTGCAATTTATTTTACTGGGTTTGTCCACATGTGGTCAAGTTTAAGTTACAGTAAGTTCACGGTGTGTGTTTAGTATGTTTTACTTGTACTGCAATAGCTGTCGTATGTGAAGTTAATGATTCCTGAAAGTGTAATAATTTGTGATGGGGGAACTAATAATAAAAATTAAGTGTTCCAAATAATTAACAATTTATTATAAACTTTTAGTGATTAGAATAAGATGATTTAAACAATATTTGAACTAATCAACATGTGTATTCTTACATTTATCAGTTACTTAAAATTACTATCTACGTGAGGTACCCTTATTTATTATAATTTCGCTAAGTAATAAGAATTAACAATTAAACTAATTTAGAGAGAGAATATAATAATTAAATAATAAAGAGCAAATATTAAAGATTTCACCCCATAGTACAATGAGCTAATCTTATGTGATCCGTATTATCTTATCGGGTTCGAATTAAAGTTACAGGACAACACTGTAACAACTGAACCCGCCAAATTTGAATTTATTGTGTGTATGAATTTTTAATTACATATATAACTGTTGGCTAATTTTACTCAGAATTATTTGACACGAATTATTTTAATAAAAAAGGTCAAAAAATATAGCAATTGTTCGATTTATGCGTGACATCAGTTAATATTTCAGAAGGGTACGACAAACATTACATTTTAGAGATCACCAGCACATTAAGACAAAATCGTCCTGATTATCGGTAAATTCCAACGGTTTGGTTTACGTTTAAGTTGAGTAAATATTCTTAATTGTGAACTTCAAACGCTAAATTAGAATAGAAAAAGGGAAGGAAAAAAAAATTAAATAAATTCAATTGAATGTACTTTTTACCTCTCATATATCAATAGCCATTCCTACATCTAACCTCAGTAGTACTACCATATCAATGGTGCATATGATCTTAGTTATCGCGCACCTAATCAATAAAAAAAAAAAAAAAAAAAAGAATGTACTTACATGTAGTATAAATTATCCTATTAATTATAATAATCGAATAGTACTTTTAATTTAATGCCGCTTAGTGCCACACCCCGTCTCTAGAACAATCAACTATTGTATTTGGCGTATAATCGACCCGGATCACAAAATGGATTCGTATAGAATGAATTCAAAATTCAATACAAGTACGTTCTGAGTAACTTTTGAAAGTTCTAGAAAGAGTTGTAGCGATAATAATACCCGCGAAAGGGTGAAATTAGAACTATTACGAATTTACCTAATCTATGGGCGACCTGTCAGAATGTACCGGGTGTACCAAAAGTTGACAGGTACTGGGTGTCTCAATTCTTTAAGAGCGATGTTATGTGACTGTAACTACGAATTATATTATTAAATTATATTTTCCCAAATTGCTATTTATTTATTTATTTTTATTTTATTTCCTTTTTTTTTGTTAGTGAGTATGACGTGCAACGTCACAGCACCGCAATAATATCTCAACTATTTATAACGCTAGCTGATACGTGAATCGATGTAATCTTAAATCGTTCATTTTTGCTTAAAAATGTTTACTTCATAACAGCGTTAGGATTTATAACGTAATTTTGAAGAAAATTGTGTTTTTGGGTAAAATTCATATTCACGGTGTCACCTTGCAAGCAGAATGCCAAAAATCCAAATTTACCGAAGTTATCTTGAATCGCTTTCTTTTGCTTAAAAATGCCGATTTCATCACAATTTTTCGATTTTTAACGCAATTTTGTTGAAAATTGTGTTTTCGGGTAAAATTCATATTCACGGCTTTACCCTCGCAAGCAGAACACCAAATATCAAAATTTGTCGATGTAAACTTAAATCGTTCATTTTTGCTTAAAAATGTTTATTTCATAGCAGCTTTAGGATTTATAACGCAATTTTGAGGAAAATTGTGTTTTTGGGTAAAATTCATATTCACGGATTCACCCTTGCAAGCAGATTGCCAAAAATCCAAATTTACCGAAGTCATCTTAGATCGCTTTCTTTTGTTTAAAAATGCCGGTTTCATCACAATTTTCCGATTTTTAACGCAATTTTGTTGAAAATTGTGTTTTCGGGTAAAATTAATAATCACGGTTTTACCCTCGCAACCAGAACAACAAAAATCAAAATTTGTCGATGTAATTTTAAATCGTTCATTTTTGTTTAAAAATGTTTATTTCATAGCAGCTTTAGGATTTATCAGGCAATTTTGAAGAAAATTGTGTTTTTGGATAAAATTCATATTCACGGATTCACCCTTGCAAGAAGAATGCCAAAAATCCAAATTTACCGAAGTTATCTTAGATCGCTTTCTTTTGTTTGAAAATGCCGTTTTCATCACAATTTTTCGATTTTTAACGCAATTTTGTTGAAAATTGTGTTTTCGGGTAAAATTCATATACACGGTTCTACCCTCGCAAGCAGAACAAAAAATATCAAAATTTGTCGATGTAATCTTAAATCCCTCATTTTTGTTTAAAAATGTTTATTTCATAACAACTTTAGGATTTATAACGCTATTTTGAAGAAAATTGTGTTTTTGGGTAAAATTCATATTCACGGTGTCACCCTTGCAAACAGAATGCCAAAAATCCAAATTTACCGAAGTTATCTCAGATCGCTTTCTTTTGTTTAAAAATGCCGACTTCATCAGAATTTTTCGATTTTTGACGCAATTTTGTTGAAAATAATGTTTTCGGGTAAAATTCATATTCCCGGTTTTACTCTCGCAAGCAGAACAGCAAAAATCAAAATTTGTCGGTGTAATCTTAAATCGTTCATTTTTGCTTAAAAATCTTTATTTCATAACAGCTTTAGGATTTATAACGCAATTTTGAGGAAAATTGTGGTTTTGGGTAAAATTCATATTCACGGTGTAACCCTTGCAAGCAGAATGCCAAAAATCCAAATTTACCGAAGTTATCTTAGATCGCTTTCTTTTGTTTAACAATGCCGATTTCATCACAATTTTTCGATCTTTAACGCAATTTTGTTGAAAAATGTGTTTTCGGGTAAAATTTATATTCACGGTTTTACCCTTGCAAACAGAACACCAAATATCAAAATTTGTCGATGTAATATTAAATCGTTCATTTTTGCTTAAAAATGTTTATTTCATAGCAGTTTTAGGATTTATAACGCAATTTTGAAGAAAATTGTGTTTTTGGGGAAAATTCATATTCACGGTGTCACCCTTGCAAGCAGAATGCCAAAAATCCAAATTTACCGAAGTTATCTTAGATCGCTTTCTTTTGTTTAAAAATGCCGATTTCATTACAATTTTTCGATTTTTAACGCAATTTTGTTGAAAGTTGCGTTTTCGGGTAAGATTCATATTCACGGCTTTACCCTCACAAGCAGAACACCAAATATCCAAATTTGTCGATGTTATCATAAATCGTTCATTTTTGCTTAAAATGTTTATTTCATAACAGTTTTAGGATTTATAAAGCAATTTTGAGGAAAATTGTGTTTTTGGGTAAAATTCATATTTATGGTTTCACCCTTTCAAGCAGAATGCCAAAAATCCAAAATTACCGAAGTTATCTTAGATCGCTTTCTTTTGTTTAAAAATGCCGATTTCATCACAATTTTTCGATCTTTAACGCAATTTTGTTGAAAAATGTGTTTTCGGGTATAAATTATATTGACGGTTCTACCCTTGCAAGCAGAACACCAAATATCAAAATTTCTCGATGTAATCTTAAATCGTTCATTTTTGCTTAAAAATGTTTATTTCATAACAGCTTTAGAATTTATAACGCAATTTTGTTGAAACTTGTGTTTTTGGATAAAATTCATATTCACGGATTCACCCTTGCAAGCAGAATGCCAAAAATCCAAATTTACCGAAGTTATCTTAGATCGCTTTCTTTTGTTTAAAAATGCCGATATCATCAAAGTTTTTCGATTTTTAACGCAATTTTGTTGAAAATTATGTTTTCGGGTAAAATTCATATTCACGGTGTCACCCTTGCAATCAGAATGCCAAAAATCCAAATTTGCCGAAGTTATCTTAGATCGCTTTCCTTTGTTTAAAAATGCCGATTTCATCACAATTTTTTTACTTTTAACGCAATTTTGTTGAAAATTGTGTTTTCGGGTAAAATTCATATCCACGGCTTTACCCTCGCAAGCAGAACACCAAAAATTAAAATTTGTCGATGTAAATTTAAATCGTTCATTTTTGCTTAAAAATGTTCATTTCATGACAGCTTTACGATTTATAACGCAATTTTGAAGAAAATTGTGTTTTTGGGTGAAATTCATAATAACGGTGTCACCCTTGCAAGCAGAATGCCAAAAATCCAAATTTACCGAAGTTATCTTAGATCGCTTTCTTTTGTTTAAAAATGCCGATTTCATCACAATTTATCGATTTTTAACGCAATTTTGTTGGAAACTGTGTTTTCGGGAAAAATTCATTTTCACGGTTTTACCCTCGCAAGCAGAACACCAAAAATCAAAATTTGTCGATTTATCTTAAATCGATCATTTTTGTTTAAAAATGTTTATTTCATAACAGCTTTAGGATTTATAACGCAATTTTGAAGAAAATTGTGTTTTTGGGTAAAATTTATATTCACGGTGTCACCCACCATTGCAAGCAGAATGCAAAAAATCCAAATTTACCGAAGTTATCTTAGATCGCTTTCTTTTGTTTAAAAATGCCGATTTCATCACAATTTATCGATTTTTAACGCAATTTTGTTGAAAACTATGTTTTCGGGAAAAATTCATTTTCACGGTTTTACCCTCGCAAGCAGAACACCAAAAATCAAGATTTGTCGATTTATCTTTATCTTTTGTTTAACAATGCCGATTTCATCACAATTTTTCGATCTTTAACGCAATTTTGTTGAAAAATGTGTTTTCGGGTAAAATTTATATTCACGGTTTTACCCTTGCAAACAGAACACCAAATATCAAAATTTGTCGATGTAATATTAAATCGTTCATTTTTGCTTAAAAATGTTTATTTCATAGCAGTTTTAGGATTTATAACGCAATTTTGAAGAAAATTGTGTTTTTGGGGAAAATTCATATTCACGGTGTCACCCTTGCAAGCAGAATGCCAAAAATCCAAATTTACCGAAGTTATCTTAGATCGCTTTCTTTTGTTTAAAAATGCCGATTTCATTACAATTTTTCGATTTTTAACGCAATTTTGTTGAAAGTTGCGTTTTCGGGTAAGATTCATATTCACGGCTTTACCCTCACAAGCAGAACACCAAATATCCAAATTTGTCGATGTTATCATAAATCGTTCATTTTTGCTTAAAATGTTTATTTCATAACAGTTTTAGGATTTATAAAGCAATTTTGAGGAAAATTGTGTTTTTGGGTAAAATTCATATTTATGGTTTCACCCTTTCAAGCAGAATGCCAAAAATCCAAAATTACCGAAGTTATCTTAGATCGCTTTCTTTTGTTTAAAAATGCCGATTTCATCACAATTTTTCGATCTTTAACGCAATTTTGTTGAAAAATGTGTTTTCGGGTATAAATTATATTGACGGTTCTACCCTTGCAAGCAGAACACCAAATATCAAAATTTCTCGATGTAATCTTAAATCGTTCATTTTTGCTTAAAAATGTTTATTTCATAACAGCTTTAGAATTTATAACGCAATTTTGTTGAAACTTGTGTTTTTGGATAAAATTCATATTCACGGATTCACCCTTGCAAGCAGAATGCCAAAAATCCAAATTTACCGAAGTTATCTTAGATCGCTTTCTTTTGTTTAAAAATGCCGATATCATCAAAGTTTTTCGATTTTTAACGCAATTTTGTTGAAAATTATGTTTTCGGGTAAAATTCATATTCACGGTGTCACCCTTGCAATCAGAATGCCAAAAATCCAAATTTGCCGAAGTTATCTTAGATCGCTTTCCTTTGTTTAAAAATGCCGATTTCATCACAATTTTTTTACTTTTAACGCAATTTTGTTGAAAATTGTGTTTTCGGGTAAAATTCATATCCACGGCTTTACCCTCGCAAGCAGAACACCAAAAATTAAAATTTGTCGATGTAAATTTAAATCGTTCATTTTTGCTTAAAAATGTTCATTTCATGACAGCTTTACGATTTATAACGCAATTTTGAAGAAAATTGTGTTTTTGGGTGAAATTCATAATAACGGTGTCACCCTTGCAAGCAGAATGCCAAAAATCCAAATTTACCGAAGTTATCTTAGATCGCTTTCTTTTGTTTAAAAATGCCGATTTCATCACAATTTATCGATTTTTAACGCAATTTTGTTGGAAACTGTGTTTTCGGGAAAAATTCATTTTCACGGTTTTACTCTCGCAAGCAGAACACCAAAAATCAAAATTTGTCGATTTATCTTAAATCGATCATTTTTGTTTAAAAATGTTTATTTCATAACAGCTTTAGGATTTATAACGCAATTTTGAAGAAAATTGTGTTTTTGGGTAAAATTTATATTCACGGTGTCACCCACCATTGCAAGCAGAATGCAAAAAATCCAAATTTACCGAAGTTATCTTAGATCGCTTTCTTTTGTTTAAAAATGCCGATTTCATCACAATTTATCGATTTTTAACGCAATTTTGTTGAAAACTATGTTTTCGGGAAAAATTCATTTTCACGGTTTTACCCTCGCAAGCAGAACACCAAAAATCAAGATTTGTCGATTTATCTTAAATCGATCATTTTTGTTTAAAAATGTTTATTTCATAACAGCTTTAGGATTTATAACGCAATTTTGAGGAAAATTGTGTTTTTGGGTAAAATTCATATTCACCGGTGTTACCCTTGCAAGCAGGATGCCAAAAATCCAAATTTACCGAAGTTATCGTAGATCGCTTTCTTTTGTTTAAAAATGCCGATTTCATCACAATTTTTCGATTTTTAACGCAATTTTGTTGAAAATTGTGTTTTCGGGTAAAATTCATATACACGGTTCTACCCTCGCTAGCAGAACAAAAAATATCAAAATTTGTCGATGTAATCTTAAATCCTTCATTTTTGTTAAAAAATGTTTATTCATAACAACTTTAGGATTTATAACGCAATTTTGAAGAAAATTGTGTTTTTGGGTAAAATTCATATTCACAGTTGCACCCTTGCAAACAGAATGCCAAAAATCCAAATTTACCGAAGTTATCTTAGATCGCTTTCTTTTGTTTAAAAATGCCGATTCCATCACAATTTTTCGATCTTTAACGCAATTTTGTTGAAAAATGTGTTTTCGGGTAAAATTCATATTCAAGGTTTGACCCTCGCAAGCAGAACACTAAATATCAAAATTTGTCGATGTAATCTTAAATCGTTCATTTTTGCTTAAAAATGTTTATTTCATAACAGCTTTAGGATTTATAACGCAATTTTGTTGAAACTTTTGTTTTTTGATAAAATTCATATTCAGGGATTCACCCTTGCATGCAGAATGCCAAAAATCTAAATTTGCCGAAGTTATCTTAGATCGGTTTCCTTCGCTTAAAAATGCCGATTTCATTACAATTTATCGATTTTTAACGCAATTTTGAAGAAATTTGTGTTTTTGGGTAAAATTCATATTCACGGTGTTACCCTTGCAAACAGAATGCCAAAAATCCAAATTTACCGAAGTTATCTTAGATCGCTTTCTTTTGTTTAAAAATGCCGATTTCATCACAATTTTTCGATTTTTAACGCAATTTTGTTGAAAATGGTGTCGTCGGGTAAAATTCATATTCACGGTTTTACCCTCGCAAACAGAATACCAAATATCGCAATTTGTCGATGTAAACATAAATCGTTCACTTTTGCTTAAAAATGTTTATTTCATAACAACTTTAGGATTTATAACGCAATTTTGAAGAAAATTATGTTTTTGGGTAAAAAACATATTCACGGTTTTACCCTCGCAAGCAGAACACCAAAAATCAAAATTTGTCGATGTAATCTTAAATCGTTCATTTTTCCTTAAAAATGTTTATTTCATAACAGCTTTAGGATTTATAACGAAATTTTGAGGAAAATTGTGTTTTTGGGTAAAATTAATTTTCACGGTGTCACCCTTGCAAGCAGGATGCCAAAAATCCAAATTTGCCGAAGTTATCTTAGATCGCTTTCTTTTGTTTAAAAATGCCGATTTAATCACAATTTTTCCATCTTTAAGGCAATTTTGTTGAAAAATGAGTTTCGGGTAAAATTCATATTCACGGTTTTACCCTCGCAAGCAGAACACCAAAAATCAAAATTTGTCGATGTAATCTTAAATCGTTCATTTTTGCTTAAAAATGTTTACTTCATAACAACTTTAGGATTTAAAACGCAATTTTGAAGAAAATCGACTCCATCTATGAATTTAGCCCAGAACTTGACATAAACACTCACAATACCAAATAGCAGCTCTATCGGTCGAGAAATATGACCGCTATCCTACCAACAATTTTTTTTACATATTTATTTATTGGCTTCACATGACCTTGAACACACTGTATATTTGGAAGTCATAATAGGTATATCAGTACATATCGTTAAAACATCACCAGGTTCTTAATTAATCTTGTGCGTACGGCATAAAAACCTAACGGAATGATGAAATTCACCTTTCCGATGGTGGCTTCGATCGAGGTTTCTCCTTTTTGACACTGTTCCACCCCTTTGTTTTTAACGAAACTTGCAGTACTTAAACAGGACCTAATGTGCAATATTTGAGACTTTTTTCGTGATTGTCACTCTGAAGGAACCACTAAAAAAATGTTTTTCTATTTTTCTTCTCGAATTTTCTATGATTGTTTACTAACGGAAAAATTTGAAAGAAATATATATTATAGTACTAACTTAGACCTACTCAATGGTTTTTAGTTTATCTCAATATCTGTAATAGTTTACGAGATATAAAGGTTTAAAAAATCATGGCCTTAATACATATTATCACAAATAACTTCTAAACTACCCAAGATATGAGGCTAAAACTTGCACACAAGACTTCTTATCGGCTGCCCTTATAGTAGCCAAAGTGCCGTTGAAAATCTCGTCTGGGGGCCAACCGCCCATTCTTATCCCGTCATACCCTTTGACCAAAATGCGTTAAAAATCGCATATATATGATGAAAAAGTCATTTTAAAACAAGAATATGTGATTTCACTTCACATCGAGAAATTGTGATTTTTCGGTCTTATATATGAAATAATGGAATGTCATTACAAGACCAATTTTTTCCGAAAATGGGAATTTGACCAAAATGCGCAAAATTTTGTGATTTCACTTCACATCGAGAAATTGTGTTTTTTCGGTCTTATATATGAAATAATGGTATGACATTGCAAAAACCAATTTTTTCCGAAAATGAAAATTAGACCAAAATGCGTTAAAAATCGAATATATATGATGAAAAATTCATTTTAAAACAAAAATATGTGATTTCACTTCACATCGAGAAATTGTGATTTTTCGGTCTTATATATAAAAATAATGGTATGGCATTGCAAAAACCAATTTTTTCCGGAAATGCCAATTTGACCAAATTGCGTTAAAAATCGCATGAATATGATGAAAAACTCATTTTAAAACAAAAATATGTGATTTCACTTTACATCGTGAAATTGTGATTTTTCGGTCTTATATATGAAATAATGATATGTCATTGCAAGAACCAATTTTTTCCGAAAATGGAAATTTGACCAAAATGCGTTAAAAATCGCAGATATATGATGAAAAAGTCATTTTAAAACAAAAATATGTGATTTCACTTCACATCGAGAAATTATGATTTTTCGGTCTTACATATTAAATAACGGTATGACATTCCAAAAACCAATTTTTTCCGAAAATGGAAATTTGACCAAAATGCGTTAAAAATCGAATATATATGATGAAACAGTCATTTTAAAGCAAAAATATGTGATTTCACTTCACATCGAGAAATTGTGATTTTTCGGTCTTATATATGAAATAATGGTATGTCATTGCCAAAGCCAATTTTTTCTGAACATGGAATTTTGACCAAAATGCGTTAAAAATCGCATATATATGATGAAAAAGTCAATTTTAAAACAAAAGTATGTGGTTTCACTTCACATCGAGAAATTGTGATTTTTCGGTCTTATATATGAAATAATGGAATGTCATTACAAGACCAATTTTTTCCGAAAATGGGAATTTGACCAAAATGCGCAAAATTTTGTGATTTCACTTCACATCGAGAAATTGTGTTTTTTCGGTCTTATATATGAAATAATGGTATGACATTGCAAAAACCAATTTTTTCCGAAAATGAAAATTAGACCAAAATGCGTTAAAAATCGAATATATATGATGAAAAATTCATTTTAAAACAAAAATATGTGATTTCACTTCACATCGAGAAATTGTGATTTTTCGGTCTTATATATAAAAATAATGGTATGGCATTGCAAAAACCAATTTTTTCCGGAAATGCCAATTTGACCAAATTGCGTTAAAAATCGCATGAATATGATGAAAAACTCATTTTAAAACAAAAATATGTGATTTCACTTTACATCGTGAAATTGTGATTTTTCGGTCTTATATATGAAATAATGATATGTCATTGCAAGAACCAATTTTTTCCGAAAATGGAAATTTGACCAAAATGCGTTAAAAATCGCAGATATATGATGAAAAAGTCATTTTAAAACAAAAATATGTGATTTCACTTCACATCGAGAAATTATGATTTTTCGGTCTTACATATTAAATAACGGTATGACATTCCAAAAACCAATTTTTTCCGAAAATGGAAATTTGACCAAAATGCGTTAAAAATCGATATATATATGATGAAACAGTCATTTTAAAGCAAAAATATGTGATTTCACTTCACATCGAGAAATTGTGATTTTTCGGTCTTATATATGAAATAATGGTATGTCATTGCCAAAGCCAATTTTTTCTGAACATGGAATTTTGACCAAAATGCGTTAAAAATCGCATATATATGATGAAAAAGTCATTTTAAAACAAAAGTATGTGGTTTCACTTCACATCGAGAAATTGTGATTTTTCGGTCTTATATATGAAATAATGATGTCATTGCAAAAACCAATTTTTTCCGAAAATGGAAATTTGACCAAAATGCGTTAAAAATCGCATATATATGTGATGAAAAAGTCATTTGAAAACAAAATTATGTGATTTCACTTCACATCGAGAAATTGTGATTTTTCGATCTTATATATGAAATAATGGTATGACATTGCAAAAACCAATTTTTTCCGAAAATGCAAATTTGACCAAATTGCGTTAAAAATCGCATGAATATGATGAAAAAGTCATTTTTAAACAAAATTATGTGATTTCACTTCACATCGAGAAATTGTGATTTTTCGGTCTTATATATGAAATAATGATATGTCATTGCAAGAACCAATTTTTTCCGAAAATGGAAATTTGACCAAAATGCGTTAAAAATCACATATATATGATGAAAAAGTCATTTAAAGACAAAATTATGTGATTTCACTTCACATCGAGAAATTGTGTTTTTTCGGTCTTATATATGAAATAATGGTGTCATTGCAAAAGCCAATTTTTTTCTGAACATGGAATTTTGACCAAAATGCGTTAAAAATCGCATATATATGATGAAAAAGTCATTTTGAAACAAAATTATGTGGTTTCACTTCACATCGAGAAATTGTGATTTTTCGGTCTTATATATGAAATAATGATGACATTGCAAAAACCAATTTTTTCCGAAAATGTAAATTAGACCAAAATGCGTTAAAAATCGAATATATATGATGAAAAATTCATTTTAAAACAAAAATATGTAATTTCACTTTACATCGAGAAATTGTGATTTTTCGGTCTTATATATGAAGTAATGGTATGACATTGCATAAACTAATTTTTTCCGAAAATGGAAATTTGACCAAAATGCTTTAAAAATCGCATAAATATGATGAAAAAGTCATTTTAAAACAAAAATATGTGATTTCACTTCACATCGAGAAATTGTGATTTTTCGGTCTTATATATGAAATAATGGTAGGGTAGACAGGGGTTATTTGGACAATGAAATTTCTAAGAGGTAATTTGAGCCACTCTTTTCCAATTAATCACATTACAGAAGTAAGTTGAACATCCAAAAGTTACACCACACAAAAGATATGACCAAATTACCACACTTAAATAAGTCACTTTTATCCAATTAACCAATTACAGAGGTAAGTTAAACATGCAGAAATTACCCCACACAAATGATATGACCAAATTACCACTCTTAAATAAGTCACTTTTATCCAATTAACCACATTACAGAGATAAGTTAAACATGCAAAAATTACCCCACACAAAAGATATGACCAAATTACCACACTTAAATAAGTCACTCTTATCCAATTAACCACATACAGAGAGAGGTAAGTTGAACATGCAAAAATTATCCAATACAAAAATTATGACAAAATTAGAACATTTAAATAAGTCGTTCATATCCAATTCACCATATTAATGAAACAACAGATACCATAAGACGCTCTTTGTACATATGTAACATAAAGAAGACGAAACAACAACATCGCTTACAACATACAAAATAAGTGTATATTTGAACTTTTAATTTTTACTAAACTTGATTAATTATATGTTAAATATATATTTTAGGAAAAAATTAATATTTTGCTAAAGTTAGTGTACATTATAAACACTATAGATATAGGTAAAATAGCATTGTACAGTAATAACACCGGTCACATACAAAAAGTAGTATATATTTAAACTCATTGTACAGTAAGAACACATAACATATGATGATTTTTGCATTTAAACTAAATAATAATACAATATTTGTTACATACAAAAATTAGTGTATATTTGAACTGAGAAAAATTTTTTCACATTAATAACGAATAATACCAAATATTTATATTTAAGTTTTTATATTTATATTTATCGAACAGTTTTTATATTTATCGGTTTCTTTCAGAAATAACTTAAATAAATAAATAAAATAAATAAATTTATTGTCTCTAAAAGATTTACATCTTTATGACAAGGGTTTGGTGTAACTTCAAAAAATATAAAACTTTATAATACTTAATGAATGGTAACTTTGCTAGTATTTTTGTAATAAAATAATCTTATAAATATACTAAGAAATTCATGCCATTCTTTTTTTTTTTTTTAATTTTTATAGCACTTACTAGCAAATAAACCAACACATAAAAAAGTAATCAATAACAATAATAATAATAACACAGAATATCAATGAATACCAATAAAAATATAACTCAATTTGACGCAAAGCTAACCCACTTATTTATTACTTTGTTCTTAGTTTTCATTTCCATTTTTTCTTACGTATAAGTTAGCTTGGCAGTGATTAACAAATATAGTAAGTAATAAGGACAGGACAATAATAAGTAAGTGAGTATTAAATGAATAATGATAAATAAACCAACACAGTAGAGGATCATCATAATTAAATAACAATAACAATAACAAAAACAATAACAATAACAATAACAGAGAATATTAAAGAATAACAATAGTAATGACAAAATTAATTTAACACAAAGCTGGTTCACTTATTTATTTATTTTTTGTTCTTTTTCTTTTTTGTTTTTTTTTTTTGTTTTTGGTTTTCATTTCCCTTCTCTTACATATTATCAGCTCAGTAATGAGAAATAAATTACAGTAAGAAATAGATGATAATAAATAAATGAATATTAATTAACAAACAGTAAGTAGTAACTAATAAGTGATTAAAATTGAATACTTTTAGATATAAATACAGATAAAGAAAGACATAGAGATGAACATCAATTAGTTCACTAAATCCAAGGGCTGATGATTTAAAATGGATGATCTCGTGAGAAGAGCCAAATTAATGAATTTAACCACGAGATACAAATCCCGTTTATGAGTCGGTGTTAGAAGTTTCCTCAAGCATTGCCAATAGTCTTGTTCTTCAAATCTTCTAGTTTTATATAACATCTGAGCCCTAGCATCCTCATATAGCGGACATTGAAAGAAAAAATGTATGAGATCTTCTTTTTCACCTCTTTTACAAAACGTACAGTTTTGTGTCATATCTACATTATAGTATATGCCATTGATTGAGATTTTTAAGTTTTGATAACCTGACGTTCGTAGTTGGGTCATAATTCTTATAAATGAGATATAACCGTTAAATTTGAGGTAACTGGGCTCTTTATCATTAAATAAAACTAGGTCTTTGTAAATGTAGCAAAACTGACTGTTTTGTAAGCGTTCCCAATCTGATGATCTAATATTACTTGCTGATGCATCCAGTATTTTCTTGTAATTCAGCTTTAGCATATCAATATCTTGGCTCTGCCAAACGAAATCGAAGCCCAAATCAGATAGTACAGCTTGCAATTGTTTTGCCCAGTTATATTTTATTGAAGTGTTATCCATTAGCTGTACAAGTCTATTGTAGCAAATTTTTGGATAGCGGTCATTTTCCATAGATAAAAGTCGTTTCCACCAGTTAAGTGTTAATTTTAAAACTGTATGTGCAATTTTCAAACGATTCATTTCAATTCGTACTACATAATTAGGAGTATTAGCAGAGAGTAAAAATATTCTTTTAAAAAAACGTACTTGGATTTTTTCTAATTCGTCTGTGTATCTTAAGGCCCAAATAGGAGCTGAGTATAAAAGTGTGCTAGTCACTATTGAGTCAAATAGTTGATTCCTAACTTCCCAAGAAGAAGATTTCATGGCTGCAAGAAGATTCGTTACTGTACCAGACGCAATATTGGTTTTGGAGACTGAGTATTTTGCGGCTTCCAAAAACAAAGATGAGCTAACAAATGGTATTCCTAGATATATGTACTTATTAACCACTTCTATTTGAGTATCACCATAGTAGAATGGTCGAATATTCAGATATCTTCCTTTTTTATGAAAAAGTAATATTTTAGTTTTATTGATATTAACCTTGATAGAGTTATTTTCTGAATATTTTTTTAAAATTTTTAATTTGTTACTCATATCCATGTACGTATCTCCAAGAATCACCAAATCGTCGGCATACAGGAGCAGCAAAACATCATTCTTGTGATCTACATTTAAACCTTTAACACCATTTTCTCTAAAGAAGTGTTCTAAGTCATATAAAAATAAGGAAAATAGTAGCGGGCTTAAAGATTCACCTTGCAAAACGCCTTCTGTAACTGGTATTTCATTTGTATAGGTGTTATTTACTTTCACTTGCATCACTGCATTATCATATAGATCTTTACAGATTCGTATAATCTTGGTACTAACGCCTAATAGGTGTAATTTTTGCCATAATTTCGTGTGGTTAATAGAATCAAATGCTCTTTGGTAATCAACAAAAAGAGCAAATATTTGGCGACTTTTAAATCTCATTTGAATCTGTACCACTGATGATAAAACAAATAAATTATCTGAGCACCCTCGATTCTTACGAAATCCAGACTGGGATTCCGGGATGATTTTCTTGTCTTCGGCCCAAGCTGTTAACCTATTTAATATCACTTGAGTGAATATTTTAGTTATTGTATTGACCAAAGCAATAGCTCTGTAGTTTTCTGGATTGGTTTTTTCCCCCCGTTTATGCATCATTGTTAAAATTATCTTAGTCCACTCTTTGGGTAACTTAGATTTTCGCATTACATTGTTAAATAATGTGCAAAGATAAAGTAGCCAATTTTGTGGAAGATGTTTATAAAATTCGTACGGTATTTGATCTTTCCCAGGGGATTTACCATTTTTACAATTTGCTAAACTGAGCATAATTTCCTCTGTGGAAATGTCAGAATCCAAAAAAGGGTCTTCTATTCCATTAAAATTCAAAATACCTTTATTTCTTTGTGGATACATTTGCATAAAAAATCTTTCCCATTCTTGCTTTGAAATACACAAATCTTGGGAGTTAATAGTTGACTTTCTAAAAGATGTAACTACTTTCCAGAAACTGGCACTGTCATTTGTACTTGCTATTGCTTTAGCTGTTTCTAAATAGAAAATCTTCTTTTTGTTCTTAACTGTGTTTTTATATAATTTTTTAAGTTGTATGTAATTTTTTCGTTCTGTGTCCTGCCAACCATTTTTTTTAAGTTTCTTTAAATTTTCTTGAATTTGTTTTTTTAACAACTTACAATCATTATCAAACCACGGTTTTCGTAATTTTTTTTTTTCGTCACTATGTACGATATGCATCATTCCTATTTCCTTTGCTATTTGCATTATTGTTCCAGTTAAGTTAGAGTGTAAAGAGTCAATGGTATCTTTATCAGGATTTGTAGATATATTTAAAGAGTATTGCATTGCAGTTTGGAATTCGATTAGTTTATTGTTATCCCATCTTAGTATTTGCAATTCATTTTTAGACGGTACAATTACACGTTTATTTTGGTTCTCTGTGTTTATACAAAGGGTAAGTTCAATGGGGAAATGATCCGATTCAAATATATTATTTTGCACTTTCAAGTCCAATATTTCACTCAACATAGTTGAATTTACCCATACTAAATCCACAATACTACCTCCATTTGCATTTAAAAATGTAAATTGCGCCGGGTTATCACTAAATGTTCTACCATTCAATAAAGAAAAACCATTTTCCTCCATATTATCAACGAGATTTTTGCCTTTTTTATTCAGAAATGAGTCAAGTGTTTCACGCTCAGAGATTAAATTATATGTGTCATTTAGTGGGAGATACTGGTTCAACTTACCCACTCTTGCGTTAAAATCACCCCCAATAATAAATAATAAGTCTTGATACCGTGAAAAAGTTTCTAATAACACTATCTGAAACTGTTCAAATATTACCGTAAATTCAATTGTAGGTTTAAAGTAAACCAAGCACACAATTAATTCACTTTCCATGTTATTAACTTTTACAATAATCCACCATTCAGTTTTATGTAATACGAGATAATTACTTATTGACTTTTTAATAAAGATAATTAATCCGCCACTTGCACGTCCTTTGGTTTTCTCTTTGATAGCTCCTGATATAATATAGTCGTAATCTGTAAAGTCCTGTATATTAGTTTTTTCACTTACTAACCACGTTTCACTTATACAAATGATTTCAGAGTATTGAAGTTTTTCTTTCTCTAAAAAAAAATTGCTGAGACCATTTACATTCCAGAATGTTATTTTGAGGTGTTTTCTTTTGACTGAGAGGTTTGTGTCTATATCTAGTTTTTTGGTTTTTTTTCACTGCGTGATCTTAAGTGGCGATCTAAAGGTCCTTCACCCTTACCATGTTTGAAAGCAGGTTTTGACTTTTGAGTAGTTGGAGTAGATTCAAAGCTTTGAGATGGTATTACTGGAGAATGACAGGTTGTACTCAAAGCATTCAGTATTCCAATTTTTTCTAGGTCGAATTGAGGAGTATTTTCATTTGATTCCTGATTAGACTGTTCTTTATTTTCCAGTTTTTTATCAATTTGAACAACTTCCTCAAAAGTAGCATTTAACTCGTCAATATCGTATTCATTCTTATGTATTATTACTTTGTTTTTACGAATTGAAACCACATTACCTTCAGTTCTCAGTCTTTTGGCATGTTCCAATAATTGTTTATAGATCACTCTCTCTTTCTTAGTCCGATCTTCGTTTATAAAGATTTGTTTACCTTTAAGGTTACGTTTGTTTTTATTGATTTCAATTTTCTTTTTGAAACTGACTAAAGATAACAAGATAGGTCTTGAGAACTGGTCGTTTTTTCTTCCAATACGATATGTGTAATTAATATCTTCAGAGCGGCAGGCAACTTGTACATCATCATTTATAAGTTTCAACATTTTTTCTTCCAGTGTTTGTGAGTTTTCTGACTCGTCTTCAGCTATGCCTTGAATAATTAAATTATTTTTTTTTAACTGTTTTTCTAAATATTCTATTTTAAGTTCCTGCTCATCTATTTTTGTTTTCAGTGTTTCATTTTCTGCTTTTAAGGTTAATAGTATGTCTTCCATTTTTGAAAATTTTTCGTTTGTACTTTTACACATTTCTTTTATTTCCGAAAAATCATTTTTTGTTTCTTGATGTAGCATAGTTATGTATTCGATAATTTTTGATTCAGATTGCATTTCAGTCATCGTTTATAGAAAATTCAATTGAAATTTTTAAAGAATCGGAAAAAAAAGTGTAGACAATTTCTAGCAGGAATCGAACCTATGACTTAAGGTAACCTATTAATCACGATCAGGAACGTTAACCGTAGGACCGGACACTGATAGAAATATTGCACCGTAACTAACAATAAGACGCACAAGTTTAGTAGTTGTAATGTTACGTATGACCTGTTGTGTTAATAGGTATATTATTGATTTTGTAGGTTAAAACTGATTTATATAGAAACGATTCTTTTTTCTAGGTTTGTACAAAAAGTCCACTTAATTTAATAAATTTTTATATAGCACTATAAGTATTATGAAGTATTAATAACTTGCTATTAGTAACAATAATTTTTTTTCTTTTATTTTTAATACTATTAATTTTTTTGTTGATGACACGTCTGTTTACTTCAGAATTCAACACCAAACTCCGCTTCAGAAATAACTTAATTAATATATAAAATATAAAAACTGTTCGAGTATTGAATAGCGTTCGTGTATAGTGGCTTTTATCCTATATATAATATTAAAAAAAAAATTGTATCATTTATAAATAATTTTTTTGAAAAATTTATATTGAAATATTTTCGCAATTAATACATATATATGTATCACTAGTATTAGGCACGCAATTAATATGCGCCCAGTTTTTGCACAAATGACATTAAATCCACGTTTCTTTGGAGCGACACTTTGAAAATAGTTCATTGCATATTAAGCAAGAAATCCTTGATAATAATATTAAACAATCACTATTAATACAAATATTAATTTTTTTAGTAACTTTTTTACACTTTTTTGCTATATTTTGTTCTTTCTCTAATGTTTTTATCTCTATTAAATCGGTTAAAATACTAGATTTTCTTTTCCTTTTGGTTTGACCCCGTTCTTTTGAAACAGCCCTCGGGTACGGTCGAACTATTTCTGGAGAAAATATTGGTGTTGAAATTGTAGTTGATGATGTTAAAATTTGCGATTCTGGGGGATCAGTTACGAATGACGGAGCGAAATCATCTTGAGTAAAAATATTTTCATTATATGGAAATATTCCAGTCTTTTTAAATCCTTTTATGATATTTTTATTAGTTGTAGCTAATGGTAATGAATCTGTTACTATTTTTGGGATATCATATATTGTTATTTTTTCACCTGGATTATTTTTTAACCATAAATCTTGTGCAGTTGAAGCATATTTCTTAAATGGTCCATACACAGCTACATCAAGTGGTTGTAATTTATGGCTACAATGTGGTGGAAAGGATAACATTACGATCCCATTATCTTTCGCTAAGTTTAAGGTTGGTACATGTAAATGTGAGGAATGATTATCTAATACGAGTAATACTGGATTATTAATAGATGGTTTTACGTGTGCGATGAAATGTTGCATGTACATAAAAAATTCTTTATTTGTTACCCAACCGCTTGAATTGGCTGCACCAATACAACCTTTTGGTCCATTATTAATAAAATGATTTTTATATTTTTTTCGTGGAAATACGAACATAGGAGGCACTGTATTTCCGTTTGCAGAAACAGCACATATTAGTGTCACATTAGTGCCCCGTTCAGCAGAAGTTATGGAGCCAACATTTTTTTTACCTTTGGCAGCAATTATTTTAATAGGTTTTAGTACTGTACAAATTCCAGTTTCATCAATGTTCCAAATGTTTGATGCGGTAAATTGATATTTATTCATAACTTCAGCTAATTTTGTGAAAAATGGTTTTACATTTTCAACATTAAACGATGTTGCTCGTCCGATACTTGTTGGTTCAGGTTTTCTAATTGATAATTCTCTATTCCTTTTTAGAAAACTAGTAAGCCACTCTTTACCAGCTATTTTATTAAGTTTCCATGTTTCAGGCATTTTAATATTAAATTTTTCAGCACACTCATAAGCAAGCTGACGAACATTTTTGGGAGTCAATCCATAAAATATCGAAGCCATTTGTAGCAAATAATCTTTTAATGCAATTTCCTGGTCCTTAGAAAATACTTGTCTAGATTTTTTATAACCCATTGTAGGTAAATCTTGCGTTTCCTTATCTTTATATGCTTTAAATTTAATTACATAACGTGATAATGTCGTACGTTTAATATTAAATTCCTTTGAAGCAGCATTGATACTTTTATTTCCAAAAATTATTGTTCTTGCGGCATTATTAAAAATTTCAATGGGTATTAGCCCCCTTTCGGTTTTACGTTTATAATTTCTCATATCTAAAAGAAGTAAGAAACAAAAATTTAATAAAAGAAAATCTTAATCATAGTTTTATTAATGAAAAAATTGTACTTACTTATTATTTATAAATGATACAAATTGAAATATGACCAAATTTTTAAAAATTGGTTAACAATTGTAAAAACAAGTTCGAATTTACAAAAATTTTGAAGAATTTTGCCAACAATTAGTTAAAAACAAATAAAAGTGAAAAAAATAAAAACGATTTCTAATTTAAGTACAAAAGTCATCGTTATGTATGTGTTGTTTACTGTACAACGTTCAAATCTACACTAAATTTGTATGAGGGGGAAGTTGTCTTATAACGTACTTTAAATGCAAACATCACGAATGTGTGTGTGTTGTCTCTACCGTATACAACGCTATATTACCTATATGTACACTTCTTTTAAAAGAGGGGACGTTGTAAAAGACACATTTCATTCACAATATATATTTATATGTGTGTTATCGCTACCGTATATTTTAAAATCAGTTGTATATTAAATGTATGTTTTTGCAACTTTTGGATTAGTTGAAAAAACTTATAGAAATAATTAACATGTAGGATGATTTGAATATACTTATTTGTAATACATTAACTTATGGGTATTCGCTTGCTCTTCGTATATGTAAAGTTAATAGTTTGGTTGAAATGACAGAATTAATTTACAAGTAGGATGATTTCATCTTTACTTATAATTCATTATTATATGTACATTGATATGACTTTCGTTTAGGTATTAAAAATTTGATATTCACTTCAATACATTAACTTATGGGTATTCATTTGCCCTTCGTATATGTAAAGTTAATAGTTTGGTTGAAATGATAGAATAAAAAAAAAAGTAAAATTTACCACACTTCTGGTTCCAAAACTTTATTACAAGATGGTGGTGCCTTTTCAAATATCGATGTATATGATTGACAAACGTTATGAATGGATCGGTCAAAGTATATAAAACTATTGTGTATATGTGTAAGAGCATTACATTAATAGTTTTGATTTTGACTAGGTTCTGTTCTTTTGAAAATATTATGTTTTATAATATGATATTTTCAAATAATTTTTGTTTACTGTAATAACATCGTAAAGGTACCTCATCGAAAAATTATGAAAAGGTATAAAAGTGTTTTGGTATTAAAAAATATGTTAACATATATTTTTTATTAACCGTAAACCATTTATATATATATATATATATATATATATATATATATATATATATATATATATATATATATATATATATATATATATATATGTATATATGTATGTATATATATATATATTTATATATATATATATATATATATATATATATATCTTATACATGTAATACGTACATATTGTATAAAAATAAGTTGGTAATGATGGTTGTTTATCCTCATATGCAACTTTATATATGTAAAACAATGTTGTATGTAGTTCACAATAATAAATTAAACATTTATTTGAATGTGATATATTTGTAAAGAGCATATTGAAAAGATTTTTTTTTTAAAAATCATAAATTATTAATATGGTCCTCTTCCCTAGACTTGATTGCAGCCAGTACGTTAACAGTTATCTCGATTGCTATGTACTTATTATTTTATAAAGATAATAGAGATCATAATTTTATTGTGTTAAATGTAAAATGGTATATATATATATATATATATATATATATATATATATATATATATATATATATATATATATATATATTATATATATATATATATATATATATATATATATATATATATATATATATCTATATGTATATATATATAATTTTTATAATTTTTCCATCTTATACTATGTCAAACCAATCCATGGGCTGTAGGTGTTAAGCCTTAGGCTCTTATGTGGACAAACAATTTTATAAAATAAATTTTTTAATAAATTTATAATGCAAGAAACTCACTACATACCAAGCGAGAATGAAGTGTGTTATTTGAACGTAAAATAAATATATATTTTATATATTTAAAAATTGTCGCATACAAACTAGCGAAGAGTTATGAGCAAATGTTTGAATTATTTCAATAAAAAACTGTGTTGCAACGTTACATTGGTGTATGTTATAAATTATTAGTGTAACTCAGTTTATATATCGCCGTTAAATTTTTAATCTGTGTATGAAAGTAGTGTAACCTAAGATGGCGACGCCTAGACGGCGGCGTAAGCTGCCGAGTGATAAAAGTGAAGAGGGTTCCGAAGCTGATATGAGTGGCGATGAAACTATAGAGGGCTTCATTGGCACAGGGTCTGATTCTACGAAGACGAGGCTAGGTAAGGTTTCGGAAATAAGGGGTCGCTTGCGTAAGTTTGTGTTGACTGACACGAATAAAATACAAAAAGTGTCTGGAGACTACATTCTGCAGTGTTACGCGGATGTGGAGTGCATCTTGAATGAAGTGTTGTGTGAGAGAGCTAGTGAGACAGGGCGTTTACAGGGACGTTTAGATATGCTCCAGGAGACCAACGAGCGCTTACTGGACAAAATCGTTAATGGACAGAGGGGACCAGTATGCGATGTACTTGAACCAGCTCGTATGGGCACAAGTGGAGATGATGGTAATGTCATAACTATGGGAGCGCCTGTGCGAACAGCAAAACAGTTTCCTGAGCTGCCCAAGAAGACGTATGCCTTGGTTGTGAAAAGTGTGGATGACAGGATTGACAAGAACGCGATTAAGGAGAAGCTCATGAAAGAAGTGAGCAAAGAAATGGCGGACATCAGGGTTCAGGCCGTCAGGGACTCTAGAACGGGGGTGGTTGTGCGCACTGTGTCTGAACGTGAGAGGGACCGCCTGCAGAGCTATGATTTTGGGAGCAAGGGGTTGAAAGTTGAACTACCCAAAAGGAATGACCCCCGTGTAATTATATTTGGCGTACCGACGGATTTACCCGACGAGCAATTAATGAAGGACTTCTATAATAAAAGAGGCAAACAAAAGGGCAAAGAGAAAACTCATGATAGTGTGGTGATTGAACTTCCGGCGAACATTCGGGATCACATCATTGGATACGAAAGGATTTGCCTGGGTTGGGGGTCTTATTATACTAGAGAGGATAAGAATATTGGAAGGTGTCTGAAGTGCTTCAGTTTTGAGCACTTCACCAGCGACTGTAAGAGGGAGAAACTTTGCAGGAGGTGTGGGCAATCGGGCCATCTTGTCACTGATTGTAAGAACACGGAATGCTGTGTTGTATGCAAAACCAAGGGTGCAGATGACAAAAATAATGTGTACGATAAGAAATGTCCGGAATTCGTGAAGGCATGGGAGAGGGTCCGAGACTGTTTTCAATAAACATGGAGCTTATACAACTTAACTGTCAACGGTCATATGCGGTCATGTGCGAGTTGGGCTGCCTGATGAGGGAAAAAGGAATTAAAATCGCGATTGTCCAGGAACCTTATATTAGGGATGGGAGAATCCTCGGTCTTCCCGCCGACATGAGAACTTTTTCCTCTGATACACCCGGGGCTAGGGCGGCTATCATCATTGATGATAGTAACATTGAGGCTATGGCGATCACTGATTGTGTTAGTGAGTATGGTGTGTGTGTGTGGATCAAAAGTGGTTCCTTGGAAGCCTTTGCTACCTCTGTATATTGCCAATATGGTGGTAATATCGAGGAAGATATACTTTATATGAACAGGGTAATTGAGCGTGTAGGACACAAACCTTTACTATTAGGCTTAGATGCAAACGCGTGCTCTGGTACATGGTTCAGTAAGAACTTGGGTTCATTGGTAGAGAACGACCGTAGGGGTGATTTTCTGTGCGAATGGATGTTAGAAAAAGGTTTTTGGACATTGAACGAACCGAGTGAATTTTATACCTTTAGTGGTCCCAGGGGTTCCAGTGATATAGATATCACTATCTGTAATCGACTTTTCTATCAATTCGGTGTGGTGTGGAGGATTGTCCCAGAGTGGTGTAATAGCGATCACAATGCTATACATATCCGGTTGAATGTGGAACATGTACCGGAGACTAACGTTGGAGGACCGCTCATTCCGGCACGGATGGCGGCTGAGTTTGAGCATGTGTTTAGCGCCCTCTTCCTTATGACTGATTATGGTAGTTGGTGTCAAATGTCTGTAAATGACAAAATTACCAGACTCTATAGTGCTATTAGGGACGCTGCTGGTGTTATCAGTCTTGTTTCAGGTTCCAAACAACACAGCAGTAAGCGTATTTCGTGGTGGACCCAAGATTTAAATGATCTCAGGAAGAGAGTCCGACGAGCCCGTAGACTTGCCCAGCGTACAAGGCATGACCTCGCAAGGGGTAGAACTTCAGAGGAAGAGTACATTCGTAAGAGGGAAGACTACAACCGGCTAAAGACCGAGTATAGGAACGCGCTACGTAGTGCAAAAGAAAACAACTGGCGGAATTTTGTTAGAACAGACGGCAATAATGATCCATGGAATTCCGTATATCGTATCATACGGGGCCGACGCGATAGTACCTTGGCATCACTAAGAACTACCACTGGTTATACCAGCAGTTGGGGTGAGAGTGTTCGGGTCCTGCTGGAGGAATTCTTCCCGTCGGCTAATCAGGAAGTACAGGCGGCTCCCTTGACGCCGGTAGACATGGAGTTTAGCTACCAGGAGGTTCACGAAGCGGTCATGGCGTCCAAACGTCGCAAGGCAGCTGGTCTAGATGGGACTAACACAGAAATTGTACGTGCAGTCTGGATTGTTGCTCCGTCGTACCTTAAAAATCTCTATGATGACTGCTTGCGCTATGGTATCTTCCCCGACGTATGGAAGGATGCTAGACTGGTTGTCTTGCTGAAATCGCCGGATAAGGACCGAGCTGATCCGAGATCATACCGACCTATTTGTCTGTTGTCATCTTTCGGCAAGGTTCTCGAACGCCTAATGGTAGCCCGGTTGTCCATTCTTGTTGCAGACGAAACTAATCCCAGCCAACACGGATTCACAAGGGGTAAATCGACGGAAAGTGCCTGGGCAACTGTCAAACATTTTGTTAACACTAATGACCGCAAATATGTCCTGGGTTTATTTATCGATTTTAGGGGGGCCTTCGATCATTTGGAGTGGCG
>JAPWDM010000016.1:152500-185000 GCA_035578155.1 Brachynemurus nebulosus
AAGGATCACAGATTCGTCACAGCTTGGTTAAAACAAAATCACAGATAAAATATCACTTTTCGACTCGTCTGACGCGATTCACGAGACTGGTAAACATGCCCATACCAGCTACTGCATTCACTTTCGTCAGTCAGTTGAGCAGCGTCAGCCCCAATTTCCAACTACGCACAATCTAGACTATCGGTGAAGTTTCGCTCAATACGAGAATGCCACACTGTCGATCCTACGACAATCATCCTTGTCGAAAAAAAATACCCTAGCCTCGTTAGCCTGCTAGCCGAAGCTAACAGTTGCCCGCCGGGCACGAACGGGGACGTGAGGTTGGATTTTAGCCCAGCAACTAAATATTTAATAATAATTATATATTATTATTATTTAACAATGGCTAATACTAATTTAACCTATTAAATAATTCTATCTATTATTATTATATGATAAAGCCCTTAAAAGTATTATTAGCAATACTTTTAGGGGCTTTTTAAATAACTAAATATTTAATAATAATTATATATTATTATTATTTAACAATGGATAATACTAATTTAACCTAATAAATAATTCTATCTATTATTATTATATGATAAAGCCCTTAAAAGTATTATTAGATATACGTTTAGGGGCTCTTTAAATAACTAAATATTTAATAATAATTATATATTATTATTATTTAACAATGGCTAATACTAATTTAACCTATTAAATAATTCTATCTATTATTATTATATGATAAAGCCCTTAAAAGTATTATTAGAAATACTTTTAGGGCCTTTTTACATAACTAAATATTTAATAATAATTATATATTATTATTATTTAACAATGGCAAATACCAATTTAACCTATTGACTAGTATTTTATATAGATTAATATAAATTAACGATAAGTGTTACCATTTTAACTTATTAACTAGTATTTTAAAACTACTTGTTAATAATTTAGTGTATTCTAATAAAAATATTTGAATAAACTTAAAAGGATGTAATATTTTATTTTTAAAATTTATACAAACCTAACCTAACCTAACCTAACCTAACCTAACCTAAGCTAACCATAAATATAGAAAAGAAATGAATATGATATTTTTAAATACATAAGCGAAAATGAAATATTTGTTAATATCTTAATATGTAGATTAATGTTATTTAACAATAAGTGTTTGCTAATATTTTAGCGTATTGTAATAAAAATATTTGAATAAACTTAAAAGGATGTAATATTTTATTTTTTAAAATTTATACAAACCTAACCTAACCTAACCTAACCTAACCATAAATATAGAAAAGAAATGAATATGATATTTGTAAATACATAAGCGAAAATGACCTATTTGTTAATATCTTAATATGTATATTAATGTTATTTAACAATAAGTGTTTCCTAATATTTTAGCGTATTGTAATAAAAATATTTGAATAAACTTAAAAGGATGTAATATTTTATTTTTTAAAATTTATACGAACCTAACCTAACCTAACCTAACCTAACCTAACCTAACCTAACCTAACCATAAATATAGAAAAGAAATGAATATGATATTTGTAAATACATAAGCGAAAATGACCTATTTGTTAATATCTTAATATGTAGATTAATGTTATTTAACAATAAGTGTTTGCTAATATTTTAGCGTATTGTAATAAAAATATTTGAATAAACTTAAAAGGATGTAATATTTTATTTTTTAAAATTTATACAAACCTAACCTAACCTAACCTAACCTAACCTAACCTAACCTCACCTAATCATAAATATAGAAAAGAAATGAATATGATATTTGTAAATACATAAGCGAAAATGACCTATTTGTTAATATCTTAATATGTAGATTAATGTTATTTAACAATAAGTGTTTGCTAATATTTTAGCCTATTGTAATAAAAATATTTGAATAAACTTAAAAGGATGTAATATTTTATTTTTTAAATTTTATACAAACCTAACCTAACCTAACTTAACCTAACCTAACCTAACCTAACCTAACCATAAATATAGAAAAGAAATGAATATGATATTTGTAAATACATAAGCGAAAATGACCTATTTGTTAATATCTTAATATGTAGATTAATGTTATTTAACAATAAGTGTTTGCTAATATTTTAGCGTATTGTAATAAAAATATTTGAATAAACTTAAAAGGATGTAATATTTTATTTTTTAAAATTTATACAAACCTAACCTAACCTAACCTAACCTAACCTAACCTAACCTAACCTAACCTAAACTAACCTAACCATAAATATAGAAAAGAAATGAATATGATATTTGTAAACATAAGTGAAAGTGAATGATATTTGTATACATAAGCGAAAATGACCTATTTGTTAATATCTTAATATGTAGATTAATGTTATTTAACAATTAGGGGTTGCTAATATTTTAGCGTATTGTAATAAAAATATTTGAATAAACTTAAAAGGATGTAATATTTTATTTTTTAAAATTTATACAAACCTAACCTAACCTAACCTAATCTAACCTAACCTAACCTAACCTAACCTAACCTAACCTAACCTAACCTTACCTAACCTAACCTAACCTAACCATAAATATAGAAAAGAAATGAATATGATATTTGTAAATAAATAAGCGAAAATGACCTATTTGTTAATATCTTAATATGTAGATTAATGTTATTTAACAATAAGTGTTACCAATTTAACCTATTAACTAGTATTTTATGTAGGTTAATGTTAATTAACGATAAGTGTTACCAATTTAACCTATTAACTAATTTTACCTATTATGATATGATAGATCTTAGGTTGGGTTTGATTAGTTTATAATATTAAATTTTTAATAAAAATTATATATTATTATGAATATGATATTTGTAAACATAAGTGAAAGTGAATGATATTTGTATACATAAGCGAAAATGACCTATTTGTTAATATCTTAATATGTAGATTAATGTTATTTAACAATTAGGGGTTGCTAATATTTTAGCGTATTGTAATAAAAATATTTGAATAAACTTAAAAGGATGTAATATTTTATTTTTTAAAATTTATACAAACCTAACCTAACCTAACCTAATCTAACCTAACCTAACCTAACCTAACCTAACCTAACCTAACCTAACCTTACCTAACCTAACCTAACCTAACCATAAATATAGAAAAGAAATGAATATGATATTTGTAAATACATAAGCGAAAATGACCTATTTGTTAATATCTTAATATGTAGATTAATGTTATTTAACAATAAGTGTTACCAATTTAACCTATTAACTAGTATTTTATGTAGGTTAATGTTAATTAACGATAAGTGTTACCAATTTAACCTATTAACTAATTTTACCTATTATGATATGATAGATCTTAGGTTGGGTTTGATTAGTTTATAATATTAAATTTTTAATAAAAATTATATATTATTATTATTATTTGACAATGGATAATACTAATTTAACCAATTAACTAGTATTTTATGTAGATTAATGTTACCAATTTAACCTATTAACTAATTTTACCTATTATTATATGATAGATCTTAGGTTGGGTTTGATTGGTTTGAAATTGTTTGTAATTTATTGGATATTGAATATTGAAGCAGCGTACACAAACTAATTAATTACATTAGTCAGTTACTTATAGATGATAAAAAAAAAGGAAATCTATTGACAACAACACATGGTGTTCCATAACTGGTCACCCATGAAAGTACTTACCATGCCCGATGTTGCTTAACTTCGGTGATCGAACGAGAACCGGTGTTTTCAACATGGTATGATCGTTGTCTGATTGTGGATACGATATTTGTAAAAATATATAGTTTTACTAGTAATACCAGTAATAATAATGTATAATTCTAAGTTGATTTATTAATAAATATATTTTATTACTACACTGAAAGGGTTTTTTTTTTTAATTTTACAGCTATATTTAGATATACTTTCCACGTTAAATTTGTCTCATTTAGTAATGATAAGATACATTTTATTGATAATGTATAAAACTAATTTAATTTATTAATAAATATACTTTATTACTGTACTTAAAAGCTTCTTTTTTTAATTCATAGTTACCTCTAAATATACTTTCGACATCCAATCTATCCTATTAATTATCCATCTTTAATTCTATTAATTATTCTAAAATTTTTGTTTGTAATATATAAGTTTTTATATTTGTATTTATTGTTGCTCAAATTACCTCTTACAAATTTCATTGCCCAAATAACCCCGCTCTACCCTATGTCATTGCAAAAACCAATTTTTTCCGAAAATGGAAATTTGACTAAAATGCGTTAAAAATCTCATATATATGATGAAAAAGTCATTTTAAAACAAAATTATGTGATTTCACTTCACATCGAGAAATGGTGATTTTTCGGTCTTATATATGAAATAATCGTGTCATTTCAAAAACCAATTTTTTCCGAAAACGGAAATGTGTCCAAGATGCGTTAAAAATCGCATATATATGATGAAGAAGTCATTTTAAAACAAAAATATGTGATTACACATCACATCGAGAAATTGTGAATTTTCGGTCTTATATATGAGATAATGGTCTGTGATTGCAAAAACAAATTTTTTCCAAAAATGGAAATTTGACCAAAATGCGTTAAAAATCGCATATATATGATGAAAACGTCATTTTAAAACAAAAATATGTGATTTCACTTCACATCGAAAAATTGTGACTTTTCAGTCTTATATATGAAATAATGGTACATTGCAAAAATCAATTTGTTCCGAAAATGGAAATTTGACCAAAATGCGTTAAAAATCGCATAAATATGATGAAAAAGTCATTTTAAAACAAAAATATATGATTTCACTTCACATCGAGAAATTGTGATTTTTCGGTCTTATATATGAAATAATGGTATGTCATTGCAAAAACCAATTTTTTCCGAAAATGGAATTTTGACCAAAATGCGTTAAAAATCGCATATGTATGATGAAAAAGTCATTTTAAAACAAAAATATGTGATTTCAGTTCACATCGAGAAATTGTGATTTTTCGGTCTTATATATGAAATAATGGTATATTGCAAAAACCAATTTTTTTCCGAAAATGGAAATTTGACCAAAATACTTTAAAAATCGCATAAATATGATGAAAAAGTCATTTTAAAACAAAAATATGTGATTCCACTTCACATCGAGAAATTGTGATTTTTCGGTTTTATATATGAAATAATGGTATGTCATTGCAAAAAACAATTTTTTCCGAAAATGGAAATTTGTCCAAAATGCGTTAACAATCGCATGTATATGATGAAAATTCATTTTAAAACAAAAATATGTGATTCCACTTCACATCGAGAATTTTTGATTTTTCGGACTTATATATGAAATGATGATGTCATTGCAAAAACCCATTTTTTCCGAAAATGGAATTTTGACCAAAATGCGTTAAAAATCGCATATGAATGATGAAAAAGTCATTTTAAAACAAAACTATGTGATTTCAGTTCACATCGAGAAATTGTGATTTTTCGGTCTTATATATGAAATAATGGTATATTGCAAAAACCAATTTTTTCCGAAAATGGAAATTTGACCAAAATGCTTTAAAAATCGCATAAATATGATGAAAAAGTCATTTTAAAACAAAAATTTGTGATTCCACTGCACATCGAGAAATTGTGATTTTTCGGTCTTATATATGAAATAATGGTATGTCATTGCAAAAAACAATATTTTCCGAAAATGGAAATTTTTCCAAATTGCGTTAACAATCGCATGTATATGATGAAAATTCATTTTAAAACAAAAATATGTGATTCCACTTCACATCGAGAAATTTTGAACGTTCGGTCTTATATATGAAATGATGATGTCATTGCAAAAACCCATTTTTTTCGAAAATGGAAATTTGACAAAATGCGTTAAAAATCGCATATATATGATGAAAAAGTCATTTTAAAACAAAAATATGTGATTGCACTTCACATCCAGAAATTATTTTTCAGTCCTATATATGAAATAATGGTATGACAATGCAAAAACCGATTTTTTCCGAAAAAAGAAATTTTACCAAAATGCGTTAAAAATCGCATATATATGATGAAAAAGTCATTTTAAAACAAAAAAATGTGATTTCATTGTACATCGAGAAATTGTGATTTTTCGGTCTTATATATGAAATAATGGAATGTCATTGCAAGAACCAATTTTTTCCGAAACTGGAAATTTGACCAAAATGCGTTAAAAATCGCATATATATGATGAAAAAGTCATTTTAAAACAAAAATATGTGATTTCACTTCACATCGAGAAATTGTGATTTTTCGGTCTTATATATGAAATAATGGTAAATCATTGCAAAAACCAATTTTTTCCGAAAATGGAAATTTGACCAAAATGCGTTAAAAAACGCATAAATATGATGAAAAAGTCATTATAAAACAAAAAAAAAAATATATGATTTCACTTCGCATCGAGAAATTGTGCTTTTTCGGTTTTATAAATGAAATAATGGTATGACATTGCAAAAACCAATTTTTTCCGAAAATGGGAATTTGACCAAAATGCGCAAAATTATGTGATTTCACTTCACATCCAGAAATTGTGATTTTTCGGTCTTATATATGAAATAATGGTATGACATTGCATAAACCATTGCGAGAAATTATTGATCAAAATGTGTTAAAAATCGCATATTTGTGATGAACAAGTCATTATCAAACAAAAATTATTGATCTCAGTTCACTACGGGAAATTGTGATTTTTCGGTCTTAGGTAGGTATTATGGCATGTGGCATTATGTAGGAGATATTGCATTGCAAAAGCCAGTTTTTTCCGATAAAGAAATTCTTGGTTAAAGTGCGTTAGAAATCGCATATTTGTGATGGAAAAGTCATTTTCAAACAAAAATTATTGATCGTAGTTCGCTACGAGAAATTGTGTTCTTGCGGTCTTAGGTAGGTGATATGTCATATGGCATTAGGTAGGGAATATGGCATTACAAAAACAATTTTTTCCGAAATGAAATTTTTGATCAAAATGCGTTAAAAATCGAATATTTGTGATAAAAACGTCATTTTTAAGCAAAAATTAATGATCTCAGTTCACTGCGAGAAATTGTGATTTTTCGGTCTTAGGTAGGTGATATGGCATATGGCATTAGGTAGGCTATATGGCATTGCAAAAACCAATTTTTTCCGAAACGAAATTTTTGATCAAAATGCGTTAAAAATCGCATACTTGTGATGAAAGAGTCATTTTTAAACAAAAATTATTTATTGATCTCAGTTCGCTATGAGAAATTGTGATTTTTCGGTATTAGGTAGGCGACATGGCATATGGCATTAGGTAGGGGATATGGCATTCTTGTTTAAATGCGTTAAAAATCGCATATTTGTGATGAAAGAGTCATTTTTGAACAAAAATAAGTGATCTCAGTTTACTCTGATGAGTTGTGATTTTTCGGTCTTACATATCGGATATGGCATTGCAAAACAAATTTTTTCCGAAGTGAAATTTTTGATAAGAATGCGTTAAAAATCGCATATTTGTGATAAAAAAAGTAATTTTTAAACAAAAATTAATTAACAGAGTTCACTACGAGAAATTGTGATTTTTCGGTCTTAGGTAAGTGATATGGCATATGGCATTAGGTAGGGAATATGGCATTGCAAAAACCAATTTTTTCCGAAACGAAACTTTTGATCAAAATGCGTTAAAAATCGCATATTTGTGATGAAAAATTCATTTTTTAACAAAACCATGAGATTTCACTTCACATCGGGAAATTGTGATTTTTCGGTCTTAGGTAGCTGATATGCCATATGGCATTAGGTAGGGAATATGGCATTGCAAAAACCAATTTTTTCCGAAACGAAATTTTTGATCAAAATGCGTTAAAGATCGCATATTTGTGTTGAAAAAGTCATGTTTAAACAAAAATTAATGACCTCAGTTCACTACGAGAAATTGTGATTTTTCGGTCTTAGGTAGGCGATATGGCAAATGGCATTAGGTAGGGGATATGGCATTGCAAAAATTAGTTTTTTCCGATAAAGAAATTCTTGAAAAAAATGCGTTAAAAATCGTATATTTGTGATGAAAGAGTAATTTTTTAACAAAAATAAGTTATCTCAGTTTACTCTGAGAAGTTGTGATTTTTCGGTCTCACGTATCGGATATGGAATTGCAAAACAAATTTTTTCCGAAATGAAATTTTTGAACAAAATGCTTTAAAAATCGCATATTTGTGTTGAAAAGTCATTTTTAAACAAAAATTAATGAACACAAGTAGTACGTTTGTGGGGTTTCGAATAAACTACGGCTGTCCGCCGCAAGCCGCACTGCGACCCTAGCGACATCTATGAGCAACTTTTGTAAGTACCGTCCCTCAACAGTACCCCTAACGACATCTATGGGCAATCTTGGTAAATCTAAACAGTACCCCCGACGACATCTGTGAGCAATCTTTACAAGCACCATCCCTAAAACGACATCTGTAAACCTTATTCAGAAGTAATACCTTTTATTTTAAACCGCACGCAATCAGGATCACCCTGTTTATGTGTTATACTTGTATAATAAAAAAAATTACCCAATAAGAAAATAATTTCTACCTTATTAATATTTCATATGTGCGTATATCTATATGTATGTATGCACTGTTATACTTAATAATCAAGAAAAATGAAAATAGTTGTAATAAGAGAACGATCTCTTTCTTATTAATATTTTATATGTATGTGCGTACCTATTAAATATCAGCTTTAAATACAGATTACTAACATTATCTCTGTATTATCATTAATAGCAAAAAATATCACATTGACTGCATGTGATAAAAATTTATACATACATTACTTACCATTAAGATACTGTAAAATTCTTATGTGAAATAAAAATTATTATTATGACCTTACACACGTATAAATCCAGTAGACCCTGAATAAATTATTCTTCAATATAAATTCAGATTAGCTTCAAGCGATAGAAAAAAAATTCATATTTTTATTAGTGCAACATTGCATTGTAATTGGAGTGGTATTAATTATTTAATCAAATTTATTAAACACAGTAAATTTTTATTTATAAGGGATACAACATATGAAGTAAAAAACCAATAGTCTTAATAAAATTTTATTATTAGAAGTTAAACATTATTATTACATTTAAAAAATATAATTTTTTATTAAATTATTATTAATAACACAAATATTACATTATTATTAACAATCTGATTCATAGTACATTAAACATATACATTGCTAATAATAATCTGATTCCTAAATATAATTTACAAAAAAAGTTATATAAATAATACCAGATATACTCATATGTATGTATGTAACATGTGTGTGTATGTGTGTGTGTAACTGAGCAACTAATAAAATTATCTTAATGTATAAAAATTTAGCACACTTTTGTTATTATAAAATCAATTTCACATATAAAATTTAAGTAGAGTTGACCGGAGTAATTGTGAATGGGTTTTTATGAATTGAGATAAAAGCGTTGTTCTAATTTAAGTATTTTTTATTTTATATATCACAATACGGTTGATTTATTTTTAATTCTATACTATTCAAGATGCACCAGACAAATTTTGAGCAAATTCGTATGAAAAACAAAAATTTTATAAGCCATTCACATTTCCCCGGCACGGTTTTGCAAATCTTATGAATTTTGGGGTAAAAGTGAATGCCATCAGAAAAATTATTTAGAATGCATTACAAGAGAAGTGAGGTACATCAGAATAAACCCCAACTCAAATTCTTCACATTTACTTTATTTTGAAAATTTTTCATAATACTTTATCGTTCACAATTGCTCTTTGTTCAATGTGCAAGTTACCCGTACCGCAAATTTGGACAAAAATCAAGGTTAAATAAAAGCAACAAAAATTTTACGGACAAATTTATTGCAAGCTAAAAATGATATTTTAATGATATTTTGTCATTTTATCATATAAAAATCAAAAAATTATATGATTTTCACACAAAAACAAGGAAAATGAGACTCTTTCAAGGAAATACATTTAGCTTACATGAATAAAAAACAACAATCTATTAGGCCTAATTTTTTTTTGAATAAAAAAAACAATGGTTTTTTGTTAATCCTACGACATCTACAGAACCACTGAAAGCAAGTAATTTTTCGTTTTTTTATAAGTTGTTATTGGCTAAGGGGGCGCAGCAATGATTTTATAGATTGATACTTAAAACATATCGCTCTTTGCACAAAAATTCTGTTTTTGTATTCTTTGTACAACGGAAACTTTTACAATAATGTCGCCATCATCTTCATCAACATTTTCAACTCTGAAAAGAACACTACTGAAATTTTTGAGCGAATGGGGACATTTGTGAATAAGGTTCACAATTACTCTATAATTTTAAAATCATGGGGGAATTGCGAATTGGTAATAAATTGTCCAATTTTTTTAGCAATTAATAAAGAACCCTCTCAGGTATTAGGCCATTGCGTTAGAAATACTTTTAACCATTTCTTACCTTTTAAAAAAGAAAATGTATTAAAAAAATTTTTGAGGGTTGGTCAAAGTAAGGTACACAAAATTTTGCAAGGATTTTTTTTTTTTTCAAAATAAAAAGAAAAGTACTAATGTTTGGAGAATTGTTATCAAATTTTAATAGCATATTAAAAACGGTTGATTTTTAAAAATATTAATGTTATATTAGAAATTATAGGCGCTGTTCACAATTACCCCAATTCACAATTATCACGGTCACCCCCTATACCATATTGTTATAAAATACAATGTTAAAACAATTCAAAATTTAGTTATTTTTATACATATCTTACAAAAACTATCTAAAACTAAACAATTAATAAATACTTACATATAGTTTAACCTAGTATGTATTTATTGTTATTAAATCTATTAAGCATTTCATAATGTACAGTACGTTCAATTTAAACTTAAGCCTAAATAAATAAAAAATTTAAATGCTTTTAATAGGAATCATTGGCAGTTACTGTAGTTATAGGCTTAAGTTTAAATTGAATGGACTGATATAATTTGTATATATTTTACGAAAATATGTATGTAACTGAACGATTAACAAAATTATTTTCACGTATAAAAAATTTAGTGTAGTTTATTGTTATAAAATATATTGTAAATGCAGCTCAAAATTTTAAATATTTTTAAATATGTTTTACAAAATATATGCATAACTAAGCAATTAAAAACTTACATTTCTAAAATCTGTCGATAAATATAAACGCAATAAATATTTTTACAGTACAGAAATATTTAAAAACTGCATAAAAACTACATATTTTAGAAATTGTACCCTAAAATTATACTATTGCTTAAGACAACTCATCCAAAAATATTTAAAATTACATCACAAATTTATTAAATTTTAAACGATATTGAAGAAAACCATCACATTATTCAAAAAGTACATAACACATTTCAAGAAATAAAAAATTATGTTAAAATTATAATTAAAACTTTTGTGTTCTAAAAAGAAAAAATTAACCAAATATATAAAAATATAACAAAATATTTAAATTCAATTGTTGCAATAATTAAATGTCACAAATAAACATAAGTAAAAAAAAAAATAACTAGACAATATTACTTTTGTATAATATGTATATCTTTTAAAATCACTCCTTTCACTTCTATAGTAAACTGTTTAAAGACGAGTTTTCATAATTATGCTCAATATTTATTGTCTCTGCAGCATACATATCCAAGATAACTATGTAATCGAACGTAATAATTAGATACAATGTAACACTTTTTTATTTGCATTAATTATTTTAATCACGTATTTTAATAAAAATACTTGTTTAGTTGAATTAATTATTTTAATAACATATACTTTATAATGCCGGGTCCACATTGCTTTTTCTTTTAGCCTGTTTCATAGTAATGTTTTTAGTTAATGTCTTACCTTTTTTGACTTTTCAAACAGAGTTCCTTATTTTAGATAAACAGATTAGTTTCATTAGATACATCGCTGGTGCTCAAGAGCAGGAGTGATTCTGAGAATAAACAAGTGTAACCAGGAAGAAAGATTGCTCCGAGCAGAAGCTAGTCACACAGAGCAAGAGTAAGAGTCTGAATAGGAATAGAGTCACTCATAGAGTCAATCATAAGACCACTCATAGAGTCACTCTGAGCAGCGAAATAGAGTCGTTCGGAGTAGGAGAAAGAGCAACACCCGGCTCTGAGCAGAGGGGTGGGGGGTGGTGGTGTTACTCTTTGAGCAAAGGGGGATATACATATATAAATACCGACACAATGAGTCTTTAGTCAGTCATTAAACTGTTCGCAAACAAGTAACACTTTAGATACAGCTCAGCTATGCACAGTTGCAATTTTTGCGGTAAAACATTTACGCGGAGGTTTAATCTTTCACGACATATAAATACTCAGCATAATTCATTGAAGAATAATGACGGAATCACCAAAAATCAATTTTCAAATACCACTGATGAGCTGATAAATAATGGTACTTTTTCAGTACAACATAAATCGTCTAATAATGAAAATATTAATGGTGAAAATGACTACAGCTTTGGAAGAAGTAACAATGAAGATGTATCACTGACGTTTCAAAATAAACACGAAGATGAAGTGGATCAGTCTAAGTGGAACTTGAATCCTTTTGATAAAAGCATGACAGCTGTAACGGAAGCAATCAAAAATAAATTTTATGCTTTAAAAAACTCGCATAATGTGTCAGAATATATAAATAGAAAAAATGATTGGGTTGATGAAAATGAACAAAACGATTTGCCAAAGTTTAACAATTATAAAGAAACATCAAAATTAGCTGGACTTTTACAAACAGCTCTAGATCTACTAATGATTAAGGAACTAGCAAATGTTAATGTAAATGATGAAATAGAGGAAGTAAAACAAAAAGAAGAACAGATTGAACGAAAACGATCTTCAACGCCCATTTCGATCGATGAAAATGTAGAAGCTAAACTTATCAAGTACGGTGACTTCCACAATGAACATTATGTTGCAAGAAAAAATCCAAACAGTTTAGCGGATCAGTTAAAAATTTTAATGACTACCACCCAAATTGGAGAGGAAATGTTTGGAATAATTCGCAATTTAATTAATGGAAGCAATATTAAACATACTAATTTTGCTTATTATGTGGAAAATGAGAAACAACGTAACGAACTAATTCAGAACCTGAATAAATTGAAAGAGACAAATATTGGTCAAGAGATAATATTAATAATTCGTGAACTCGAAAGTGCTGAAGTTATTGAACCAGTGTTAAGCAAGATATTAAAGGATTCTGACAGTGATAAGAAGAAATTTATAGCAGCATTGATGATTATGATGATGATCGTTATGAGAATGTTAATAGTGATGATCATATTATGATCAAACAGAACAATGGTATGTTACCATTAGGTTCCATTCTTCAAGGCAATTCAACTATTGGGTCATCAAAGGAATACCAACAAATCAAAAGTTGAACGAAATTCAGCCAATTAAAGGTTATATCTAAAACCATACAGAAGGTTTTAAAATAAACCAAGTAAAAAAATTGTACTGTTGTGAAAGAAAATTAAATTAAATTCTTTTAAAGTATATCTCATAATTAATTATTTATTCATTATACATAACTCTTTTAAAGAAAACAGCGATGACATAAATAATGATTTTAAGATAAACTGACAATAGTTTTAATAACAAAATTTTTTTTGAATGAGTGTTTTCATATTATGTAATTGTAAAGAAAAGTGTTTGTAATTATATATGTTATTTCTAAATAAAGAAAGTTGTGAACAAAAATATTTGCATCTTTATTTTAATTCAGAAAAGTTTTTAAGTATTTTTTAGATTCAATTATTTTACAAAATAATTTTAGTAAAATTCTCAGTGATTAAATCTAAAAGTAAAGTAAAGGAAAACTACATTTTTCAAATTTGCTGCAGTTATAACTGGAACACAAATCATCCGATTGATATGATTTTTATTGCAGCTTCTTTTATATATGTTTCTTCGTGTCACGAACCTCCAGTTTTTCCGACAAAATAAAAAAAATATAATTTTTGCAGGCAAAAAATCATCAAATTTTCGGGCAAAATTTAAAACTTTTTTAAAAACTCCGTCTTTTGTTAAATTTAAACTTTTTTGATTGAGGTTCATGGTACGGACAATAACTTCTAGTTTAATATGCTTTTCGTTTTTTTGATTTCATGTTCTGTGAATATCGCTTTCACTGCAGCAGTGGGGATATTTTTTTGGAGCCTTGGGAGATCGTGGAAAACTCACTGAATTTTCAAATTTTTGATCCAAAAATCTTATCATGAATTTATTATATATCAGCGAATATATCCTTAAAATATTAAAAAATTCCATACAGTAGTTTTCGTTAAAAAAAAATGTTCAAAAATCATCTTTTTTCAGGCGGTCACACTAGTTTTTAATTTTTTATTATATAAAAACAAATATTTGTATAAATGGAAAATGTGTCTTAATTATTATTCGTATAATTATTTTTTATTTATATGAACTTTATACACATAGATGTTACAATATTTTAATGGTAAGTAATGTATGTATAAATTTTTATCACATGCAGTCAATGTGATATTTTTTTGCTATTAATGATAATACAGAGATAATGTTAGTAGTCTGTATTTAAAGCTGATATTTAATAGGTACGCATATACATATAAAATATTAATAAGAAAGAGATCGTTCTCTTATTACAACTATTTTTATTTTTCTTGATTTTTAAGTATAACACTGCATACATATATATAGATTCTTAGATATGTTATTAAAATAATTAATTCAACTAAACAAGTATTTTTATAAAAATACGTGATTAAAATAATTAATGCAACTAAAAAAGTGTTACATTGTATCTAATTATTACGTTCGATTACATAGTTATCTTGGATATGTATGCTGCAGAGAGAATAAATATTGAGCATAATTATGAAAACTCGTCTTTAAACAGTTTACTATAGAAGTGAAAGGAGTGATTTTAAAAGATATACATATTATACAAAAGTAATATTGTCTAGTTATTTTTTTTTTACTTATGTTTATTTGTGACATTTAATTATTGCAACAATTGAATTTAAATATTTTGTTATATTTTTATATATTTGGTTAATTTTTTCTTTTTAGAACACAAAAGTTTTAATTATAATTTTAACATAATTTTTTATTTCTTGAAATGTGTTATGTACTTTTTGAATAATGTGATGATTTTCTTCAATATCGTTTAAAATTTAATAGATTTGTGATGTAATTTTTAATATTTTTGGATGAGTTGTCTTAAGCAATAGTATAATTTTAGGGTACAATTTCTAAAATATGTAGTTTTTATGCAGTTTTTAAATATTTCTGTACTGTAAAAATATTTATTGCGTTTATATTTATCGACAGATTTTAGAAATGCAAGTTTTTAATTGCTTAGTTATGCATATATTTTGTAAAACATATTTAAAAATATTTAAAATTTTGAGCTGTTTTTACAATATATTTTATAACAATAAACTACACTAAATTTTTTATACGTGAAAATAATTTTGTTAATCGTTCAGTTGCATACATATTTTCGTAAAATATATACAAATTATATCAGTCCATTCAATTTAAACTTAAGCCTATAACCACAGTAACTGCCAATGATTCCTATTAAAAGCATTTAAATTTTTTATTTATTTAGGCTTAAGTTTAAATTGAACGTACTGTACATTATGAAATGCTTAATAGATTTAATAACAATAAATACATACTACGTTAAACTATATGTAAGTATTTATTAATTGTTTAGTTTTAGATAGTTTTTGTAAGATATGTATAAAAATAACTAAATTTTGAATTGTTTCTAACATTGTATTTTATAACAATATGGTATAGGGGGTGACCGTGATAATTTTGAATTGGGGTAATTGTGAACAGCGCCTATAATTTCTAATATAACATTAATATTTTTAAAAATCAACCGTTTTTAATATGCTATTAAAATTTGATAACAATTCTCCAAACATTAGTAGGGTAGACAGGGGTTATTTGGACAATAAAATTTCTAAGAGGTAATTTGAGCCACTCTTTTCCAATTAACCACTTTACAGAAGTAAGTTGAACATCCAAAAATTACACCACACAAAAGATATGACCAAATTACCACACTTAAATAAGTCACTTTTATCCAATTAACCAATTACAGAGGTAAGTTAAACATGCAGAAATTACCCCACACAAATGATATGACCAAATTACCACACTTAAATAAGTCACTCTTATCCAATTAACCACATACAGAGAGAGGTAAGTTGAACATGCAAAAATTATCCAATACAAAAATTATGACAAAATTACAACACTTAAATAAGTCGTTCATATCCAATTCACCATATTAAAGAAACAACAGATAGGGTAGACAGGGGTTATTTGGACAATAAAATTTCTAAGAGGTAATTTGAGCCACTCTTTTCCAATTAACCACTTTACAGAAGTAAGTTGAACATCCAAAAATTACACCACACAAAAGATATGACCAAATTACCACACTTAAATAAGTCACTTTTATCCAATTAACCAATTACAGAGGTAAGTTAAACATGCAGAAATTACCCCACACAAATGATATGACCAAATTACCACACTTAAATAAGTCACTCTTATCCAATTAACCACATACAGAGAGAGGTAAGTTGAACATGCAAAAATTATCCAATACAAAAATTATGACAAAATTACAACACTTAAATAAGTCGTTCATATCCAATTCACCATATTAAAGAAACAACAGATACCGTAAGACGCTCTTTGTACATATGTAACATAAAGAAGACGAAACAACAACATCGCTTACAACATACAAAATAAGTGTATATTTGAACTTAGAAAATTTTTACTAAACTTGATTAATTATATGTTAAATATATATTTTAGGAAAAAATTAATATTTTGCTAAAGTTAGTGTACATTATAAACACTATAGATATAGGTAAAATAGCATTGTACAGTAATAACACCGGTCACATACAAAAAGTAGTATATATTTGAACTCATTGTACAGTAACAACACATAACATATGATGATTTTTGTATTTAAACTAAATAATAAAACAATATTTCTTACATACAAAAATTAGTGTATATTTGAACTGAGAAAAATTTTTTCACATTAATAAGGAATAATACCAAATATTTATATTTAAGTTTTTATATTTATATTTATCGAACAGTTTTTATATTTATCGGTTTCTTTCAGAAATAACTTAATTAATATATAAAATATAAAAACTGTTCGAGTATTGAATAGCGTTCGTGTATAGTGGCTTTTATCCTATATATAATATTAAAAAAAAAATTGTATCATTTATAAATAATTTTTTTGAAAAATTTATATTGAAATATTTTCGCAATTAATACATATATATGTATCACTAGTATTAGGCACGCAATTAATATGCGCCCAGTTTTTGCACAAATGACATTAAATCCACGTTTCTTTGGAGCGACACTTTGAAAATAGTTCATTGCATATTAAGCAAGAAATCCTTGATAATAATATTAAACAATCACTATTAATACAAATATTAATTTTTTTAGTAACTTTTTTACACTTTTTTGCTATATTTTGTTCTTTCTCTAATGTTTTTATCTCTATTAAATCGGTTAAAATACTAGATTTTCTTTTCCTTTTGGTTTGACCCCGTTCTTTTGAAACAGCCCTCGGGTACGGTCGAACTATTTCTGGAGAAAATATTGGTGTTGAAATTGTAGTTGATGATGTTAAAATTTGCGATTCTGGGGGATCAGTTACGAATGACGGAGCGAAATCATCTTGAGTAAAAATATTTTCATTATATGGAAATATTCCAGTCTTTTTAAATCCTTTTATGATATTTTTATTAGTTGTAGCTAATGGTAATGAATCTGTTACTATTTTTGGGATATCATATATTGTTATTTTTTCACCTGGATTATTTTTTAACCATAAATCTTGTGCAGTTGAAGCATATTTCTTAAATGGTCCATACACAGCTACATCAAGTGGTTGTAATTTATGGCTACAATGTGGTGGAAAGGATAACATTACGATCCCATTATCTTTCGCTAAGTTTAAGGTTGGTACATGTAAATGTGAGGAATGATTATCTAATACGAGTAATACTGGATTATTAATAGATGGTTTTACGTGTGCGATGAAATGTTGCATGTACATAAAAAATTCTTTATTTGTTACCCAACCGCTTGAATTGGCTGCACCAATACAACCTTTTGGTCCATTATTAATAAAATGATTTTTATATTTTTTTCGTGGAAATACGAACATAGGAGGCACTGTATTTCCGTTTGCAGAAACAGCACATATTAGTGTCACATTAGTGCCCCGTTCAGCAGAAGTTATGGAGCCAACATTTTTTTTACCTTTGGCAGCAATTATTTTAATAGGTTTTAGTACTGTACAAATTCCAGTTTCATCAATGTTCCAAATGTTTGATGCGGTAAATTGATATTTATTCATAACTTCAGCTAATTTTGTGAAAAATGGTTTTACATTTTCAACATTAAACGATGTTGCTCGTCCGATACTTGTTGGTTCAGGTTTTCTAATTGATAATTCTCTATTCCTTTTTAGAAAACTAGTAAGCCACTCTTTACCAGCTATTTTATTAAGTTTCCATGTTTCAGGCATTTTAATATTAAATTTTTCAGCACACTCATAAGCAAGCTGACGAACATTTTTGGGAGTCAATCCATAAAATATCGAAGCCATTTGTAGCAAATAATCTTTTAATGCAATTTCCTGGTCCTTAGAAAATACTTGTCTAGATTTTTTATAACCCATTGTAGGTAAATCTTGCGTTTCCTTATCTTTATATGCTTTAAATTTAATTACATAACGTGATAATGTCGTACGTTTAATATTAAATTCCTTTGAAGCAGCATTGATACTTTTATTTCCAAAAATTATTGTTCTTGCGGCATTATTAAAAATTTCAATGGGTATTAGCCCCCTTTCGGTTTTACGTTTATAATTTCTCATATCTAAAAGAAGTAAGAAACAAAAATTTAATAAAAGAAAATCTTAATAATAGTTTTATTAATGAAAAAATTGTACTTACTTATTATTTATAAATGATACAAATTGAAATATGACTAAATTTTTAAAAATTGGTTAACAATTGTAAAAACAAGTTCGCATTTACAAAAATTTTGAATAATCTTGCTAACAATTAGTTAAAAACAAATAAAAGTGAAAAAAATAAAAACGATTTCTAATTTAAGTACAAAAATCATCGTTATGTATGTGTTGTTTACTGTACAAGGTTCAAATCTACACTAAATTTGTATGAGGGGGAAGTTCTCTTATAACGAACTTTAAATGCAAACATCACGAATGTGTGTGTGTTGTCTCTACCGTATACAACGCTATATTACCTATATGTATACTTCTTTTAAAAGAGGGGACGTTGTAAAAGACACATTTCATTCGCAATATATATTTATATGTGTGTTGTCGCTACCGTATATTTTAAAATCAGTTGTATATTAAATGTATGTTTTTGCAACTTTTATATTAGTTGAAAAAACTTATAGAAATAATTAACATGTAGGATGAATTGAATATACTTATTTGTAATACATTAACTTATGGGTATTCATTTGCCTTCGTATATGTAAAGTTAATAGTTTGGTTGAAATGACAGAATTAATTTACATGTAGGATGATTTCATCTTTACTTATAACTTATATGTACATTGATATGACTTTCGTTTAGGTATTAAAAATTTCATAGTCACTTCAATACATTAACTTATGGGTATTCATTTGCCTTCGTATATGTAAAGTTAATAGTTTGGTTGAAATGACAGAATTAATTTACATGTAGGATGATTTCATCTTTACTAATAACTTATATGTACATTGATATGACTTTCGTTTAGGTATTAAAAATTTCATATTCACTTCAATACATTAACTTATGGGTATTCATTTGCCTTCGTATATGCAAAGTTAATAGTTTGGTTGAAATGACAGAATTAATTTACATGTAGGATGATTTCATCTTTACTAATAACGTATATGTACATTGATATGACTTTCGTTTAGGTAAATTTGTATGCGGGGGAAGTTCTCTTATAACGAACTATAAATGCAAACATCACGAATGTGTGTGTGTTGTCTCTACCGTATACAACGCTATATTACCTATATGTATACTTCTTTTAAAAGAGGGGACGTTGTAAAAGACACATTTCATTCGCAATATATATTTATATGTGTGTTGTCGCTACCGTATATTTTAAAATCAGTTGTATATTAAATGTATGTTTTTGCAACTTTTATATTAGTTGAAAAAACTTATAGAAATAATTAACATGTAGGATGAATTGAATATACTTATTTGTAATACATTAACTTATGGGTATTCATTTGCCTTCGTATATGTAAAGTTAATAGTTTGGTTGAAATGACAGAATTAATTTACATGTAGGATGATTTCATCTTTACTTATAACTTATATGTACATTGATATGACTTTCGTTTAGGTATTAAAAATTTCATAATCACTTCAATACATTAGCTTATGGGTATTCATTTGCCTTCGTATATGTAAAGTTAATAGTTTGGTTGAAATGACAGAATTAATTTACATGTAGGATGATTTCATCTTTACTAATAACTTATATGTACATTGATATGACTTTCGTTTAGGTATTAAAAATTTCATATTCACTTCAATACATTAACTTATGGGTATTCATTTGCCTTCGTATATGTAAAGTTAATAGTTTGATTGAAAATGAAGTTTTTGTATCTTAAATGTACATTACAACTTTTTGATCTGTTTAAAAAAAAAAAAATTTGTATTTTTAATGTACGTTTTTACAAATTTTTGATTAGTTGAAAAAAAAATTTTTTGTATTTTAAATGTACGTTTTTGTAACTTTTGGATTATTTGAAAAAATTTACATGAAGGATGATTTCATCTTCACTAATAACTTATATGTACATTGATATGACTTTCGTTTAGGTATTAAAAATTTCATATTCACTTCAATACATTAACTTATGGGTATTCATTTGCCTTCGTATATGTAAAGTTAATAGTTTGGTTGAAATGACAGAATTAATTTACATGTAGGATGATTTCATCTTTACTAATAAGTTATATGTACATTGATATGACTTTCGTTTAGGTATTAAAAATTTCATATTCACTTCAATACATTAACTTATGGGTATTCATTTGCCTTCGTATATGTAAAGTTAATAGTTTGATTGAAAATGAAGTTTTTGTATCTTAAATGTACATTACAACTTTTTGATCTGTTTAAAAAAAAAAAAAAAAAAATTTGTATTTTTAATGTACGTTTTTACAAATTTTTGATTAGTTGAAAAAAAAATTTTTGTATTTTAAATGTACGTTTTTGCAACTTTTGGATTATTTGAAAAAATTTACATGTAGGATGATTTCATCTTTACTTATAACTTACTGTTATATGTACATTGATATGACTTTCGTTTAGGTATTAAAAATTTCATAGTCACTTCAATACATTAACTTATGGGTATTCATTTGCCTTCGTATATGTAAAGTTAATAGTTTGGTTGAAATGACAGAATTAATTTACATGTAGGATGATTTCATCTTTACTAATAACTTATATGTACATTGATATGACTTTCGTTTAGGTATTAAAAATTTCATATTCACTTCAATACATTAACTTATGGGTATTCATTTGCCTTCGTATATGTAAAGTTAATAGTTTGATTGAAAATGAAGTTTTTGTATCTTAAATGTACATTACAACTTTTTGATCTGTTTAAAAAAAAAAAAAAATTTGTATTTTTAATGTACGTTTTTACAAATTTTTGATTAGTTGAAAAAAAAAATTTTTGTATTTTAAATGTACGTTTTTGCAACTTTTGGATTATTTGAAAAAATTTACATGTAGGATGATTTCATCTTTACTTATAACTTACTGTTATATGTACAGTGATATGACTTTCGTTTAGGTATTAAAAATTTCATAGTCACTTCAATACATTAACTTATGGGTATTCATTTGCCTTCGTATATGTAAAGTTAATAGTTTGATTGAAAATGAAGTTTTTGTATCTTAAATGTACATTACAACTTTTTGATCTGTTTAAAAAAAAAAAAAAAATTGTATTTTTAATGTACGTTTTTACAAATTTTTGATTAGTTGAAAAAAAAAATTTTTGTATTTTAAATGTACGTTTTTGCAACTTTTGGATTATTTGAAAAAATTTACATGTAGGATGATTTCATCTTTACTAATAACTTATATGTACATTGATATGACTTTCGTTTAGGTATTAAAAATTTCATATTCACTTCAATACATTAACTTATGGGTATTCATTTGCCTTCGTATATGTAAAGTTAATAGTTTGGTTGAAATGACAGAATTAATTTACATGTAGGATGATTTCATCTTTACTAATAACTTATATGTACATTGATATGACTTTCGTTTAGGTAAATTTGTATGAGGGGGAAGTTCTCTTATAACGAACTATAAATGCAAACATCACGAATGTGTGTGTGTTGTCTCTACCGTATACAACGCTATATTACCTATATGTATACTTCTTTTAAAAGAGGGGACGTTGTAAAAGACACATTTCATTCGCAATATATATTTATATGTGTGTTGTCGCTACCGTATATTTTAAAATCAGTTGTATATTAAATGTATGTTTTTGCAACTTTTATATTAGTTGAAAAAACTTATAGAAATAATTAACATGTAGGATGAATTGAATATACTTATTTGTAATACATTAACTTATGGGTATTCATTTGCCTTCGTATATGTAAAGTTAATAGTTTGGTTGAAATGACAGAATTAATTTACATGTAGGATGATTTCATCTTTACTAATAACTTGTATGTACATTGATATGACTTTCGTTTAGGTATTAAAAATTTCATATTCACTTCAATACATTAACTTATGGGTATTCATTTGCCTTCGTATATGTAAAGTTAATAGTTTGATTGAAAATGAAGTTTTTGTATCTTAAATGTACATTACAACTTTTTGATCTGTTTAAAAAAAAAAAAATTTGTATTTTTAATGTACGTTTTTACAAATTTTTGATTAGTTGAAAAAAAAAATTTTTGTATTTTAAATGTACGTTTTTGCAACTTTTGGATTATTTGAAAAAATTTACATGTACGATGATTTCATCTTTACTTATAACTTACTGTTATATGTACACTGATATGACTTTCGTTTAGGTATTAAAAATTTCATATTCACTTGTATGTTAAATATACAATATGTTTCATATATTTATATAAAAACATAAAAAACAGAAAAATAAATGAAAAATTTAAAAAAAGTTTCTTATATTTCAATATAAACTTTAAAAAACTTCAATTCTAATAACTTATTTTATAGTTTTAATCAATTTTGTAACGAATTAAAACAAAAAAATATAAAAAAAAAGTAAAATTTACCACGCTTCTGGTTCCAAAACATTATTATAAGATGGTGGTGCCTTTTCAAATATCGATGTATATGGTTGACAAACGTTATGAATGGATCGGTCGAAGTATATGAAACTATTGTGTATATGTGTAAGAGCATTACATTAATAGTTTTGATTTTGACTAGGTTCTGTTCTTTTGAAAATATTATGTTTTATAATATGATATTTTCAAATAATTTTTGTTTACTGTAATAACATCGTAAAGGTACCTCATCGAAAAATTATGAAAAGGTATAAAGTAAGTGTTTTGGTATTAAAAAATATGTTAACATATATTTTTTATTAACCGTAAACCATTTATATATACATATATGTATATATGTATGTATATATATATATTTATATATATATATATATATATATATATATATATATATATATATATATATATATATATATATATATATATATATATATATATATATATCTTATACATGTAATACGTACATATTGTATAAAAATAAGTTGGTAATGATGGTTCTTTATCCTCATATGCAACTTTATATATGTAAAACAATGTTGTATGTATTTCACAATAATAAATTAAACATTTATTTGAATGTGATATATCTGTAAAGAGCATATTGATAAGATTTTTTTTTTTAAAATCATAAATTATTAATATGGTCCTCGTCCCTAGACTTGATTGCAGCCAGTACGTTAACAGTTATCTCGATTGCTATGTACTTATTATTTTATAAAGATAATAGAGATCATAGTTGGGATAACGGTGCTCTGATGGCATAGTTCCGATTCGACACTTCAAGTTAACAATGCCGGGCTGTTAATCGGGATCTGCGTATTGCAGTGGCTAGGAGGTGGGTGGATAACATATCATATGTTAATAAATGTTATTATAATTTTATTGTGTTAAATGTAAAATGGTATATATATGTATATATATATATATATATATATATATATATATATATATATATATATATATATATATATATATATATATATATATATATATATATATATGTATCTATATGTATATATATATAAAATTTTTATAATTTTTCCATCTTATACTATGTCAAAGCAAGTCCATGGGCTATAGGTGTTAAACCTTAGGCTCTTATGTGGACAAACAATTTTATAAAATAAATTTTTTAATAAATTTATAATGCAAGAAAATCACTACATACCAAGCGAGAATGAAGTGTGTTATTTGAACGTAAAATAAATATATATTTTATATATTTAAAAATTGTCGCATACAATCTAGCGAAGAGTTATGAGCAAATGTTTGAATTATTTCAATAAAACTATATTACTTAAAATATATGGTAATAGTTTTTATTCAAATATGAATATTTTCAAAAAAGAATTTTTTTTATTTTTTTAAATATTAAAAATTTTAGAAAATATTTTTTATATAAAAAGTAACAAAAGAAATAAATTTATTTTTATTTCAATTTTTGTTATAATTTTTATATGTTTATATCAGTTTATGAAGAAATTTCATACTGATTAATAAATGAAAAACTTTTTAAAATATTTCTTTTTTTTTTAAATTGGAATAATTTTATTAAGTTTGGAACATACAGTTCCCTGGTTGATCCTGCCAGTAGTCATATGCTTGTCTCAAAGATTAAGCCATGCATGTCTCAGTACAAGCCATATTAAGGTGAAACCGCGAAAGGCTCATTATATCAGTTATGGTTCCTTAGATCGTACATACATTTACTTGGATAACTGTGGTAATTCTAGAGCTAATTATTTTTATTTTATGAAAATATGAAATAACGAAATAATTTATTTCTTATTAATTTTCATATAAATATTAAATAATAATATTTAAAAATTTAACATAATAACATAAGATAAAATTTTTTGGTTTAAGTAATTACTAATAGTGTTTTTATTTTTTCAAAATAAAATTTTTTTATATTTATTTATAAAGAAAATATTGAAAAAAAAAAAACATTTTTATTTTATTTATTTATAATTGCGACCTCAGAGTAGGTGAGATTACCCGCTGAATTTAAGCATATTATTAAGCGGAGGAAAAGAAACTAACTAGGATTCCCTTAGTAGCGGCGAGCGAACAGGGAAAAGCCCATCACTGAACCCCATGGCTAAATAAAAATGGTCATTCGGGGAATGTAGTGTTTGGGAGGATCCATAATTTTTTATATAACCTGTTATTTTATGTAATAAGTCCAAGTCCATCTTGAATGGGGCCATATACCCAGAGAGGGTGCCAGGCCCGTAGTGACTATATACTGAATAACAGGTGGATCTCTCCTTAGAGTCGGGTTGCTTGAGAGTGCAGCTCTAAGTGGGTGGTAAACTCCATCTAAGGCTAAATATAACCACGAGACCGATAGCGAACAAGTACCGTGAGGGAAAGTTGAAAAGAACTTTGAAGAGAGAGTTCAAGAGTACGTAAAACCGTTCAGGGGTAAACCTGAAAACCCCGAAAGGTCGAAAGATGAGATTCATTTACTTTTTATCGTATATTAACCAACTTGTATTTGTTAGTGACAAAATTTATTATTATTATATATTATAATTTTTTATGGTATATTTATAATTTATAAAATTATTGCACTACTATATGTTGTGTATAATAACGAGGTATGCACTTCTCATCTTGTAGGACGTCGCGACCCGTTAAATATTGATTTATGAAATATTTTTGAGCATTGTATATTATATTATAAATTTTTATTTATTTGTGTAATATATGCCTATATTATCTAATTAATTGTTTGACGGTATAAATATTCATAATATAAGATTAAGTGTAAAATTTTTTTTTTTTACACGTTCATTACCTAAAACGAGTATATATGGGTTTTATTAGGTTTTTTATATTTCTTAATAAAACATATGATTTTATTTGGTTTTTATACCAATAAATCATACCATATTACTGTCAGTTTTTAGGTATTAATTTGAACAATAATCTTTTTGTCAGCGACGCTATAGCTTTGGGTACTTTCAGGACCCGTCTTGAAACACGGACCAAGGAGTCTAGCATGTGCGCAAGTCATTGGGAATAAAATATTTTTTCATCGAAATATTAATAAATTTTATGAAACCCAAAGGCGAAATGAAAGTAAAATAATTTTTTTTAAAAAAATTTTTATTTTTTTTATTATAAATTTGAGGGAGGATATATTTTTATTATGTATTAAATATCGCACTCCCAGGGCATCTTATATTATTCTTATAATTTTTTTATAATTTTTATTATGAATAAAGGTGCACCTAGAGCGTACACGCTGGGACCCGAAAGATGGTGAACTATGCCTGGTCAGGACGAAGTCAGGGGAAACCCTGATGGAGGTCCGTAGCGATTCTGACGTGCAAATCGATCGTCGGAACTGGGTATAGGGGCGAAAGACTAATCGAACCATCTAGTAGCTGGTTCCCTCCGAAGTTTCCCTCAGGATAGCTGGCGTTCATCATTCAACGAGTCTCATCCGGTAAAGCGAATGATTAGAGGCCTTGGGGCCGAAACGACCTCAACCTATTCTCAAACTTTAAATGGGTGAGATCTCTAGCTTGCTTAAAATCATATATTGATTTTATTTTTAATTTTATATATATGTGAAGCTATGAGAATAATATTTTTAATTAAGATAATATTTATGGATCAGAATGCCAAGTGGGCCACTTTTGGTAAGCAGAACTGGCGCTGTGGGATGAACCAAACATAGAGTTAAAGCGCCAAAATCGACGCTTATGGGATACCATGAAAGGTGTTGGTTGCTTAAGACAGCAGGACGGTGGCCATGGAAGTCGGAATCCGCTAAGGAGTGTGTAGCAACTCACCTGCCGAAGCAACTAGCCCTGAAAATGGATGGCGCTGAAGCGTCGTGCTTATACTCTATCGTCAATTGTTATTATAGATATTTATTATTTTTATAAAAATTTTTAATATCATGAAAACTTGACGAGTAGGAGGGTTGCGATTGTGTGCGCGGAAGGATTGGCCGTGAGGCTGTCTGGAGCCGCCATCGGTGCAGATCTTGGTGGTAGTAGCAAATACTCTAGCGAGGCCCTGGAGGACTGACGTGGAGAAGGGTTTCGTGTGAACAGCAGTTGCACACGAGTCAGTCGATCCTAAGCCCTAGGTGAAAACCGATGTTAATGTTGATGTGTTTTAATAAATTATATAATTATTTTTATAAATAATTATTATTTAAAATAATAAAATTTTATAAAATAAATAAATAAATAATAAATAATTACATCCATTGGGCGAAAGGGAAACCGGTTCCTATTCCGGTACCCGGCAGCGGAACCGTATATAAGTCGGGCCCTCATTCACATTATATATGTGTATATGAGTGTTCGTCGGGGTAACCCAAAGAGGCCTGGAGACGCCGTCGGAAGATCCAGGAAGAGTTTTCTTTTCTGCATGAGCGTTCGAGTTCCCTGGAATCCTCTAGCAGGGCGATAGGGTTTGGAACGCGAAGAGCACCGCAGTTGCGGCGGTGTCTGGATCATTCCCTCGGACCTTGAAAATCCAGGTGAGGGCCACGTGGAGGTGTCGCGCCGGTTCGTACCCATATCCGCAGCAGGTCTCCAATGAAGAGCCTCTAGTCGATAGAATAATGTAGGTAAGGGAAGTCGGCAAATTAGATCCGTAACTTCGGGATAAGGATTGGCTCTGAGGACCGGGGCGTGTCGGGCTTGATTGGGATGTAGGTTATGGCTAACGTGCCGGGCCTGGGTGAGGTGATACCATATTACCTACTAAATGTTATACATAATATTTTGTAAATTTTATTTATTAAAATAATAAATAATTATAATGTGTGTATTTATGTATTATATAGAACAATTATTGGAAAAATCGATTTTATTTGTAATTATATTTAATTATTGTATGGTACAGTACTGATATATAAAAATCTGATTTTTTATTTTTGTTATTTTATTAATATGTACTCCATAAGAATAATTTATAAATTGCATAATTTTCTAAGTAATTAGTTATTATGTGTATAATAAATGAATATTTGGGGATTTAATATATATTTGATAATAATCATTTATGTAAAATGATGGCTAAAGTTTTTATATACAAATGCTGTATTATTTATATAATAAAACTAAATATGATTTATTTATAATTATTTCATTAAAAGTTTTTCATTTGTTCGAAAAATACTTTACATATCTATGTAATTATTGAAAATTTTTTAAATTATTATTTACTTGTATGCTATTAATGAATTAATTTTGGGTATATGTTTTTCTGTGGATCCGAACTCGGTCCCGTGCCTTGGCCACCTACGGAACTTTCTTGCTGCGAGACTTTACTCAACATATATATCATATAATTTTTATATTTATATTTTTATTTATTTAATTATATTATATTAAAATGAAAAATATATATGCGTAAGTGTTCTCTTCGGCCGCCATTTAACGGTTAACTCAGAACTGGCACGGACTAGGAGAATCCGACTGTCTAATTAAAACAAAGCATTGCGATGGCCCCAACGGGTGTTGACGCAATGTGATTTCTGCCCAGTGCTCTGAATGTCAATGTGAAGAAATTCAAAAGAAGCGCGGGTAAACGGCGGGAGTAACTATGACTCTCCCTTGACTTTGGGTCTCGGTGCGGAGTCTCTCCTAGGCACCAGCTAATCGTGGTGTGTCTGTGTCGCCAATAAGGGGACACACACACACGGCGATTGGTTCCTTACGCACCTCCTCGTGGTGAGACCCGGGCAACGACATGTGTTCGGCAAGCGTAAGGCAGAGAACAGATGGGGGACTAGCCATCCACCATTCTAGGTCCATATGGCTCCGAAAAATGACGATATGGCCTCGGCCCGCGGGGACCACGTTCCCGGTACCTCGCGGGAAACTCAGGGGAACATTGATGACGGCCCGGACTACCTAATTAAAGTTCCCTTTGTACAAAGAAACTGTTCAATATGCGTCAGCACAAACAAGGGGAACTATATACACCTGAGTCTGGTAGACGAAGAAAGCCATTTAAAACAGCGTCACCCACTGGTGAGGGTGACGTACGTCTGCCAGACCTGCGGCAAGAATTATCTGAGGAGGCATGCCGCGCTGACGCACCTGCCCAAATGCCCTGGTGGGGACATTGGAAACTTGGAGGGCGTCCAATGTCCTAACTGTGAACTTAAATTTGTTAGTAAAAGAGCTGTAAGTACACACCAGAGGCATGCGCACCCTGAGGAAAGAAATATAGCAAGGCAAGAGATACCTCAGGCTGTGCTTGTCCCTGCTCCTCGTCAGAACCGTCGACGAAGCTGGACCGACGAGGAGCTACAATTATTAAATGATTTAGACCAAAGATTTTCGAATGAAAAGAATATAAACGCCAAAATTGGCGAAATTTTAACAACTAAGACGACTCAACAAATTAGGGACAAAAGGGCAGAGATAAAGAGAAAGGACCAGCGCACACTGGGGCGTGCGTCTGGCGAGGATACCCTAGGTCCAGAGGGTCCTCCCCCTGCCGAACCTCAAGGTACCGATCCACCACCAGAGCCTCCAATCGGACCTGCAGGGAAGCAATCACCCGCCGATTTAGGTGTCCCGGCGGTGCTGATTGAGGATGTTGATGAACGGGCCCAGTCTACTATCAATTGGGCAGTGGAACTACTAGAATCCACCTTGGCGGAATATGATTTTAATACCACCAAGCCTTCATTACATCCCGTGGAACGCCAGCTTCTACAGCTAATTGATTTTACCACTGTTAACCATGGAATTTTATCACAACGACTAATCGATGACACGTATGAATTAATACACGAGATTTTAATTAATCATCCTGACAATAAAGAGAAGCGGCGTCCAAGAAAAAGGGGAACGGGCAAAAGGGCGCAACGAAAATTTATCTATGCCCGTACACAGGACATCTACAACAAAAGCCCAGGCCAACTCGCGAAACTGGTGCGCGAGAATGTGTCCGTGTGGGAGAGACCAGTTTGTCCCCTCACTGGCCTCGAGGTGGAACAGCATTACAACGAAATCTGGGGTAAGACTTCCGACCCCGTTGTTCCAGCCTCTTATAAGCTGCAGGAGCATACGCCGAAGCAGCTTGACGACGTTTGCCCTCGTATTACTTTAAAACAGGTGCGCAAACGTGTCGCCCGCACGAAGAAAGACACAGCCGCCGGGCCAGATAATATCTCGGTGAGAGCGCTCAATAGCCCGGTGGTTTTAAGACTCCTCCATCTCTTCTTCAACATACTCCTTTCTACCGGAAAGACACCAGTGAGATGGACCGGGAACCGAACGACACTCCTCCTTAAAGAAGGCAAAGACCCCACGAAAGTGGGGAGTTATAGGCCAATTACAATATCATCTATCGTATCACGAATTTACTGGGGAATTATTGATGAATCCCTGAGGAGGGTCGTTCGTTTCTCTCCCCGCCAGAAGGGCTTTGTCCCGGAAGGCGGGTGTTTTAACAATGTGCACATCCTTGCTGAGTTACTACAATCCGCAAAACGCGAACAAAAGAGCCTGGTCGTAGTGCAACTAGACATAGCAAAAGCGTTCGACACAGTTCCTCACCAGGTGATCGAACCCGCACTACGTAGGGTGGGAATTCCATCACACATAACCAAAATGATCGTGAATTCCTACCAGGGTGTGTACACGGACTTCGATAGTCTTAAGGTTTCGGTGCCGATTCTAAGAGGAGTGAAACAGGGGGACCCATTGTCCCCCTTTTTATTTAACTGCGTTACAGAACCACTCCTCTTAGAATTGGAAAACAGTCCAGGATACACCATATCTGGGGAGACAAAAATATCAAGCATTGCGTTTGCCGATGATCTTGTCTTATTTGCAAACAATGTTAACGATGCAAGGCATCTATTAAATAAAACTAATGAGTTCTTCGGCAATCTCCAGATGGCATTATCACCAACCAAATGCCGGGCGTTTCATATTACACCGGTGAAACGCTCTTGGTGTATAAAGGACCCTGGACTGGATATCAATGGAGAGTTGATCCCGTATGCAGGGCCGGGATCAACGCTAGACTACCTTGGTGCAAAGATCTCCCCATGGTCGGGAATAAATATTAAAAGCGTAAAAGATAATATATATGAAACTGTACAAAGAGTGAAAAGACTGAATTTAAAACCACACCAAAAGGTAGATCTTATATCCACCTATCTCATACCCCATTATCTCTTCCCCCTAGTCCTGGGGGTTGCCCCCGCAACCACTTTAAGACAAATTGATCAAGATCTGAGGGTGGCAATAAAAGATATTATGCACTTGCCATCGTCCACATGCGATGGTATTATTTATAGTGCGAAGAGAGATGGAGGTATGGGATTCCCCAAGCTAGAAACAGTGGCCGCGTTATCTAGTTTGGCGGCGGGTTATAAATTTCTCAATAACCCGGACCCTGCTATCGTAGCTCTTGGGGCCAGCTCGGGACTCTCGGGCAGATTAACGAGCCTGGCCCGCGCGTTGCGCCTTAACTGGCCGGTCGCTGACATCAAAGATATATATAAATACAAGAAAGTATTGAAAAAGCAAGAGCTACGAAAATGGGGGGAAACGACGATGGGGAAAGCTACCAAACATTTTGAAGACAGCCCCATCTCCAATGCGCTATTCTACCAACCCACCTTAATGAAGCCTAATAGGTATATTACCGCTTTTAAACTGCGAGCTGATGTGGCAGCGAACAGAACTTCATTAAGGCGAGCGCACCCCCAGGCGGATCCAATGTGTAGGAAATGCAAGGACAAACCAGAAACATTGGGGCATATACTCGGACAATGTAGTTTTAACAAACAGGCCAGGATCCGCCGCCACGACGAGCTTCTTGACTTGGTGGAGGAGAGAGTCAAGCGGCTAAAAGATGCGGAACTGACTAGAGAGCCAAGGCTGGAAGTAAATGGGCTTTCCAAACCGGACCTCGTGGTAAAGAGCGGGGCTCGGGTCTTCGTGGTCGACGTTACCGTCCGCCACGAGGACGGAAATCTCATTGAAACCGGTCGGCAAGAAAAACTAGATAAATATAAACACTTAATTCCGCATCTTTGCGAAAAGCTTGGTGCAGAAACAGGGACAGTTTTACCAT
>JAPWDM010000016.1:190000-427500 GCA_035578155.1 Brachynemurus nebulosus
ATAGATCTTAGGTTGGGTTTGATTAGTTTGAATTTGTTTATAATTTATTGGATATTGAATATTGAATTCCGAAGCAGCGTACACAAACTAATTAATTACATTAGTCAATTACTTATAGATGATAAAAAAAAAAGGAAATCTATTGACAACAACACATGGTGTTCCATAACTGGTCACCCATGAAAGTACTTACCATGCCCGATGTTGCTTAACTTCGGTGATCGAACGAGAACCGGTGTTTTCAACATGGTATGATCGTTGTCTGATTGTGGATACGATATTTGTAAAAATATATAGTTTTACTAGTAATACCAGTAATAATAATGTCTAATTCTAAGTTGATTTATTAATAAATATATTTTATTACTACACTGAAAGGTTTTTTTTTTTTTAATTTTACAGCTATATTTAGATATACTTTCCACGTTAAATTTGTCCCATTTAGTAATGATAAGATATATTTTATTGATAATGTATAAAACTAATTTAATTTATTAATAAATATACTTTATTACTGTACTTAAAAGCTTTTTTTTTTATTTCATAGTTACCTCTAAATATACTTTCGACATCCAATCTATCCTATTAATTATCCATCTTTAATTCTATTAATTATTCTAAAATTTTTGTTTGTAATATGTTTTTATATTTATATTTATTGTTGCTCAAATTACCTCTTACAAATTTCATTGCCCAAATAACCCCGCTCTACCCTACTTTTCTTTTTATTTTGAAAAAAAAAAAAATCCTTGCAAAATTTTGTGTACCTTACTTTGACCAACCCTCAAAAATTTTTTTAATACATTTTCTTTTTTAAAAGGTAAGAAATGGTTAAAAGTATTTCTAACGCAATGGCCTAATACCTGAGAGGGTTCCTTATTAATTGCTAAAGAAATTGGACAATTTATTACCAATTCGCAATTACCCCATGATTTTAAAATTATGGAGTAATTGTGAACGTTATTCACAAATGTCCCCATTCACTCAAAAATTTCAGTAGTGTTCTTTTCAGAGTTGAAAATGTTGATGAAGATGATGGCGACATTATTGTAAAAGTTTCCGTTGTACAAAGAATACAAAAACAGAATTTTTGTGCAAAGAGCGATATGTTTTGAGTATCAATCTATAAAATCATTGCTGCGCTCCCTTAGCCAATAACAACTTATAAAGTCCCAAAAATTACTTGTTTTCAGTGGTTCTGTAGATGTCGTAGGATTAACAAGAAACCATTGTTTTTTTTATTCAAAAAAAATTAGGCCTAATAGATTGTTGTTTTTTATTCATGTAAGCTAAATGTATTTCCTTGAAAAAGTCTCATTTTCCTTGTTTTTGTGTGAAAATCATATAATTTTTTGATCTTTATATGATAAAATGACAAAATATCATTAAAATATCATTTTTAGCTTGCAATAAATTTGTCCCTACAATTTTTGTTGCTTTTATTTAACCTTGATTTTTTGTCCAAATTTGCGGTACGGGTAACTTGCACATTGAACAAAGAGCAATTGTGAACGATAAAGTATTATGAAAAATTTTCAAAGTAAAGTAAATGTGAAGAACTTGAGTTGGGCTTTATTCTGATGCACCTCACTTCTCTTGTAATGCATTCTAAATAATTTTTCTGATGGCATTCACTTTTACCCCAAAATTCATAAGATTTGCAAAACCGTGCCGGGGAAATGTGAATGGCTTATAAAATTTTTGTTTTTCATACGAATTTGCTCAAAATTTGTCTGGTGCATCCTGAATAGTATAGAATTAAAACTAAATCAACCGTAATAAATTAATTTTATTAAGAATATTGGTTTTTTACTTAATATGTTGTATCCCTTATAAATAAAAATTTACTGTGTTTAATAAATTTGATTAAATAATTAATACCAGTCCAATTACAATGCAATGTTGCACTAATAAAAATATGAATTTTTTTTTCTATCGCTTGGAGCTAATCTGAATTTATATTGAAGAATAATTCATTCAGGGTCTACTGGATTTATATGTGTGTAAGGTCATAATAATAATTTTTATTGTACATAAGAATTTTACAGTATCTTAATGGTAAGTAATGTATGTATAAATTTTTATCACATGCAGTCAATGTGATATTTTTTGCTATTAATGATAATACAGAGATAATGTTAGTAATCTGTATTTAAAGCTGATATTTAATGAGTACGCACATACATATAAAATATTAATAAGAAAGAGATCGTTCTCTTATTAAAACTATTTTCATGTTTCTTGATTATTAAGTATAACAGTGCATACATACATATAGATATACGCACATATGAAATATTAATAAGGTAGAAATTATTTTATTATTGGGTAATTTTTTTATTATACAAGTATAACACATAAACAGGGTGATCCTGATTGCGTGCGGTTTAAAATAAAAGGTATTACTTCTGAATAAGGTTTATAGATGTCGTTTTAGGGATGGTGCTTGTAAAGGTTGCTCACAGATGTCGTCGGGGGTACTGTTTAGATTTACCAAGATTGCTCATAGATGTCGTTAGGGGTACTGTTGAGGGACGATACTTACAAAAGTTGCTCATAGATGTCGCTAGGGTCGCAGTGCGGCTTGCGGCGGACAGCCACAGTGGATTCGAAACCCCACAAACGTACTACTAACACAGTTCACTACGAGAAACTGTGATTTTTCGGTTTTAGGTAAGTGATATGGGATATGGCATTAGGTAGGGATTATGGCATTGCAAAAACCAATTTTTTCCGAAAAGAAATTTTTGATCAAAATGCGTTAAAAATCGCATATTTGTGATGAAAGAGTCATTTTTAAACTAAAATTATTTATTGATCTCACTTCACTATGCGAAATTGTGATTTTTCGGTATTCGGTAGGCGATATTGCATATGGCATTAGGTAGGGGATATAGCATTGCAAAAACCAGTTTTTTCCGATAAAGAAATTCTTGAAAAAAATGCGTTAAAAATCGCATATTTGTGATGAAAGAGTCCTTTTGAACAAAAATAAGTGATTTCAGTTTACTCTGAGAAGTTGTGATTTTTCGGTCTTCCGTATCGGATATGGCATTGCAAAACAAATTTTTGTCTGAAATGAAATTATTGATCAAAATGTGTTAAAAATCGCATATTTGTGATGAAAAAGTCATTTTCAAACAAAAATTATTTATCTCAGTTCACTACGGGAAATTGCGATTTTTCGGTCTTAGGTAAGTGATATGGCATATGGCATTAGGTAGGGAATATGGCATGTGGCATTAGGTAGGAGATATTGCATTTCTAAAACCAGTTTTTTCCGATAAAGGAATTCCTGGTCAAAATGCGTTAAAAATCGCATATTTGTGATACAAAAGTCATTTTCAAACAAAAATTATTGACCTTAGTTCACTACGAGAAATTGTGTTCTTGTGGTCTTAGGTAAGTGATATGGCATATGGCATTAGGTAGGGGATATGGCATTGCAAAAACCAATTTTTTCCGAAACGAAATTTTTGATCAAAATGCGTTAAAAATCGCATATTTGTGATGAAAAAGTCATTTTTAAACAAAACTATGTGATTTCACTTCACATCGAGAAATTGTAATTTTTCGGTCTTAGGTAGGTGATATGGCATATGGCATTAGGTAGGGGATATGGCATTGCAAAAACCAGTTTTTTCCGATAAAGAAATTCTTCGTCAAAATGCATTAAAAATCGCATATTTGTGATGAAAAAGTCATTATAAAACAAAAATTTCTTATTGATCTCAGTTCTCTATGAGAAATTGAGATTTTTCGGTATTAGGTAGGTGATATGGCATATGGCATTAGGTAGGGGATATGGCATTGAAAAACCAGTTTTCTCCGATAAAGAAATTCTTGGTTAAAATGCGTTAAAAATCGCATATTTGTGATGAAAAAGTCATTTTTAAACAAAACTATGTGTTTTTACTTCACACCGAGAAATTGTGATTTTTCGTTCTAGGTAGGTGTTATGGCATATGGCATTAGGTAGGGGATATGGCTCTGTGAAAACCAATTTTTTTCCGAAAAGTGAATTCTTGAACAAAATGCGTTAAAAATCGTATATTTGTATTGAGAAAGTCATTCTTAAACAAAAATAGTGATCTACGTTCCCTCTGAGAAGTTGTGTTTTTTCGGTATTACGTATCGGATATGGCATTTCATTTTTCCGAAATGAATTTTGTGATCAAAATGAGTTAAAAAACGCATATTTGTGATGAAAAGGTCATTTGCAAACAAAAACTATTGATCTCAGTTCACTACGAGAAATTGTGTTCTTGCGGTCTTAGGTAAGTGATATGGCATATGGCATTAGGTAGGGAATATTGCATTGCAAAAAACAATTTTTTCTGAAACGAAGTTTTTGATCAAAATGCGTTAAAGATCGCATATTTGTGATGAAATAGTCATTTTTAAACACAACCATGTGATTTCACACCGAGAAATTGTGATTTTTCGGTCTTAGGTAGGTGGTATGGCATATGGCATTAGGTAGGGCATATGGCATTGCAAAAACCAGTTTTTTCCGATAAAGAAATTCTTGATCCAAATGCGTTAAAAATCGCATGTTTGTGATGAAAGAGTCATTTTTGAACAAAAATAAGTGATCTCAGTTTACTCTGAGAAGTTGTGATTTTTCGGTCTCACGTATCGGATAATGAATTGCAAAACAAATTTTTTCCGAAATGAAATTTTTGATCAAAATACGTTAAAAATCGCATATTTGTGATAAAAAAGTCATTTTTAAACAAAAATTAGTGAACACAGTTCACTACGAAGAACTGTGATTTTTCGAACTTAGGTAAGTGATATGGCATATGACATTCGGTAGGGGATATTGTATTGCAAAAATCAATTTTTTTCCAAAAGGGAATTTTTGATCAAAATGCGTTAAAAATCGCATATTTGTGTATCAAAAAGTCATTTTTTAACAAAAATTATTGATTTCAGTTCACTACGAGAAATTGTGACTTTTCGGTCTTAGGTAGGTGATATGGCATGTGGCATTAAGTAGGGGATATGGCAATGCAAAAACCTGTTTTTTCCGAAAATAGAATTTTTGGTCAAAATGCGTTAAAAATTGCATATTTGTGATGAAAAAGTCATTTTTAAACAGAACTATGTGATTTCACTTTACATTGAGAAATTGTGATTTTTCGGTTTTAGGTAGGTGATATGCCATATGGTACTAGGTAGGGGATATGGCATTGCAAAAACCAGTTTCTTCCGATAAAGAAATTCTTTGTCAAAATGCGTTAAAAATCGAATATTTGTGTTGAAAAAGTCATTTTTAAACAAAAATTAATGAGCTCAGTTCACTATGAGAAATTGTGATTTTTCGGTATTAGGTAGGTATTATGGCATATGGCATTAGGTAGGTGATATGACATTGCAAAAACCAGTTTTTTCCGATAAAGAAATTCTTGGTCAAAATGCGTTAAAAATCGCATATTTGTGATGAAAGAGTCATTTTTGAACAAAAATAAGTGTTCTCAGTTTACTCTGAGAAGTTGTGATTTTTCGGTCTCGCGTATCGGATATGGAACTGCAAAACAAATTTTTTCCGAAATGAAATTTTTGATCAAAATGCGTTAAAAATCGCATATTTGTGTTGAAAAAGTCATTTTTAAACAAAAATTAATGATCTCAGTTCACTACGAGAAATTGTGATTTTTCGGTCTTAGGTAGGTGATATGGCATATGGCATTAGGTAGGGGATATGGCATTGCAAAAACCAGTTTTTTCCGAAACGAAATGCTATTGGCCGATTAGCATGGGCGGAAATGCCCCCGCACGAATTTTTTTTCTGCTAACTGCTTTCGATATAAGATTGAAATTTACTGATTTTCAACCCTTAAATACTCACCCTTTGGGGGTAAAAAATTATTTTGTGAAAATCGAAAAGATTTATAACTTTTGAATGGCTTGACGGATCTGGTTGAAATTTTTATATGTTTTAGACATCTATATAGTGTGTCTCAGAAAAAATTATCAGCTTCAAAAAAAAAGTTATAAACCCCCGAAACAATTTTTTATTTTTTCAATATTTTTTTTTTTTCATTAACTTGTAGCTATGGTACAATCACCAAATTTTTTCTGCAGGCTTCTTACTATGACCGATACAACATATTATTTTTCCAGAATTTTTTTCCGGGTGCGTCATAGCTAAAAAAAATAAAATGTCCGAAAACATTTTTTTTTCGAGGTTATGTTTGTTGTACAATCGCCAAAATATTTTTTCGAGCTTCTCACTATGATTGATACAACATATAATTATCCCAGAATTTTTTTCCGGGTGCATCATAGTTAAAAAAATTAAATGTCAGAAAAGATATTTTTAGAGATAGGTATAGGTTTCCAGGTACTCAGTCGATCGGAAATCGTTTGCAAGTTCTGAATATGTTCATAAAAACGTTTGTGATTAAGTTTTTTCGAAAAAAAAAAAAATAGACGACTCAAATCTTCAAATTCCTCGATCAGCCGAACACCTATCATCAATTTTGGAAACCATCAAAATAACAATTACAACAAATGAGACTGATGAAGAATAATATTTAATTTAATATATCGACAGATACGTTTTTATTAAACTTGGGTAAACTTCTATGTAGTATCTTAATCTTGGTTGTCTAGGGAGACCCGCTCATCTAGTCCGACCTTCAATAATTAACAGAACAGTAGTAAGGATTGGACAGTTCTGGACCCTCCTTCCCTCCTGCCGACTTTTTGAGTGACCTCGGCAGGAGGCAAAACTACCGAGGCGGTTCTAGAAGCCTCCGGCGGTGGGTGGAGCCAAACGGGGTCTCCAACCTAACGATATCTAGTGAAATTTTTTCTAACCTAACAGAACCCAACGGAACTTGACCCATCCTAACAGAACCTAAGGAAATTTGGTGTAACCTAACAAATTTTTTTCTAACGTAAGAATTCCCTAACAGATGGCGCAACCACCTTCGAGCCCTGTAAATTCCCTAATAGATGGCGCAACCACCTTCGAGCCTGTGAATTCGCTACTAGATGGCGCAGCCACCTTCGAGCCTGTGAATTCGCTACTAGATGGCGTTGCTAATCTGGATTCCTGTGTGTAAGTTTGAAAAATTGTCAATAGATGGCATCGAAAACCGTTTTTTTGATAGTTAAACTAGCCATTAAAAGATGGCCTTGCTTTCATAATTTATAATATTTTTATCTGAAAACAGGTTTAAACTGTCAGCTGACGTCACTAAAGGTAAACTGATATCAAATAGCGAAGATTTCTCTCTAATATGCAAAAATGAATTTTATCATATGATTGTATATTTTTATCTGAAAACAGGTTTAAACTTGTATAAATTGTCAGCTGACGTCATTAGAAGGAATGCTGATATCAAATAGCGAAGACTTCTGTCTAATCTTCTAACTAAAATATCTATAATTCAACCGGTATATAAAAAAGGTGATATAACGAAAGTAGAAAATTATCGGCCTGTAGCCCTACTAAGTAATATGTCTAAAATTTTTGAAAAAGCCATAAAGACAAGGTTCGAGAAATTTTTCATAGATAATAAACTGTTATCATCTCAGCAATTTGGTTTCATAAAAAATAGATCCATTGATCAACTGATTTATAAATTTTTAACCAATGTGTATAACGCTTGGAACAACGATTATATAAGTATAGGTATATTTCTGGACTTAACTAAGGCTTTCGATTGTGTTGATAGCTCACTTCTAGTGGCCAAATTGGAAAGTTTTGGAGTTCGAGGACTTCCCCTTCAATTACTAAAATCATATATAGAAGATAGAATACAAAAAGTCAAATGGCGAGCAAAGGACAAATATGTCTTTTCTGAATTGAAACCAGTAGTTCGGGGACTTCCGCAAGGATCCGTTCTCGGACCTTTATTATTTTTAATTTATATCGACGATTTACCCCGAGTAGGCCAAATGAATAATGTATTTTTATTCGCGGACGACACTAGTGTTACTTTCAGTAACAAAGATTACGAGCAACTGTTAGGGAATATTAATGATTCTTTGAGATATCTCAAAATGGATAAATGAAAATGGCTTAGCCATTAACCTTACTAAAACACAAGCTCTTAAGATAAGTAATATGGGACCAACAATAGATAGACTCGTATTGCCTGACTTTGGGATTGTAGAGCTGGAAAACACGGTCAAAGTATTAGGAATATACCTAGACAAACAATTAAACTGGAGGAGCCATATTGAATATTTGATTATTTATTTATTTATTTGAATATTTTATAAAAAAATTAACAGTAATATATATCTACTATGGTCACTTGGATCAGTGGTGCCTTCTGATGCTTTAATTAATATATATTACGGTACGATTCAGTCTATATTGAGATACGGTATAATATTCTGGGGAAACTCTAGCATGTGCATAAATCTATTTAGAACACAGAAGAAAGCCATTCGCGCTTTAGCTCGTGTCAATAATTGTTTTCCATGCAAGCCATTGTTTAAAGAATATAATATTTTGACCCTATATGGTTTATATTTCTATGAATGTGCCAAATTTGCTAAAAGTAATCCAACTGTATTTGAAGGTTCGTACCTCAATCATGACTATAATACAAGGAATCGAAACAGAATCCAAAATATAAATACAACTAAAGCTGTTGTTCAAAATTCAATCATTAATATGATTGTTAAAATTTATAATGCGGTACCTAAGGAGTTCAAGGATCTAAATCAGACACTCTTCTCAAAAAGATTAAAAACTTATCTGGTAGACAAATGTCTATGATATATGATATATGTCTATGATGATATAACTGAAATAGTGTAAACTGTAACTGTATTTGACGCATTTTATATGGTTTATAACCATTTATAAATAAAGATCATATTATTATTATCGTGAAAGATTAACGAAAAACGCGACTGCACTTCAAAAACCCCCAGGCGGAGGGAAAAGTGTCCGTGCAGCGTACCAGGTCAGGTACTTCTAGGTCAGGTACGTAATGTCCGTCATACAGCATCCCCTTCCTGGTCTTCCCTACCTAATAAATCCCCGAACCTCGCTGCAAAACCATGGCAGTGGGAGATTCGAGGGCTGGTCCAATGGATGTTCGAGGACCCGCTCTAAACGGGGCATGGGCGTTCAAAGGTGTTCATGAACTCCCGGAGAAAGTCGTCTCGTGCGACCGGAGCGTGCGGAGCGTCCCGATAATAACTGCTTTTTGCATTGACGCCGCTAACATGTTGGCGTGAGATCTACAAGCCGGAATGATGTTAAGATTGCGCACAAAGGAGTTATGCATACCCCCCAGACATCCGATTATAAGTACGACCAAGCGGATAGTATAGCCCGGGTACAGTTGTCGCAGTTCATGTATTAGATCTTGATATTTAATCCTTTTTTGCTCCTCCTTTTCGACTATGTTAGTTTGCGCCGGAGCAGAGAACTCGATAACATACATAGTCTGAGATGTTAAATCTTGGAGCACAACATCAGGCTTATTGGCGTTCAATTGCCTGGTAGTTGCAACCGGCATATTCCAAAAGATCTTGCACTTTTGGTTGGCAACAAAGGATTCTACTTCCGCAGGATCGTAGGGCAAGACTGGTGTTTTGTCAACTTCGTAATGATGACGAAGATAAAAGTAGAGCACACGCAACGCTGCATTATGGCGATGGATATAGGTGGATTTAGCATAATAAGGACAACCTGAAGTCAGGTGCATTAAGGTTTCCGGGTATGCTTTGCATGCCCGACACGAGGTACTCGAAACCCCTTTATTACCCATCACATATTTTTGGTGTGTTAAGGTGTTCCACACTCCATCTTGAGCTGCCATGATAAAGCCCTCCGTTTCCGATTTAAGTCCATTAGCTCTCAAGAAAGCCCAAGTGAGTTCGCTCGAAAGGCCAAGGTTGTCAAGATGACGGTAGAACATACCCTGGTGAACTTTGTCGCGATGTTTATTGAGCAGATGTTGTTGCTCGGCTCTCTTGATTGCCGACTTTTGGCGCGACTGTGATAGTGAAAGAATATATTATTATTATTATTATTATTATTATTATAGACTTTTACGCCAACCTGGCGCTCACTACTCAGTAGGACAGTACTGGGTAACATTCACCTATACCGGCATTATGCAAGGTATTAGGCTCTGTGGAAGGGTAATGTGTCAAACCAATCCGTAAAAGTACCGTAGTACATTCACGGACGGGTTTGTCACATCACTCCTTATATTGTTGTTGTTGTTGCTTGAAACAAGGTGTTATGCGTCTATTTTGGTGTATACTGGTTCGTACGACGAGACTTTTGTGGGAGCGTAGATGTTGGCTCAATGACAGACGGCTGTGAATGCCTAGTTCGTTTTCGTGTCCTCAGAGAATAGGTAGGATTAGGGACAGAGGGAAGGGAAAGGACTGTTTGTGTTTGTGTGTGTGTTCGTGTATGTGTGTGGATATGTCGTTCTATTTTTCGTTTCTTGGTGTAAATGTGTTCTGGTTCAACAAATTGCTCATTAAGATCGGGTGTTCCTGGAATTGCGCGTTTAGATGGTACAGAAGTTGACGGACCTTGTGTGTTATTGAGTTGGGGAGGATTGTGCACCAGAGCGGTAACAGTGACAGTGCGGCAGTTGGTCGATCCTCCCTCTCCATCAGACGAATCTGGATCTCTATGTGTGTTAGGTGTTTGTGTTTCAGTGTTAGTGTATTGTGTGTTTATGTATGTTGTAATGGTGGTAGGTGTCAGCCGAGAACTTTAGGCAATCAAATTTACACTAATGTAGTGTTGATTGCCTCTGTGAGATTGATTAATTTTTGGAAACTTATCATGAGCTCAAACCCCAGGTAACGTGGTTGATGTCGCCAACTAGCGGCCGTAACGTGAACTATGTGAGGCCGCCATCATGATTCCGATATTCATTTCTTACAGCCAGGGTTGATTTTGTGATTACCCGAACTATGTGATTTTGAACAGAGAACTGTGAGAATAACGACCAACGAACAACGATGAACGTGTGGTATGTTGATGCCTCGCGCATCACTCACTCACTCACAATGTGACCTTAGATAGGGGAAAACGTAATTTTGTTGTGAGTCATAAAAAGATCTAAAACTATATTTAAATTAAATTTGTAAAATATTTTTATAATCTTTTAAAAATATAAAATACTTAAAATATAAAAATAAATATAAAATATTAAAATAAAACTTTTGTATTATTTCAAATACCATAATTAAACATCTATCGACTAATAGAATTTTATTTTGTAATCAACAAATTGTTTCGACGCTAAACACACAACGGAGAGTAATTCTTCGACAGAACCCAATACCTTTGGAAATTTCTAATATTATGGCATCCAATTTAGCGCTAATTCTGCGTGGGACAACAAGTAACAGTGTTGGGCGCGAATTTTAAGTAATTTTAAATATAAGCTAAACCGCTCCAACTGTTACATAAACCACCGCAACTGTTACAAATATCATTCCAGTGGGAATTGTGTGTTTCGCGTTAAGTGACGTGTACCGAAAAAGACATAAAATTCTGGAAGAACTTAAATGACTGGTGCTTTTCGTTAGTAATAAACTTTGGTGACTGTACTGTTGAATTGTTACTTTTTTGTGGAACTGTTACGAAGTGCCTTGGACAATGGAAGCACACGCGGCCGATAATCCAAAACCGTTAACGCTCGCTGATTATAGTTTTATTGGTGAGAATCTGGCAACATCTACACCCAGAAACAATGTCGTGTCCGACGATGAAACAACATATATCGACTCCATGGAAGTTTTGGTTCCCGAATCTCCGAAATCAGATCCTGAAATCACACCACCTAATCCAGAAGCTATTGCTGTGCCGAATACCAGTGGCTCTTCATCGGCGGATTCTGGTGCCGTACTTTCAACTTCAGACCGATCAACCGACTCCAGCAGTGGCCCAAAAGATATTAACTCGACTACTGATATTACAGGTTTGCTTTTGTCATTGCAACAAACCATATTATCTAGATTTGACCAAAACAATAAAGAATTGAAATCGGAGTTGAAATCTGATTTAAATGCTTTAAAATCTGATGTTAAGGATTTAAATTCAAAGTTGGATGAAAAATTTAACGAGTTTAATGAAAAAATTAACGCTCGTTTTGAGAGCGAACGTAAAGAAACTTTGAATTTAATTAACGTACAAAACTCCAAAATTGATAATGTTAAAACAGAAATAAGTACAAGTTTAGATAATATAAATTTTTACTTGAAAGAGGAAATTCGTTCAAATAGTTTAAATTGTATGTCAAAAAATGAGTCAATTAAGAACCAACCGATTGCTTTTCCAGAAGACACGGTAAATAGATTTTCAACAATTGACTCGAATTTAGAAAAACATGATGAGCGAATTTCTTCACCTAATGAAAAAGTTAATGTTTTAGAAAATCACTTGGAACAGTCAGTTACTCAAAATGATTGTTCAGATTTACATAGTATTTCAGTCATCAATATTCATTGTGGTAACGATCAGCCCACTAAAAATGAAATCATTTGCAATTTTGAATCTTCAAATAGTTCATTGACCCCGGACGATTTTAACCCTTTGACTACAACCGAGCATTGCATAAATAATCCCTGCGAGATTAATTGTAGGTTTGTTAATAATGTTGTATTATTTGACACAGTTAATTGTCGGTCCGTCAATGCTTCTGACGAGATTACTGGAAATTTATGTTTGAATAACGTTATTGCTCCTTATATTGATCCTAATAATAATGATACATCATCCTTAGTTATCGATACTAATTCAAAACCAACATTCTGCAGTGAACAGGTTGTTGTTTCGACAACTGTTACAGCCAAATCAGCCTATATTACCGATATAGTAGATAGGCTAGGAGAGAGCTGTGACACCGCAAAACTAAGCAACTTGAACCCTTTTGCCAATGTTTGAAATCGTGTAACTTTACGGTACTAGACATTCCGAACTGATGAGTCATCAAACTGTATCGATGTGCAAACCTTAACCTTTGACCCGGCACGTACCGAGTACATGTATTTAAAATTTGTTGTTGACATATGACCCCAACACTCGCTCATACTGCTGGCCTTGAAATTCCTAAGAGGTGAGTCATCGCCAGCAACCGAATTAATTTATGTTAACCCATTATGCATCATCACTATTTTCGTCACAATTTAGTTTTGTGTTAACCCATTACCCGCCATAGTTTTTGAATGCAAACCTAACGCATGCGCAGATTGAATTTAAGTACACGACGCATGCGCAGACTGAATTTTAGGTTACAATTTGATAGATGGGGTACACTACCGCGTCAAAAATGTGGGGTTACCCTAACTCGGGGGTGGCCCCAAACTTTTGACACCGTACTGTACTTAAATTTTTGGTACACTACCGTGTCAAAAGTGTGGACCCCCCCTGGCCAAAAAGGTATCCGATCACTTTTTGAAGCGTACTGTACGTGCAAACCTTGACCCCAACACGCGCTTGCCTTAATTGCGTCATCTTAAACGAACTATCACGTCAAAAAATGTGGGGAATACCCTAACCCAGGAGTAGCCCCAAACTTTTGACGCCGTACTGTACTTAAATTTTTGGTACACTACCGTGTCAAAAGTGCGGGCCCCCCTGAGCAAAAAGGTATCCGATCACTTTTTGAAGCGTACTGTACGTGCAAACCTTAACCCCAACACGCGCTTACCTTAATTGCATCATTTTAAACGAACTACCAAGTCAAAAATGTGGGGAATACCCTAACCCAAGGGGTGGCCGCTAAATTTTGTGGGGCACTGTACCAAGCGCTAGATTTTAAAACCAGACTCCGGGGTCCAGATTTCTGACCGCTACTGTACTGCCGGAAATCGAGTGTTAACTGTACCTTATGGGGATTTTTGGTATATTTAACCTTGGAAAATTCCAGGAATTTTTATCAGTTTTAAAATAAACAAACAACTAATAATTAAATGTTTATTTTAGCTGAATTATGATCATATGACTCATATATGGAGTTTTTTTGGTATAAGAAAGATGACGTCATGGAATATTAATGAGTTAAAAAATTGTTTAGTAAAAAATATCACCCATTGTAGGCCTCAAGCAAGAAATTATTTTTATCAGTTTTAATACTTTAACATTTAACCTACAGTGACCAATTTTTTAGTTAACTAACAAAAATTCTTGAAATTTTAACAAGTTACAAAAAATATTACTTCTTATGGTGCACAACACTTTTGAATTTGACTGTAGCACAAAACTGTTTCTATATCAAACGAAAATTATCTGAAATAATTCAGTATGTACATATGTATAGACTCTATATATTAAAAATATTTTATGTATACACTCTGTATATTGAGAATAAGAAAGAAAATTTGTATAGCCATTTATGAATAAGTATTAAATCTAATTATAAAATAATTTATAAATATTGCAAAAAATTTGTTTAATCAGCAAAATCAATGTATATCATTTTAATACTGATACATATTTATATTAGGGTATAATAGTATTGTATTTAACATTTTTAAACAGAATAAAAGTTCAATTTTTGGTTTTAAATTACTATAAACACGTCGCTTAATATAAAAATGATAACAGCATTGAGTTTTACTAAATTTTTAAGTCTGTAAAATCAAAATTTTTATAGACTAGAACATTTTGAATTTGATACTTTATCAATCATTAACATATATATAATATCATGTATATATAACTGGTGTATATTTAGTATTTTTAATAAATATTTTAGTATACAGGGTGTATCATGAAATATGCTTTTCAATTAGAATAATAAATTTCATAAGATTTTTGTTAATACTCTTATTGGTTAACGAAAGAAACTTTTTGCTGTAAAAAAATAGGGGAATTCCGGGTAATAATTAAATAAAACGCACATATTTTTCTTTTTTTTAAAATTTTATTTATAGAATATGTATACAAAAAATTAAATTGCTTAAATGTATATATTACTAAAAATCTATTTATTTTTCATATAAAATTTTTTTAAAAGAATACAGTTTTCTAATGAGCAAATTTTATCTGAATGGATCATACAGCGTCTTGAATAATATTCATCTCGCAGATTGGAAATCTTCGATACATCAAATATTTCCTCCAAATTCAAAATCCACGACCGGTGTTCGGTGTCATCAAACAAATTTGAAATCCATTTCTTCTTTTCACCGCCCTTGAAACTTCTTTAATATAGGTTTCAATATGGAATGAAGTTTTTTGTACGGAATAAATCCATATGACCAAGGTATCCCATGCCAATTTTGGCAAAGCTAACGTGCAGCAACCCGTTCATATTTCTTCGGCAACTCGTTGAAATCAAACGGTGCATCGAATATAAGATGTAATATTTCATCCGAATTTTCCGCAACGATACCAACTTCTTTAAAATAAAAAAGCTCCTTGATAGCCTTGTATATCAAGAAACGCTATTTTTTATCGCCGCTGTAGAACTGAATTTACTCACACAATCCACAACTTTATATAAAATAATTAAAATTGGTGAGGATAGTTAATTTGTGGGATGTATCCGAAAATGGATACTAATAGCTATTACTAGTTGACCATCAAATTACAAACTGTTAATAATATTTAGCACATTACTGAGTACCATGTTCTTTTGACTTTAAGACCTAGTGATTTAAGGAATGCTAAATTTTCGGGTGAAATGTGTTGTCGCTTAAAAGTTTTACGTTTAATGATCTTAGGTTTCGAAAGTCCTTTGCTAGGTTGTCTAGTGGTGGACTGCTCTGAATTGTAAATTATCATGGTTCGAAATGCAATTGTTATACCACGAAATTGTTTTTTCAGCGAAAGAGATGTTAACTCTTTGACAACCACCGGTAAATTGACAATATTTTGTGTAAGTTTAACTATTTTATACCCTTTAACCATGATAATGTGTATGAGCCCTTTAACCATGATAAGCTGTATGAGCTCTTTAACTATGATAAGGTGTATGAGTCACTCCGGGGGCAAAATAAGTCACCCCGGGAGCAAAATGAGTCACTCCGGGAGCTAAATGAGTCACTCCGGGAGCTAAATTAGTCACTCCGGGAGCTAAATGAGTCACTCCGGGAGCAAAATGAGTCACTCCGGGAGCTAGATGAGTCACTCCGGGAGCAAAATGAGTCACACCGGGAGCTAAATGAGTCACTCCGGGAGCTAAATGAGTCACCCCGGGAGCTAAATTAGTCACTCCGGGAGCTAAATGAGTCACCCCGGGAGCAAAAAGAGTCACTCCGGGAGCTAGATGAGTCACTCCGGGAGCTAAATGAGTCACTCCGGGAGCAAAATGAGTCACTCCGGGGTAAAATGAGTAACTCCGGGAGCAAAAGGAGTCACTCCGGGAGCAAAATGAGTCACTCCGGGAGCACAATGAGTCACTCCGGGAGCAAAATGAGTCACTCCGGGAGCAAAATGAGTCACTCCGGGAGCAAAATGAGTCACTCCGGGAGCAAAATGAGTAACTCCGGGAGCAAAATGAGTCACTCCGGGAGCAAAATGAGTCACTCCGGGAGCAAAATGAGTCACTCCGGGAGCAAAATGAGTCACTCCGGGAGCAAAATGAGTCACTCCGGGAGCAAAATGAGACACTCCGGGAGCATGTGAGTCACTCGTTGGAGTCAAATGAGTCGCTCGGTGAAGCAAATGAGCTAAGTATATATAAGTAGAGAAGCAATAAATCTTTGAACAGTTATTCATTTACTAGCGAACGCTTCAGACCTCCCGCTGAACGATGTATAATTGTGATTTTTGTGGTAAAGCATTTACGCGAAAGTCTAATCTTTCTAGACACTTAAATGCTCAACATAATTCGTTAAGCAATATTAATGATGGTACGATTGGAAAGAATGATAACTCACCAAGCAAATTCATATCATATGATGCTAATAATAATAAAACACCTGCTGATATCTCTATATCTAGATTTGATGATAATGATGATGAAAATACATCTCAACTACAGCATGATATTGATTACTCTGAAGCAATCTTGAATCCGTTTGACCAAAAAAGGATAGATGCTGCAACTGAAGCCATTCAAACCAAATTTAACTCTTTGAAAAGAGGAGAAAACCGTCATCAATCTGAAAACGAGAAAGATAGTTGGTCTAATGAAAGTAAGCAAGTAAATCACTTAACAGCAATTAATAACAATTGCAATGAAACAACCTCCTCTTCACAACTAACTAAACTTTTAGGAACTGCTTTAGATATTATAATGTTAAAAGAGGTTCGAAACGTTGACTCGGAAAATGAAGCGAAAATTGTCAATCAGGTTAAACCAATAAGCTTAAAACGTCATATAGCTTCAAATGAAAATGTCGAAAACGGGGCCTTAGCTAAGCATTTTAAGCAAGACAACTTGAGAGAGTGTAGAAATGTTAACATACAATCGAAAAAAATAAAATACTGGCATAATCCTAATACTTTAATAGATGAATTACAACGTTTATACGAGACTTCAGAGACTGGTGAAAAAATACTCAATATTATTCGAAGTTTAGAGGAAAATAAAAATATGTTGTTGTTTAACGTTTACGATCGAGAAGATTTAATCAAAGAGTTAAATGCTTTAAAAGAAACTACTGTTGGTCGAGAAATATTCTCTATACTTCGCGAACTTCAAAAGGCTGATGTTATTGAACCACTAGGTGATTATCTGGATGAAACTGATAAAGAAGATGCTAGCGATTATGATGATGATGATGATGATGATTAATTGATTATCCACACTAAGAATTTACTGAATTTTGAAGAACACCACCGTATAAGAAGCAGCAGTTATCCCTCATTGAAGTGTATATTTTATTTTTATATTTTTTAACCCTGTAAGATAAAAAGGTTTTTTTTTTTTTCAAATAAATAACACATATATGTAAATAATTATTGTTCTTTATTTTTAAAAAATAAGTATGAATACAAGATATTTTCACAATAAATGTATATGTAATATTTTTTACAACAAATGTATATGAAATATTTTTTACAATAAATAAATATTAAAAATTGTATGATTTGTTTATATATTCAATAACACCCGAACGTAATTGTTTCATGTTTTCAGGTAACTGATCCCATACTTGACAAATTCGTTGTGCATATTCGGGTATCATATATGCATACAGATGTTGCACCCAAATATCATATTTCAATAGTTGTTTTGTTAAGTATAATAACATATCGAAATTTCTGACTTTTGTATACAAATAAGGATGAGTCAGAAATATGTCTTCAACGTGTGATATCCGTGTTGTAAATGTCAATGGTTCACCAACAGGCGGTTGAAAGTTTTCCTCCATTTTCACACCATTCTTGCACATTTCACAGCGAATTTTCAAACCAGGTGGTCCATCAATATGATCTTGTTGCCAGGGTCGATTATAATGTTCAAAACATGGTTCACATTCTTGAAACATGGCTCGATAATCGGATGGTAACCAAATCCAGGCGCGTTGTATGATTTTCGCACCATAACTTTTCAACACATTCAAACTGATCCACTTGTAGATTTGAAGAAATGTTTCCAAAGTCAGTTCGTTCAGTAGCATTGGTTCACGTTCGAAAAATTCACCAATTGAAACATCCATTTTATCCCACTCCATTGATTCCGGTTCAGACAATTTCAAATTTTGCATTTTTACAATAGCATCAATTGTTTTTTCGTAGGTATCAACCCGTTTACGTAGTTTATCCAGTTCACTTGAAAATATTTGTAGCCGTTTCCAGTAAGCCGATGATGACGATGCCATTTCCACTTGCGTACTAATTTTAACGTTGTTGATGTTCAGTAATTTAACGAGTAATGTCCCCATGCTAAAGTATCCGTTTCCCCCTCCACAATATATCGTTTCGTATCGTACGGGCTGAGCGCCACCTTGTTCTGAGTTACACTATACACGTTATGTTTTTTCGATTGTATCAGGTTTTGTTGTCGGTTTATGATTGTATTGTGTTTTAGACAGTCCACGTAATCGTTGAAAGTTATCGTTTTCTTAACCACAGAATTCTTTACACCTTTCGCTTTCTTCGTGTGATCCTCGCCGTCCACTTGACAACTATACATTTTCGATCTTAAGCCCACAAATTTTGTAAAGATTCGACCATTTAGCTCATCCTTCATTAACCCGGGTATTTTCTTATTGACTCTTGGTATGTTATATTGATTATCCGCGTTGTAATCCGACGTATCGAAGTATTGAATATCTCGTTTCATTATTTCGTAAATATCTGAGCATTTTATCTCGTAAGTCAATGAATCGGTATCCGTGTAGAGTAATTTGCTGTTGTTCCCGAACGTTGGCTGTATGTAGTTGTAATGAAAATCGTAGACACATGTTTTCGAAATATCCAGAATTGCTTGCCCGACGTATATTGGTTTGTTCATAAACACTTCCGTTTTTCGTAGTTCGACTGCAATAAGATTCTCGTCAAATATGGTGCGGCTGTGGAAATTCGGTTTTGCTATCATAACTTCCGCACCATATCGTCCATACCATTTCGTTAACAATTTCACGATCGAGTGTTTCCGTACGTTTTCCATCGTTTTCCCGAAGACCGCGTTGTTGAGTAGCTTGTAGAGATTTTTCTCGAATTCGTTTCCCGCCGTTTGTCTTAGAGCTGTGTTTAAATCTATGTAGGATTTAAGCCATGGTGATTGATCGAATTGTAGCACTCTATGGATTTTCTTTAATTTCATCCCGTGTTGTAGACATTGTTTCAGGTTCCGATAGTGTATCACGTATTTCTGTTTGTTGTATAGCGTTGCCAATAACATTTCCTGTTTAGTACCGGGTGCACACATTCTCTCTGGACATAATGGTAAATCGTTGTGTTTATCGTGCAGTTCTCTCGGGTATTCCAAATCCACTTCAAGTATGTATCCTGTAGGTGAATCATCGGGTATTTGTTGAACATCTATGTCAGTATTTTCCATCCATTTGAAATTTCCCGTTGGTAAGTATTGTGACATTGCCCATCCATATAAGTTGTTCACGTCATAGTACATCAGGTATTTTGATTCCTCGTCCGGATCGTAGGTGTTCATATATTTATTGTTTGCTGTCGCGTATCGGTTACTACACTGGCTCAATCCACCTCGAATACCACGTTCAATGAATAATAATTGGTCCACATCAGATATCAGTTCTAACTCCACTTTTGTATATTTTAAGGCTGCATCCCACGTAAGTCCCGGCGTCGTGTAATAATGAGCTGGATCCAATCCGTGTGTGCGCATGCACGTATCCCGAAAATTCTCGAAAACATCCGCGAGTAGTAGTATGTCCGTTTTCATATATAAATCCGAGTATTCTCCAAGCGTCTGTATGTTGAATGTATCCCAAACTTTTTGTGCGTGTGTATAGTCATCCATGGTGATATCGTTGTCGTTGAGTCGATTGTAGAATTTCTCCCGTGATGGTAAACATGTTTCTTCCAATTTATCCCAACCTGATATGTAGTCGTACGGAAAAACACCTTTGCGCGTAAGTAATTTGTAGTCGGTATCCGGAAATTGTGATTTAACTATGTTGAACTCGTTGAGATATGAAGATAATTTATCCAAACTTGATGCCATAAATCGGAAAGAGTCGATGAATCTAAATGTAATTTCGCTGCCCGTAACATGTTTAGTGAATGCAATGTATCGTTCCTTGTTGATTGGTAGTAAGTCGACACGTCCCTCGAATGCTGTTGCTATATCCTTTATTACGAAATGTGCATCATAACCACTCAAGTTGTGGAATACAACAGGAATCATATGAAAATCCTTATAATTCAAGTTGCATCCCTTGTGCGCAGGTCCATTGTATTCGCCGGTGAAGTGGTTATGATCACGAACCACAATATCCTCAGGTTTGAATGGTTTCTCGCAGATGTGGCACCCGGTACTTCGTTGTTTAAGTTGCTGTTGTTCCTCTGGTGTTAACTCGTTCATTGGTATTATGTTGTCGTATATGGGTTCCAAGATATTTTCACGTAACGTTGCCAATTCTTCTGCGAACCATTTTTCGCAATTTGGTCCGCGGTATGATCTATAGTAGCTTAGTTGGTTGTTGTAGGAGCAGTGAAAGTAGTAACCGATACTGTATGCCCGATGTTGTTGGTACGTTGTTGTATTCTTCTGATTTTCGTTTCCCGTCACAGGTTGTAGGAATGATTCCACGTCGGCGTAAATTATAAATGGAACACGTTTCTTGTTGCTGTAGTTCTTGAATGATATGTATTTGCTTTTCCCTTCCGGCATTATAACCCGACAGTTGTTCATGTTCACGCAGTCTTCTGTATGTTTTATCAGTTTATCTTCTGTGCGAAAGTAATTTAAGCATCGATCACAGATATATTTTTTCCCATTACGATTTGATAATTGTCTTGACACGAGTTTTGATAAGTCCTTAATCCAGCAGAAATGGTAGCGTAAATCTTGATCGTTGTCCTGTTCGTTGTCTTCATCCTCGTAATATTCATTCTGGATCATTAAAAGGTTTATGTGGTTTTGTTTCTTCTCTCTCGTTAGCGCAGCAGGTACGGTTTCGAAATGTCCATTTTGTTTTTTTAGTATAAACACGTTGACTGATATTGTTGGGTTCTGTTTCTCGAATTTGCTCAGTTGTTGGATCGTCATTGGGAACTGTATCCCGTCCAAGTTTAGCACCGTTGAGTAGTGTGGGTAAGAGGTGGTTCGAGCTGGATTTTTATTTGATGTAGCTGGATGAAGTGCAGATACCACTGCCCACGCGAAACAGGCGTCATCGTTGAAGTTTTTTACGTTGATACATGCTTTTTTCGTTTTTATTTCTTGAGGTAATTCGATGTAGCTTGATCCACGGAAAGGTGTATACTTGTTGATGTTCACAGCTAGGTTGATTATGCTTGATAAAGTCCATCCGCTCCCCGACTCGGTAAACTCGCTCAATTTTCTCAAAATTGGTTCCCGTACATGTTCCATGTAGCACTGTTTTAGGTTTGTTCCACGATCTATTATGATATTCGGTGTATTGAAGTGTTTCATGTCGTATTTATCCTCGTCACCATCAGTTTTCACAAATAACCCGCAAAACGTTGTGTTGACTTTTATCGTTAAGTATTTTTTTAATATATTTTGTATTCGCCGAGTGAACATAGATGTAGCGTCGTCTAAAAAGTCCTTTGGCTCTATGTGTGTTATGTTGGTAACCACTCCCGTTCGTATTCGACTTGCAAATGCGGATTCCACGTCAGCCCATTGAATTCTATCAGATCTTTTACGTTGATTTCGATTCATGCCGGCACCTGAAACAATCAACATAAAAAAATTATTTATCAAATTTATAAAAAATCATTAAAAAAAAAAATTTATATTTAAAAAATTTACCATGTTGATATATCAAAATTATAAAAAAAGTCATTAAAAAATAAATTTATATTTGAAAAAACTTACCATATTTTCGTAGCGCCTTCATTCTGATTCGAAATCCTTTCATTTTTCCCGCACATGATTCAAAATGTTTGCGTTGTCCCAAGTTTTCCGCTCCACGAATTGCCTTGTTGATTAGTCTTATGTTGGTATTTGTATGTTTCATCCATTTTTCCAATTCATCTGCATCCCGGGTATCCATTTCCAGTAATGATAGCGCGTTTCGTACATTTTCCACCATTCTAGTTGCCACGTCGTTTAATGAAGCCATTGTTGTATTTTAATTTTAAAAAAAAAACCTCGATACAAATTCTTGCAACAATAACAATATTAACTGCTTGAAGTTTGCTGAAGAAGTGATTTGAGGGGGCACGCAGACCTCAATTTATACGATTTTGACTGCTCGAAAAATTCTGGAGGGGAATCACAAAAAATGCTGGCTCAGAATTTTTACAACGCAAATAACCGAAGGTCAAATGTCAAATTCCGAGAAATTTATTTCACATTTGAAACCTAATAAAAGAATTGCTGACTAATTTTAAATAAACAAAAATTAAAACTTATATAAACAAATTGAAAAAACCCCTGATTATTATCAGGCCATAAATTAAAAATTCCGAGAAAACTATTTCATATTTGAAATCAAACAAAGAAATTGCTGTGTTGTTAAAATCTTAAATAAATATTTTTTAAATTAAAACTTATATAAATAAACAAATTAAAAAAATATCTGAATATGAGTCAGCAAAATCTTAAATAAACATAGCTAAATTTATGATTTACGATGACATTAATGTAAACAAATTCCTGGAACTGACAAGTTGTGACTTGCTTTTAAATAAAATTCCCCTCTGGCTATGATGCAAACATATTATGAAATTACATCATCCTAAGTCAGCTAAAAAATCTTAAATAAACAAACACAAACCGTATAAAGTCACGAGTTTTTATTAAATAAACATCTTATAAAGTGCTGACTCATATACAAAAAAAAACCTCAAGTACAATTGACACCCAAATTTCCGGCAGTACAGTAGCGGTCAGAAATCTGGAGTCTGGAATCTGGAGTCTGAAGTCATGATTGCGGCTAGCGTTTGGTACAGTGCCCCCCACAAAATTTAGCGGCCACCCCTTGGGTTAGGGTATTCCCCACATTTTTGACTTGGTAGTTCGTTTAAAATGATGCAATTAAGGTAAGCGCGTGTTGGGGTTAAGGTTTGCACGTACAGTACGCTTCAAAAAGTGATCGGATACCTTTTTGCTCAGGGGGGCCCGCACTTTTGACACGGTAGTGTACCAAAAATTTAAGTACAGTACGGCGTCAAAAGTTTGGGGCTACTCCTGGGTTAGGGTATTCCCCACATTTTTTGACGTGATAGTTCGTTTAAGATGACGCAATTAAGGCAAGCGCGTGTTGGGGTCAAGGTTTGCACGTACAGTACGCTTCAAAAAGTGATCGGATACCTTTTTGGCCAGGGGGGGTCCACACTTTTGACACGGTAGTGTACCAAAAATTTAAGTACAGTACGGTGTCAAAAGTTTGGGGCCACCCCCGAGTTAGGGTAACCCCACATTTTTGACGCGGTAGTGTACCCCATCTATCAAATTGTAACCTAAAATTCAGTCTGCGCATGCGTCGTGTACTTAAATTCAATCTGCGCATGCGTTAGGTTTGCATTCAAAAACTATGGCGGGTAATGGGTTAACACAAAACTAAATTGTGACGAAAATAGTGATGATGCATAATGGGTTAACATAAATTAATTCGGTTGCTGGCGATGACTCACCTCTTAGGAATTTCAAGGCCAGCAGTATGAGCGAGTGTTGGGGTCATATGTCAACAACAAATTTTAAATACATGTACTCGGTACGTGCCGGGTCAAAGGTTAAGGTTTGCACATCGATACAGTTTGATGACTCATCAGTTCGGAATGTCTAGTACCGTAAAGTTACACGATTTCAAACATTGGCAAAAGGGTTCAAGTTGCTTAGTTTTGCGGTGTCACAGCTCTCTCCTAGCCTATCTACTCGATATCATTAACAAACATTTATACAACATGGTGATCCATAATTTAGTTGACACCATCGAAAAACTTTTAGGATCCAATTTAACACTTACACTTTACGGAGACGATAATACTTCATCGGGTTATGTCCAGTCTGTCATAAATTCATCCGAAAATGATAAATTTGAACTTAGCGATTTTCAGTTCTATTACCGCATCAGTCACAACTTGCCGCGTGCGGCACGTAAGACCGAACCAAATCGGAACCCAAAGGGTCCCCCGTATTGGACGTTAAAGGGTTATTCCCTTTCCGTCCATTTATTTCCCAAATAACGTGGGAAATTTTCTAAACATTGACCCAATACCCGATTATGTCAAATTTTCCCGGTCTTTACGTAACCTATTTTGACACTAATTTTTTACCAACATTGACTTATTTTCACGGTTTCGACCTTAAAATTATTACCTATTTTGACTTAGTTTGTAAGTTGTACCATATCACCATCCGTCTTAAAAGGGTTAAATATGGTAAACACCCTGTATGTCATTAAATAAATTGCTCATATGTACAAGGCACCTATTGTTTTTCAATCATAGCCAGGAGCGTTATTACTTACCCGGTCATTTGTAAATTTAAAATTCAAATGAGTTGCTAATAAGAGCCGTTTTTCATTTTTCATTATTTATTATTTATTGTGTATTTTTTGTGAATTTCGGTTTGAGGCACTCACTAGAGGCCCGCCAATTTTTAGGAATTCACCATTTGAAGGAATAAACTGCTTATCCAATGCACTTATTATTTCCAATTACAGCCTGGAGCATCATTAGCCCGGCAATTATAATATTTAAATAAGTTGCTTATTGGGGCGTTTATTGTATTTGTTATTTTTATAAATTTCGGTTGTGGCATAATTATTAGCCCGCCAGTTTAAAATGTTTATTTTATATGAAAATGGAAAAAATTGCTCGCTTACAGCACTCATTATTTTTCAAAAATGTTAACCGGTGTAACCTTAGCCCTGCATTTCACAATTAGGAATGAATTGCCTATTAGAGCGTTTATAAATTCTATCATTTTTTACAAGTTACGGTTATGGCAATATTACACGCCAGCCAGTTCTTAAGTTTACAATTTAAATATTAACATATTTACATTTTTTGGTGCGAAGCGAAAATGCTCGGCCCTAGTATAAAAATTAATTGATACGTAGTATACAAAACCTTAACATAACGGTCTATTTAACGATTTTATGTATTTTAAATTCGATACTATACTAAGAATAACTACATACATATATCGAAAATATTATTTATCAAATTCTTTGTCCTTTTATAGTAAAAGTTGACAATATTTCTCATTAATGACTTTTTTTTACAAAGATTGACAATTTTTTATCACTGAAAGTGGAATTTTTCTAAAATATTGACTTATTAGACATCCTCAACTTTTAAGATTATTTTCTGCTGGTTTGTCGAAATATACAAATTTTTATCCAGCCAAATTGAAATTTTTTCATTAGCTAAAATTTTTAACGAATTATTTTATAAAAATATTACCACATATAATATGTACATATATGCGTATTTCCTGTATACATATATGCTTGTTCAAAATATTTTAATGTTTCACACAGCCTTGATAGGGAACGGAGAACGCGTGTATGTACCTGTGTTACATCTACTTCGGTCAAAAAACAACATATTATATATATTGTATTAAAACTGCAGTATGTACCTTTGTATACGGCTTAATTACATTTTTCACTTATAACTGTAATAACTTATAATTACTCTAGCCTTTGGTAAAATACCTTTATAATGTTATTTGCGTTAGTTTTCATTTATAACGATAATGGCTCATTATTACTTTAGCCTTTTTGAAATCGTTTCAAATTACTTTTGAAAAAAAAAAAAGGAAGACTAACATACTGGTTCTAGTATACCAACGATCTTTTCTGAATTTTGAACGTTTGTTTCATTGTGAGTTCGGTACTGCCTCTTTAGATGGCGGCACTATGCAGCTTTGACCGAACTCGTGGTATTAAAATTTGAAACTTTTATGGATTTATGATTATCTGGATTCTGGGTGGAACACACTTTAATCCTTTTTGTTCGAACCATGTCGACGGACCCGTCAGGCCGGCGACGTGTGTGCCACCTGATTTTAAAAACTTTGAAAATTTTGGGGGGTTTATAATATATAGTAGTTTCAGTTTTCAACCTTTGCGGATCTGTCGTTATTTTAGCCGCCCGGCAAGATCCAACCGGCTAAATTTCATTGGGATAATTTTTTGGGGTTTTTAAAGGTTCATGTAACCAACGTGCGTCGTGAAAGCTAAAAAGCATCACTTCGTACAAAATTTTTGTATTATCCCTTTTTGTAGAGTCATTTTTTCTATCTTAGTAAATAAGTTTTTTTTTATTTTATCATTTCGACTATTTTTGTTTTGTCCTGAAAAACTTGTAGGTAATGGGACATCAGTTACCCTATTGAATTAATATTTCCGTTAATTAACGAGCCTTTTAACTTATTTTTTTTTATTATTTCTTTCATTTCGAGTTGGGGGAACGTAAACTTTGGAACATGCTGTATTTTCCTTTCTTGTTTGAGTTTTTTCTTTCATATATATTGAATAATTTTTATTTTTCGTACCTTTAAAATTTTATCATACCAAATTCTTTCTATTGTATTCGTGAATTTTTTGATTCCTGGAAAAAGAGGTATTGTTTCATATACTTATTAAAGAAATATTTTTAATTTTTTTCCAATGTATCAACTAATTTTCTAAATCATATTTAAAATGGAAAGAAAGTGGTACAAATTTTGTTGTATGTATCAATAATTTTGAATTTTTTCTAAAACATATTTTTTCTTTACCATTCTGCAAATATTTTTTTTTTATTATTTTAAATACATTATGTATTTTTAAAACTTGACATTTTTACGATCATAAAAATAAAAAAGTTAAACAGAAAAATAATTTAATTGGCCTGAGAAAGCTTATTTCATTGTGGTTTGTTAGTTTAAAAAAAAAAAAAATTTTAAATGTCAGATTCTCAGGACTTGCAAGTTTCATATAGTTATCTGACACGTGTATGGCAAACATTGAATATATACACGTTGTTTGACAGTGTATTTTTTAACCATTGGTATATAGCTAATGTTATAATATATTTTCTCATATAGATCTTGTGTATTATTTACCTATGTTTTGTATTTTAAGTAAAACTTTGTAATATTTGTTATTTGTTTTAGAATCAGACTATTGTAAACTACCCATTTTTTCTCAGGAATTCTTTTTAAATAACTAAATATTTTCATCGTTGTAATATTATGAAATTTGTTTGATTTTGTGTGAAAATATGGAAATATTAAATGTTTGATTCTGAATGAATAATGTTTATGCGCTATATATCTTTACTATTCTTTTTCAACTTTTTTTTATCATCATCGATTTGATGCAAATTCTTTTTTAAATTGTAGTTGTTTTTTCACAATTAACACTAATATTTATGCATTTAGTATGCAATTATTTTTTCTTGTGAAAATTTTTTTTGTTTTGTTTGACATTAAGAAGGATTTAAAATGACACAATAATTTTCATTCTTAAGGGAAAATTTTGTTTTACAATATATAATAATTAAACTTTGCGATTAATGGATTTAAAAAAAAAAAAATTTTTTTTTTTTTCTTCTGAGTTTAAACAACAAAGTAATTTCATATAACTATATGTCTTATGTAAATTTTGTAATTTTTTGTAATCACGTTTTCGCTGGTCGTTATAACATTTTCCACTTTATGTAGGATTTTTTCTAGGTTGATTTTGTCCAGTTCGCATGTATAATTGCTACGCAATTCTAAATGCGAACTGAGGCGGGGGTATGTAATGGTGGTAGGTGTCAGCCGAGAACTTTAGGCAATCAAATTTACACTAATGTAGTGTTGATTGCCTCTGTGAGATTGATTAATTTTTGGGAACTTATCATGAGCTCAAACGTGGTTGATGTCGCCAACAAGCGGCCGTAACGTGAACTATGTGAGGCCGCCATCATGATTCCGATATTGATTTCTTACAGCCAGGGTTGATTTTGTGATTACCCGAACTATGTGATTTTGAACAGAGAACTGTGAGAATAACGACCAACGAACAACGAAGAACGTGTGGTATGTTGATGCCTCGCGCATCACTCACTCACTCACAATGTGACCTTAGATAGGGGAAAACGTAATTTTGTTGTGAGTCATAAAAAGGTCTAAAACTATATTTAAATTAAATTTGTAAAATATTTTTATAATCTTTTAAAAATATAAAATACTTAAAATATAAAAATAAATATAAAATATTAAAATAAAACTTTTGTATTATTTCAAATACCATAATTAAACATCTATCGACTAATAGAATTTTATTTTGTAATCAACAAATTGTTTCGACGCTAAACACACAACGGAGAGTAATTCTTCGACAGAACCCAATACCTTTGGAAATTTCTAATATTATGGCATCCAATTTAGCGCTAATTCTGCGTGGGACAACAAGTAACAGTGTTGGGCGCGAATTTTAAGTAATTTTAAATATAAGCTAAACCGCTCCAACTGTTACAATGTGTGTTGTGTGTCTGTAAGATGAGTGTCAGTGTGTTGTTCACTCACTGTAGATGGCTCAGATGGAGTACAAGCAGATCTTGTGCTTTCACATATCGCAGTCGGATTCGTATTGCTGAGGAACTTCCGTACTATACGACATGTGTTTATGATCACTGCCTTTTGCATAGTGACATATGTGTACTTTGGGAGACCCAAGAGGCTCAAGCTATTGTGTAGTGTGTGTGGAATGACCCCGGTGGCACTGAGTACTATTGGAACAATGTGGACATGTTCCATTCGCCATTGTTGTTTTATTTCGGCTGCGAGGTCAGTGTATTTCTCCAATTTAACTGCGTGTGTTTTTTGTAAGTTATGTGTATTCGGAACCGCAATGTCGATCAGATAGGTGGTCTTAGTTTGTTTCATTACGAAGGTGATATCTGGTCGATTATGATTTATGGTCTTATCTGTAATAATCGACCGATCCCAGTAAAGTCTACAGGAGTCATTCTCCGCTACTACTTTTGGTGTGAGCTTGTAGTAAGGGGTTTTCTCGGTTATAAGGTGGTGCTTAACCGCTAGTTTCTGGTATATAATTTTGCCAACCTGGTCGTGACGGTGTTTATATTCGGACTGAGCGAGCTGAGTACAGGCAGCTGTGATGTGTTGGATCGTTTCGGGTTTGGAATGGCATCTCCGGCATGAGTCAGATGTTATTGACGAGTCACGAAGTATGTATTTTGAGTAATTCTTTGTATGAATTACTTGATCTTGTATAGCCAGCATAAATCCTTCAGTCTCCGGGAAAAGACTTCCTTGACTCAACCAGGCGTGCGACGCTGCTTTGTCGACGTTACTCTGGTTAAGATCACGTGGATGTCTTCCATGTAGAGGCTTGCGGATCCATTGCTGGATTTTGTCCTCCTTCGTGACCAAGGGGCAAAAACTATCTGGCATTTCTGTGTGTGAGAGGTTTAATGGTGTGTATGCCTTGTCGGCTTGGATTATTGCATTGTGTAAGTGTGATGTGTGTGTTTTGGTGTAAAAGTATTCTCGCAAGTTATGAACCTGTTTATTATGCGTGTTCCTTATGTCTATAAAACCCCGACCCCCTTCGGCTCTTGGCAGCGTTAATCGTTCTATCGCTGCTTTGGGATGATGAATTCGGTATTTGGTCATAAGGATGCGGGTCTTGATCTCGATGTTTGTCAAGTCCGTAGGCGTCCATTTGATTACCCCAAATGAGTACGTTAGCACCGGAACTGCGTAGGTGTTAATTGCTTTGATGGTTTTTTTTCCATCAAGGTGGGTGTTCAGTAATCTCCGTACACGCGTTAGGTATTGCTGCATCAGGTGTTGTTTTACAGCGCTGTGATCTATACGTTCGTCCTGATTGAATCCGAGATACCGGTACGACTCTCCCTCGTCCATGGGCTGCATCACAGACTCTGGTTCGAGTTCGAATGCGACCGCATCTCGTTTTCCTCCAGAACGACATTGTGTTCGACATTTATCGATTCCGAACTCCATACAGAGGTCTCGCGAAACCTCGTTGGAAAGTCCCAGCAGCTGCTGTAATTGATGTTTAGTAGCTGCATAGATCTTAATATCATCCATATACATCAGATGTGAGATGGTATGGCGCGAATTCGTTTGCGTACCTACATTGTAACCGTATTTGGTTTCATTTAACAGGCGAGAAAGTGGATTCATTGCGAGACAAAACCATAATGGACTCAATGAGTCGCCTTGGAATATGCCGCGTCTTACTTGAATAAGGTCGCTTGCTGTTTTTTCATTACCAATACTCAAATGTAAGGTCGTTCGCCAATCGGACATGATCGTTCCAAGAAAGTTCACGATACTTGGGTGTATTTTGTACAGCTCCAATACTCTCCGTAACCAGGAGTGCGGGACCGAATCAAATGCCTTTTTGTAATCAATAAACGCTGTGTACAGGTTACGTTGTCTCCCTTTCGCTTGTTCCAGTACTACGGAGTCAATCAGAAGCTGCTCTTTGCAGCCTTGTGACCTCTTTCGACATCCCTTTTGTTCTTCTGTCAGTATGGTGTTAATCTGACAATGCTCATTGATCTTTTCTGCCAGACAGGACGTCAAAATCTTATATACTGTAGGCAAGCAGGTGATAGGCCTATAATTCGCAGGATTTTTTGTATCACTGTTTTTAAATTTCATGTATGTGATACCCTGCGTTAGGAACTTCGGTGTCAGGTTTGGTGTTCTTATAAATAGTGTGAATTGTTCAGCGAGGTACTTGTGTGTTGATGTAAAGTGTTTGAGCCAGTAGTTTTGTATGTTATCGATGCCAGGTGCCTTCCAGTTATGCGATCTCTGTAAAGCTCTGGAGACGTCCTCTGTAGTAATGTCCGTATAGGGCATCTCCGGAAGATGTTCGTTATTCCTGCACTCTGTATCGATCCAGCTGGCTTTGTCATTATGGTCAATGGTGTTGGACCATATATTCGCCCAGAAACTATGGAGTGCGTTCTTCTCCGGTAGACCATTACTGTCAGTTACCCTGTTCGTTAGAGACTGATAAAACCGTCTCTCGTTTCTGCTGAACGCTTGGTTTTGTCGTCTGCGTTCAGTACTGGTCTTATATCTTCGTAAGCGCTTCGCTAGTGCTGTTAATTTTTGGTGAAGCGTATCTCTGATCTCTGTGAGTGTTTTATTGCGTTCCTCGTATTGTGTGTGTACTGTGTGTTTGTGTAATATGTCGTGTATATATTTGTTGAGCCGTTTGGACCTCGTACCCTGTTGGTATTGGGTGATCCTGCCGAGGTTGCATCGGATGGTGCCGATGCGTTTATTCAATCGTGTTTCCCAGGCAGGGGTTTTGTGTTCCTTCGAGTTGTGCGCTACAGGTGGTGTTACATTGGACCCGTTACAACGTATTGCTGCAACGGCTCCACAGTAGATAGCTGTGTGTAACTCGATAAAATTGTCACAAGTTTGCAAGTGTTGAGGCAATATTATGTTATTTAATATCTCAACGATCTCAGCCAATCTACGTGAGGTGTGTTGTTTAGGCAACAAGTACCGATGTGTGGGGTCCGTCCCTTCGAATTCAGTAAGCGCTGTGTTAAATTCCAGTTCGATCTCTTGCAGTAGGGTGTCATTTACTGCTGTTTCATGGTAGTTAGGCTCATTCTCGACAAGTTGTTGAGTGTCGTTTTGTGTGGGGCTCCCCATTTCTGGTGGGCCGTCGTCGGCCTGACTTTCTTCATTTTGAGCAAATTGATGTGCGACTTGTGTTTTAATAGTGTTTATGAGGGAAGAAGGTATAAGGTTATTGGTGAAAATGACACGCTTTTGGTCTGCCAGTCTCTGTTCAGTGACGCGATTTAGGTGAGGATAGGTGCGCGCGAACTCTTGATGTAATTTCGTACGGTAACCAGTTTTGTCCGTTTCAAGTTTAGTAACTTGGAAGTATGTGCGTACGATGAATTCATTCAGTTCATCTGTCCGTTGCATACGCACACGCTTCTTACCAGCTTTAGTGGTCCCCAAAGGGTGCTCCGAGGAAACACTTAAAGTCGGCTGAGCCAAAGGTGTTGGTGGCTCTGTAAGTAGGGCAGTAGTATTTTGGCTGAAGGTGTTATTACAGCTGACAGGTGGCTGCCTAGAACCCAGCCTGTCGTCACCGCGATCTAAACTGTCACATTCAGTGGTGACCCTGATGCGCCCGGTCGCTCCACCGGCAGCGGCATTTTTCCGAGGCTTTTTTTTGCTATTTCTCTCCATCCTAATGGGTTGTCCTTTTAGTCGCCTTTTACGACAAGCAGGACTTACTGTGGGCAAATTCTGCAAAGTGAAGCCCCCACCCACAGGGCGTTTATTATTATTATTATTATTATAGACTTTTACGCCAACCTGGCGCTCACTACTCAGTAGGACAGTACTGGGTAACATTCACCTATACCGGCATTATGCAAGGTATTAGGCTCTGTGGAAGGGTAATGTGCCAAACCAATCCGTAAAAGTACCGTAGTACGTTCACGGACGGGTTTGTCACATCACTCCTTATATTGTTGTTGTTGTTGCTTGAAACGAGGTGTTATGCGTCTATTTTGGTGTATACTGGTTCGTACGACGAGACTTTTGTGGGAGCGTAGATGTTGGCTCAATGACAGAGGGCTGTGAAAGCCTAGTTCGTTTTCGTGTCCTCAGATGGTAGGTAGGAGTAGGGACAGAGGGAAGGGAAAGGACTGTTTGTGTTTGTGTGTGTGTTTGTGTATGTGTGTGGATGTGTCTTTCTATTTTACGTTTCTTGGTGTAGATGTTTTCTGGTTCATCAAATTGCTCATTAAGATCGGCTGCTCCTGGAACTGCGCGTTTAGATGGTACAGAGGTTGACGGACCTTGTGTGTCATTGAATGGGGGAGGATTGTGCACCAGAGCGGTAACAGTGACAGTGCGGCAGTTGTTCGATCCCCCCTCTCCATCAGACGAATCTGGATCTGTATGTGTGTTAAGTGTTTGTCTTTCAGTGTTAGTGTATTGTGTGTTTATGTATGTGTGTTGTGTGTCAGTAGGATGAGTGTCAGTGTATTGTTCGCTCACTGTAGATGGCTCAGATGGAGTAGAAGCAGGTCTTGTGCTTTCACATATCGCAGTCGGATTCGTATTACTGAGGAACTTCCGTACTATACGACACGTGTTTATGATCACTGCCTTTTGCATAGTGACATATGTGTATTTTGGGAGACCCAAGAGGCTCAAACTATTATGTAGTGTGTGTGGAATGACCCCGGTGGCACTGAGCACTATTGGAACGATGTGGACATGTTCCATTCGCCATTGTTGTTTTATTTCGGCTGCGAGGTCAGTGTATTTATCCAATTTAACTGCGTGTGTTTTTTGTAAGTTGTGTGTATTTGGAACCGCAATATCGATCAGATAGGTTGTCTTAGTGTTTTTCATTACGAAGGTGATATCTGGTCGATTATGATTTATGGTCTTATCTGTAATAATCGACCGATCCCAGTAAAGTCTACAGGAGTCATTCTCCGCTACTACTTTTGGTGTGAGCTTGTAGTAAGGTGTTTTATCGGTTATAAGGTGGTGCTTGACCGCTAGTTTCTGGTATATGATTTTGGCAACCTGGTCGTGACGGTGTTTGTATTCGGATTGAGCGAGCTGAGTACAGGCAGCTGTGATGTGTTGGATCGTTTCAGGTTTGGAATGGCATCTCCGGCATGAGTCAGATGTTATTGACGAGTCACGAAGTATGTATTTTGAGTAATTCTTTGTATGAATTACTTGATCTTGTATAGCTAGCATGAATCCTTCAGTCTCCGGGAAAAGACTTCCTTGACTCAACCAGGCGTGCGACGCTGCTTTGTCGACGTTACTCTGATTAAGATCATGTGGATGTCTCCCATGTAAAGGCTTCCGAATCCATTGCTGAATTTTGTCCTCCTTCGTGACCAAACGGCAAAAACTATCTGGCATTTCTGTGTGTGAGAGGTTTAATGGTGTGTATGCCTTGTCGGCTTGGATTATTACATTGTGTAAGTGTGATGTGTGTGTTTTGGTGTAAAAGTATTCTCGCAAGTTATGAACCTGTTTATTATGCGTGTTCCTTATGTCTATAAGACCTCGACCCCCCTCGGCTCTTGGCAGCGTCAATCTTATTATTATTATTATTATTATTATTATTATATTATTATTATTATTATTATTATTATTAACATGCAAAAATGATTTTTATCATATGATTGTACATTTTTATCTGAAAACAGGTTTATACAGGTTTTCCTCTAAATAAAAACACATTTTTTTTTTATTTTTAATTTTTAATTTTTATTTTTTTATTAAATAAAAACACATTTGTTTATTTTTAATTTTTTTTAATTTTTTAATTTTTTCTTATTTTAATAAATTTATTTTAAAAGAAATATTTTTTACAATAAAATATTTAAATGTTATTACAATAATATTTGTATATGGATATGACATTTTCCATGGCGCAAGTTGCTCCGGAATGATGGCCGCATCGAGGACTAGTGTATGTTGATGTTATGATTCTCAACTTGGGGCAAATTGTTATTTCTTCAAAGTTCATAATGGGCGCTGACGGTAGTAGTCGTTTCAAATAGCGTACTTTTTCTTCCCCTTTCGTATAGATGATTCGAGTTCCGTGTAGACTGTTTATTAAAATGTACTGTAGTTCCTCGTATTCAATATGTCCATCCATCCAGGAGAACCCATGATGCTTTTTCCGCAACCAGCGAGCTGTGCATTGATCTTTTTCACTTAATCCGCAAAACGGTATTGGTGATTTGAATACATAATGTTGTAGTATATAATCTTCACCACAATTTTCTTCGGAAGAATCGAATTTCAACACAGCCAATTCCTTTATGTAGAATTTCCCATTTGTTGAATTTGGAAATCCTTGGAAGTCAACAATTGCTGTGTCGGCCTTCATTGTGCGTTGTCTAGAGCGAAACTGACTGATTTATAATCGGATTGCGATGCTTTTATACATATTTTGTAGCAATATTCGTCAACGGATTATATTGAACCACTCGGTCATGTAGTAGAAGACAGAATGCTGATGTATTCTCCGGCACCTCCTTCAACGTTTTAAATTCAATTCGAATATCCACTGGTCCACTTTTCAATGTTTCGTTTTGATGAGAACAATCGATGAATATGATTGGAGCGATATTTTTGAACTGTGTTTTGCTTAAAAGCGGTTCATTCTTCTTACCCTCATAATATGCTTGTTGAAATTTCGAATACATGTGATATGCTACTGCATATCTATCATTATTGAAATCCAAATTCAAATCCATGTACGGGTATTTCGCAGAATTTAAATAAACTTTGACGTCTGAAAGTTCACAGTGATCGAAAATACTGTAATCTTTATCTTTTTTATTTCGTCGATCCGTTTGTAGAGCGAATATAATGTAGCGTGGTTTCTCCAGCTGAGTCGATATTTTCACCGTCCAAATGTTTTGTCTCGCTGTTGGAATCGTTGGCTGTATATGCATATCCCATGATCGAAAAGCAATTGTAATATCTCGACTATTTTCCACATATTTCAACAACTTCAGTTTCTGTTCATCTGCAACCGTAACGTGCGGAACCATCCATTGAATTTTATGTATATGGAAAGTGACGTCATCCGTTGATGATATGACTGCATCGTGATCCGTCCGAGCTCGAGTCTGAATTAGTTGATGTTTCGCATTGATAACTTTCTTGTAATGGTTAAGAAATCCAAACATCGGCGCCAATGGTAGACAGAAATTGAAGTAGCCTTTTTCCGTTACTTTAATTGTTTCTGCTGGACACCATCCGGCGTTGTAGAGTAGTTTGCTCTCATTTTCGTTTAATGCCAAATAATTGATTAACGTTGTTGTCGGTCCCACGTACATGCATTGATCGATTTCCACGTCGTTCAGTTCATATCGTATTTCTTCAAACAGGTACGCCAATGAATTGTTGGATAGTTCCGCTGTAGTCGATACTGTTTTATCACTCTTCAGCAATTGTCCGTCCACATACAGACAACTTTCGTGCGGTAGCAGGATCAGATCTTGATTTTGACAGCATAGTCGAATTTCGTCGCTGTCTCCAAACGCATTTAGAATAGCAGTGATACTCGATGTTTGAAATGCTCTCATCGAAATCGATTCCAGTATTGATGCTTAAAATGCTGCTCATTTTTTCCTCTTCAGCTCGAAACCCAATTGTCGAAGAAATTGTTTGTTCTTTCTTGTTAATGATGGTCGTTGTAGCTTCTTCCTCGCCGATCCATTCACCTTGGTGGCAAGTTGTAGACTGATCGGTCGCACCACATTTTCGTCTTTAAGTACCAATATTTTCACGCCGGCTTCAAATGCAGCTTTACTGTTATCGTTTCGCCTCGAAAATTCACTAAATTGCCATCTTGATCCACAATTCGTAAAACTAGAGATGTTATCCGTCTCACGGTCACCGGCATATAAATAACTGTATTCGGCGATTCGCTTATTTTATACCCAGGTTCAACTTGAATCGAAAACGAATAAATATTATGTGCTGGAACGTTGTTCAGGTAGCTGTTCGTTGTAATGTTTGTTTCAACTTGTATCAGATTCACTTTCATGATATTCGTTGGTTTATTCGAATAGTGGTAATGACCAGCCGCAAGTTTTCGCTTACTGAAGCCAAGTAGCGAGCCAATTGTTCGTTCTTGATCGAAATGAATTGTTTCCGTGCATTTTATTTCACTTTTTAGCGTATTGTTATTCGCACGAAGTATAAGTTGCGGGCTATCACCCGGTTTTCTCTTCTCTAGTTTCCGATCTTCTATTTGAAACTCCAAATCTTCCAGATCATAATTGCCGACAGGTATCTCGATGCATTTCACTTCTCCATCACCGTAATGGAATAAATTATTTGTTTCGTCGATATTTGGCACTGCATTGTATGTTTCAAAATTGACCAACCCGCAAGCATAATCACTCGGCAAATCGATGGGTGGAAAATACTCAGCCGTCAATATAGATGAATCACCACTTAACGTTAATGTTAACGACATGGTGTTTAAGATACGAATGAGCCAAAATTCTTACCACGGGTATATTTAAAGTATAGATGAAAAGTGAACCAAAATTATTGAAAATAATTTGTATTCCATAAAAATTCTAGACAAAAATGTCCACAGTTGTACTGTTCATAATTTTGATATCTGTTATAATTATATTTAATATTATTGCCATGTAAATATTGCACAACTTCTGCGGCTGGTGGCAAATTTCCAAAACTGTCAAAATATTCGACGTTCTTGTTATCTTTGGCGTACGCTACCCAATGGCTTCCTGGTCCCGATGAATTATCCAAATTGACGACTCCACACTCCTTTCGCCTTGGACGTTTCGGTAAATCATCTCTCATGAACACGCCACGAAAATTGGATAAATATTTGGTTCCAAACTGATAAACGTCGCGATCAGTTAATGGTCGATCGGGTAGCTCGCTTAGCGGTTTTTTGATTCGATGTAAAGTCCCAAACCTTTTCTGTATGGTTTCAAATAAAGTCCAGTTCCAGACTTGGATCCAAAAGCAATTGCTTCCATCATCCTGTTATGACGTTAATTTTCATCCAATTGTTCCTTTGCTGTTTTATAAGCATTCACTGCTTTCGCAACACCGGCAGCACCTCCAGCAAGTGATCCTACAGCAGACAGGCCGGCAAAAAGTGGAACCAGGAATGGTAAAATTCCACCAGTTTTTGGAATTGGAATGTTTCTCGGTGTTGTAAACTGACTGTCCTTCTTCTTCTTGAAAATATTCTTCGCAGCTTTCAGTGCAAATTTTATCGCATTCTTAATAGTTTTCGGCTTCTTTTTCTTCAATATACTTCTCAAATCACGAATTCCGGCACCAAATATTAATTTCTGTCCTTTTTTGTTCTTCTTCTTTGAATGACCCATTTCTAGTTTTACTTTCGACTTCATCGCGTTCGTTACAGCCCAAGCCGCAGCTCGCTCGCCAAGATTTGCGTCCGACGATTTAACTCGCTCCCACGCTTTATCAGCTAGTATTAAATCAGCTTTATGTCGATCTTGAATACCTTTAAACTGTGAATAGGCGATGTCGTGTTCTTTGCATGCAGCGTCCAATTTGTTTATACCCGGATCACCTCGTAACAATCGCTCGCGCAGTCTAGTTCCAGGTCCACAATACTGATAGCCAGGTATATGAAGTTCAAATGGTAATTTGTTGATTACTCCGTTTACTATACCACAACCAGATCTTCTCACACCGCTTGTCTTCTCACGACTAACTGCTAGTTGTTTCCGCGTCGACATTTAAAAGTGAACTGAAAACAAAAGAACAGATGCTGTACTATTTATATATGTTATAAATATGCTGGAAATTTACTCAACCTTATTAGTATGAGAAATAGTGTTATCTGATCAACATCGACGACGATGTCTTCTTCATTCGTTAAACAACCGGAGACGCTACCAGTCATAAATTTCGAGTTTTCTTTGGACGAGACTAATGTCAAAAAAAATGGTCCACTACTGCCGACGAGTATTAGAGCGATCATCTGCGGTCCAAGTGGATGGGGCAAAACGTCACTTCTACTATCACTTATCCAGGATCCTAATGGTGTGGCATTTGAAAACATATACATCTATTCCAAATCATTACACCAACCGAAATATCAATATCTGAAACGAATCATTAAAAGTGTTAAAGGTTTAGGTTATTTTACATACTCTAATAACGATGATGTCATACCGCCGAAAGAAGCGCGACCAAATTCGCTGGTAATATTCGACGATGTATCTGCGCGGGAGAAAAAAGCCATAATAGAAGAATATTTTAGCCACTCTCGACACTGCAATGATGATTGTTTCTACTTGACGCAAACGTATACAGCGGCACCCAAACATCATGTACGGGATAATGCGATTCTTGTTGCAGTCTTCAAACAGGATGATCTCAACCTCAGACATATCTATTATGATCATATTAACTCCGACATGTCGTTCAATCAATTCAAAGAATTATGCAGAGAGTGTTGGCGTGATAACTATGGATTTTTAACTATTTGCAAAGAAGATGATATACGCAATGGAAGATACCGAAGCAAGTTTGACCACTTCTGGAAAGGATCAACATCTGAAAGCCGCTTCTAAGCTGGTTCTAAGCTGCTTCCAAGCTGGTTCTAAGCGGCTTCCAAGCTGGTTTTACGCTGCTCCTAAGCTGCACCTAAACTGCTACCAAACTGCTTCTATATTGATCCAAACATTTTTCGAATTGGTTTGGTAGCTGGTATAGCAGTTTCGAACTGGTTCGACTAAATACAACCATATAAATACAGCAGTCGCATGCGATAGAGCTTCAGTTCTTGAGAAATCGTTCTAAGAAGCAGTCATCGAGATGGATAAAAAGACTATTAAAAAGAACATTATAAAAGCGGCAAGCAATATACGTAAAAAATTTAATGCTTTACGATCCGGAAAACTGGAGTCAAATATGCTGCTGCAAAGTACACTGAAACCAGTCACTACTCCGCTTAAAGAAATAGCTACAAAGTTAAATGGTGACAAGAAGAAACATCCTATTAAAGTGGAAACAAAAGAAGAAGAGGCGCAAGTATCGGATACGTTCACACCTAAAATTAAAAAGAAAAAATTGGAAAAACAAACGGCAAACTACTATACTCTACCAACAAAGGAGGAAGATACTTCAATACAAGATATTCCAGAAGATGTTTTTGAATCGTATCCAGAAGAACAAAATGTATTTGAAACACCAAAATTTCTCGGATCAGCGCAAAGTGTTGCTCGAAAATTAATGCCAACACCTGAAGATTTGCCAAAACAGTTTGGACCAATAGCAAGAAAATACTTACAACTATACCTTCAACCCAACAGCGGAATTGATGTGGTATACGGACCGTACAAAAAAGATGATGAATGGATGATTGGAAATCAATCGTTTCAAATAGCTGGTGATGATATAATAATTGGTGATATTGTGTACGAAGGAACACCTGGATTATATGAATTGATTTTCATGAACTCGCCAAAAATTGGTTCATATCATACCAAAGATTTAAATGCGTATAAACAAATTTTAAAGCAAACAAATGCACATAGAAGAAATTACAGTCCAAACCAGCAAATAAAAGGCAGCTCGAGTTATAAATACATAAACATTATTAGTCAGTTGTTCCCAATAAGTTCCGTTAAAAAACATATACCAAGAAAAATATATGATACAAGAAGTCGCGTCGGTGGTGCTCCAAAATCTGCTAGTGTCGGCGGTACTCCAAGATCGGGACATGGTTTGATGCAGTTTAATAACTTGAAAAACGACTATATATACTGGGACAATGCGAATGAACTGGTCAGTAGACTACGATTATTAGTGGCGTCACAAGAAGCTGGACACAGCGGTCACAATAACGAAATAATATCCATCATTGAAGAACTGAAAGAAGCAGATATCATCGAGTGAAAATGGACAAATTCGGTCGTGTGCGTAACAGAAACATAACTATTGACAAATTCGGCCGGGTGCATGATAAAAGTATTAAGAAGCAGTTGCTTAAAGACATTGGTTTGAAGAAGACGCAATCGGGGAACTATGATTTTGGAAACAGACAACTAACCAATATAAAGGATCCGATATGATCAAGATGTGGTGAATCTGAAATTTTTAAAGAGTTTTACAACAGAGAAACTTGCTGAACTAAGAGAAACAGTCGAAATCATCAAGGCGATGCAGCTTTCTACGCAGAATAAATTATGGATGAATCGAGAAATTTTCGCATTTTATCGTCGAATGTCGAGGACTGAAGAACGTCTTGATAAATTGCTGAAACCTGCTGAGACGTAAAATGAGCAAAGCACAAGTGGTTCGTGAACTACATAAACCAGCGCGAAAAAATTTTCCACGCAGACGTGTGATTGTGAAAGGAATTGACGATCTCTGGTAATGTGATTTAATTGAGATGGGTGCCTACGCTTCAGTGAATAAAAAATTCAATTATCTGTTGACAACAATCGACGTGTTTTCAAAAGATGCATGGGCGGTACCCGTTAAAAATAAAACTGGAAAAGAAGTAATAGCGGCATTTGAATCGATACTTAAACAAGGACGGAGGCCGGATAACTTACAAACGGACGATGGCAAAGATTTTATAATAAGCTGTTTAAAACGCTCATGGATAAATACAACATCAACCATTATTCAACATTTTCAACCAAAAAAGCGTCAGTGGTGGAGAGATTTAACAGAACGCTGAAGACTGAAATGTGGAAGAAGTTTAGTTACAATGGATCGTATCGATGGCTGGATATACTAGACGACTTAATAGACAGTTACAATTCACGGAAACATAGAACAATAAAAATGCGACCGCGTGATGTAACACCAAGCAAGGAGAAATTGCTCCTTTCAACTGTTTACAATCATATAAAAGTTGTGGATCTACCGAAATATGATGTTGGCGATGTAGTCCGCATTAGCAAGCATAAATCTCAATTCGATAAAGGATATCTACCATCATGGACGACGGAACTTTTTAAAATCAATAAAGTGCGATTAACCAATCCGGTTACGTATCTATTAGAAGATTATCATGGTAATCCGATTAAAGGTGGATTTTACCAAGAAGAATTACAAAAAGTTAAATATCCAGACGTATAGTTAGTGGAAAAGGTGTTGAAAAAAAAGAAAGAAAGAGTATACGTGAAGTGGCTCGGCTTCCCAAGTAGCGCCAATAGCTGGATTGATAGCAAAGACTTGGTATGATATCCCCACCACTATGGAGCAGCGAATACGCATGATGGGTCGGAGCAGTTGCAGTATCCCCCACCAACATGGAGCAGCGAATACGTATGGTGGACCGGAGCAGTCGCAGTATCCCCCACCAACATGGAGCAGCGAATACGTATGATGGGCCGGAGCAGTTGCAGTATCCCCCACCAACATGGAGCAGTATAAAATTATGATGATGACGATGAGCCGGAGCAGTTTCATTTTTTTTTTTGGCGAAGCAATATCCAGTGAAAAGGAATCCATGGCTAGAACTCGATTGCTGAAGAAGATGTTGAATAAAGCCATTCGGTTATCTGATTTGGAGATGATCCGATCCATAGCATCAAGAGATCGTGACATTTTTTTTCCTGAAAAAATAACATCAGCTATAGAATGGGGTTCGTCTGTGGAAACTTTTGATCTTCTATTCACACTTACCTTCAACGAATCTGATATTGGAGAAGACCGCCTAGATGGATTCGACACGCTGACATACTTTCTTACGTTGTGGATGCGAAAAACGATAACATATGCTCGTCAGGAACTGCTGGATCGTATATTGAAATTTGTGGAAGAACATGATATTCCTCGATTGTGCTTCAATCCAAAGAGCGTAGAAGAAGACGGTGAATTGTTGTAGTGGATCGTGCAGAACATTGAAAAAGGCACAGCCTATCAATCAGCACTCCTGGGCTGGGAAAGTGGTCCAGATACGGGCGCGTGGCCGTCGACGAACTTACAAGACTACTTAGATATATACAAAATTTTGAATACGAATTTCAATATTTAATTTTTCATGTATTTTTTTTTTCATGATGTATTTTCTTTTTTTAATTGTTTTCTTAATTTTTTTTTCATCATGTATTTTTTATAATTTTTTATTTTTTAATTTTTTGGATTTTTTTTGTTTTTAAATTTTTTTTGATGTATTTGTTTTAAATTTTTTTCATGTATTTTTTGAAATGATAATATTTTGACATGTACATATTTTATTTTAATAAAAATAAAATTTGAATTAATAATGGCCATTATTATTTTACAAACTAATTACTTAATAAGTACGACTTATAAACTAAAACCATGGTTTTAAGAATATTTACAAAATTAACAAAGAATTATATACAAAATTAATAAAAGATATAAACAAAATTTAAAAAAAAATATATATATATATATATACAAAATTAGCAAAAAGATATATACAAAATTAAGAAAAATATATACAAAATTAACAAAAATAAAAATCGTCTATTTTATAGTGCCCCCACGGGAGAGTTTTGTGTCTGTTGTTGGGTACTATGAACCGTTTGTCGTCATCGTTTGTGAGCGCGGCCTTACTCACTAAGTGAGTGTACAGCCGATGTTTCAAACTACGAAATACACTCATCTGTTTATACAACACTGCACTTGAGTCTTTGCTCATCACACACTTTATATAGTCTTTAACGTCTATTTCGTTTTTCACCACATCTTTTTTAACACCTTTGAGTTTTTTAATTGGAGGTACATCACTGTCTTTCACTATACAGTAGGATTTAGCTTTAACACCAACAAATTGTTTAATTATTGTCCCAGAACACTCATCTTTAAATTTCCCGAGCACTTTTTTATTTAATTGAGGCAGTCCATAGATGTTATCCGCGGCATAGTCACTCGTATCAAAGTACTCACTAATTTCCGGTTTAATATCGGCGTAAAAATCGTCAGTTTCTATCCGGTAAATAAACGAATCAGTGTCCATGTACAATAAATCCACTTTATCACTATACTTTGGTTTTATATAACCGTAGTGGAAATCATACATTAGTGTTTTTGATAACTCGAGCACGCTAAATCCTACGTAAATCGGCTTGTCGTATTTCACTTTTAAACGGTCCATTTGTATCGCGACTAGATTTTCGTGAATGATGGAGTAACTGTGAAAGTTCGGTCTGCTTATCAAATTATTAGCACCCAACTGTTTACGAATATTCTCCCAATGAGTCACTAGCCGCACATCCACGCGTTTGTCTACATTTTCCATTGTTTTCCCGAAAACATTATTATTTTTTAATTTGAAATAGTCCTTTTTAAAACTATTTGTCGCCTTAGAACGGAGCTCGGTATTCAAATCTATGTATTTCTTCAGCCACGGAGATTGATTAAACTGGAGCGCACGATGTATTTTTTTCAGTTTAAGTCCGTATTTTAGACACTGTTTTAAGTTCCGATAATGGATCACATATTTCTTCTTATCGTAAACGTTGGCGAGCAATTTGCTGTCTTTAGATGTGATGTATGGCGGCTTCATCTGCTCCGGACAGAATGGTAAATCTTGATGGTAATCGTGTAGTGATTTCGAGTACTCCAGGTCGACTTCCAAATTGTATCCAACATCAGCGTCATCCGGAACCATTGGTATGTTGATGTTATTCAATTCGTGTTCTGGGACCCACCGGAAATGTCTGATCGGCAAATGTTGCGACATGGCCCATCCGTACAAGTTGTTGGCGTCCAGATATTCGATGTAGGTCGACGGCTTCGTGGGGTTGTAGTCCGACATGTATTTATTATTAGCTTCGCTAAAACGACCGCAACACTGTGTTAATCCACCACGCATACCCTTTTTGATGAAGTGAATCATGTCAATGTCCGTTAGTAGCTCCAGTTCCACTTTCGTATATTTCAACATGGCGTCCCAGCTCAAGCCTGGTGCGGTGTAGTATTGGCACGGTTCCAATTTGTACGTGTTCAGGCACAGGTTCCGGAAATTTTCAAAGACATCAGCCAGTAGCAGCACGTCCGTTTTCAAATACAAGTCCGAATACTGTCCCAAACTTTGGATGTTGAATTCATTCCATACTCGCTGTGCACGCTGGTATTCTTCATCGGTAATACTGGATGACTTCAGGCTGCTATGGAATGCCGCTTTTGGTGGTAGAGCGCGTTCATTGAGTCGTTCAACACTGTTGACGTATTCGTACGGGAATACTCCTTTTTGCTTGATTAAATTGAAAAGGCGGTCTTCAGGAAATGCTCGGCGAACTTCGGCGAACTGCTCCGGCTTCAAATTCTCGGCAGGTTTACCTAAACTGCTCGCCATAAACCGGAACGAATCGATAAAACGCAGCTGGATAGTTTTAATTTTGAATTTGCTGGATTCTTCATCTTCTTCATCATCTTCGTCATCCAGATCTTCCACTTCTTGATTGGCGTCGACTGGTAAATACTTCGTGAAAGAAATGTAGCGTTCTTTGTTGTTCGGAATGACATCGATTCGTTCCCTGGAGACTCCAAATTCCCGGACGATAAAGTGCGCATCATATCCAGATAAATTATGGAAAACGATCGGGAGGAATTTCGGTAGTCTGTAAAGCCGATTACACTGGCTATGTGCGGCGCCTCGAAATTCACCCGTTAGATGGTCATGATCCCGCACACGATCGTTGCCCAATTTATCGCCGCATATGGAACAATCTTCGACTAATCCAAATGCTAAATGATCCAGCGCTGTTAATGGCTTCATCGGAATTTCCTTTTGTAAAATTTTATGCAGTCGTTGAGCATCTTCTTCCAATTTTTCCATAGACACTTTCGCATAGTTCGGCCCGCGGTACGTTTCGAATTTATTTAATGATTCATCATACGAACACTTGATGTAATATGCGAAGCTGAATGGTTCGTGGATATGCGTGGTGTTCGTAAACGATCCATCTGGATTCGGTACGCATGTATCGCATGGTTTTAATATGGATTCGAAGTCCGCGTAGATGGTAAACGGGAATCGCATCTGCTTGGCATAATTTTGAAATTTCAAAATGCTGCCTTCACCGGGACTTGGTATTACAGTGCGGACTTTGTTGCAGTCTTCTTTAGCATGTTCGATAAGCCGCTCTTCAGTTCGAAAGAATTGTAAGCATCCATCACATAACCATTTAGCACCATCGTGTCTTGAAAGCTGACGTCCAACTCAGATCCTTTATCCAGCAGTAGTGACTGGTTTCGCCATTTTCAATGTACAGCAAATTCACGTGAGTATTCCGTTTTTCCTTGGTGTAGTGCAGCGGTCCAACAATGCTTTTTTCTTCCAGTCCATAAACATTGACGCTGATGTTGTTGAGCGATTCGAATAATTTTATATCTTTGATCTTCATTGGGAACTCAATATCATCGAACTTCAATACTGATGAGTAATGAGGATATGATGCGACTCGGTTCGTGTGTCGTTCAGCAGGATGTAAAGCCGATGTTATCGCCCATGCGAAGCAAGCCTGGTCGTCATTTTGAATATTAACGACTGCCTTCTTTCGCTTAATCCACGCCGGAAGCTCGATATACGATGAAGCCCGAAGAGGATTGTATTTATTTACATTGACTTCCAAATATCGGACTTCTAGGAGCGGCCAGCCACTATCTCGTTCCTGGAATTCTTCGCTCTTGTGCACTACCGTTGATGCCATGTTTTGATGAATTTCCTCCATGTTGGTGGATTCGCAAACAGTAACATTTCTGGTGTTGAACGACTTCAAATCCAGTAGTAAATTATCGTCCTTGTCGAATTTTGCATACAGACCGAACAATTCGAAATTTGTTTTAAAGGACGTATGCTTCGCCAGTTCCATATGCAGCAGCTGTAGTACATTTTCCTTAACTTCATCCAAAAATTCTTCAATGGACTAGAAGTACTCAGAACTCTTCACCCGGTAGCTGATAATTCTGGTTTTGAACGCGCTGTTGATAGTTTCCACATTTACGTTTCCAGTACCGCGACATAATTTATTTTTGTGGGCCGCACTACGTAAATGCCCATTAAATGAAGAAAATGGTATATCCATGTCACATACTTCGCAACGTCTGGTACCCCGATCCGCCTTTGGTTTTTTGGATGGACTGCCATCTTGTTCACCGGCTGCGCGCTTTTTCGAAACATGACCGCTGCTGGTTGAGGGCTGCTCATGATCAGGCTCGACGCTGGTTGCGGGTTGTCCATGTTTATTAGCCATATGCCGCTCCAGATCACCTTCAACATATTCGCCGCAGTAATCGCACAATACAGCCGTTGAATGGAATTTTTTCAGATATTGTCGTAAATTATCCATTCTCGTAAACATGACCCCACACCGACCGCATTTTAAAGATGAGCCATTGTCGCCATGTTTCGTTTCCATATGCCGCGCTAAGTTGTCTCGACGGTTGAATCCTGCTGGGCACATTTCACACTTGAACAACGCCATTTTTCCTAAATTCACAAAAAAAAATATTGTTTTAGTTTTAAGTTGTTGCATACAAAAAATTAGTAATGATAATTTCAAAATAGAAATTATTATTAAATGTTTCTTACTCACCAATTTAAAAAAAAAAAAAAAGTAATAAAATTTATGAAATTAAACTTTGAAATAAAAAGCTAACTTTAAAAATTCGCAAAAATACGATATGATGACACGAAGCACACTGTACTTTATGCAATCAGAAGACGTAATGGTTTTAAGACCGTTTATCACGCGTATTTATATACTTTTTGATTGATGACGTCATACAGATGTTAGCAAGTTGCAACAAGCTTGATTGCACAATATGATGCAATAATTTTACTGCATTAGCATACACAATTTATACATTTACTTGCTCAAACATGGTGCATTTCAAAGCGGCGACGATTTCGTATGTAAAAAATGTGCGGAATGTGCTGAGTAAGCTATTTTCAAGGTTAATCTTTTGCATTCTAAAAAATCTTTCTTGTAGATATTATTATAACTTTAAAAAATAAAATTATATTTTCAAATATTCATAAAACGTGGTTAAATTTGAGCGAAAAAAATATTTTACATTTTATTCACGGAATTCTCCTAGCCCATCCTGTAAATTCTAAAAATTGTAAAAGAAAATTGTTTAAACTAGAATTATTGTAGTCTGGAATCATTTCCACCCTTAGTTGGAATATCATTAGCTCGTGTAATATGAAATGTCGTTTTCCGACATTTTAGTGAAAAATTTTTTATAGAAAATTTTGTGATATGTTTCGGTAAATGTATGTTGATTATCAAAAATAATACTACCTACCAATATTCATTTTAGTGTGTACCCTAATTAAATTTTCGTAAAAATACCACTTTTTGAAAAAAAATTTGTGACATGTTTCGGTCAATATGTTGATTATCAAAAATAATACTACCTACCAATATTCATTTTAGTGTGCACCCTGATTAAATTTTCGTAAAAATACTACTTTTTGAAAAAATTTTGTGACATGTTTCGGTCAATATGTTTATTATCAAAAATAATACTACCTACCAATATTCATTTAGTGTGCACCCTAATTAAATTTCGTAAAAATACCACTTTTTGAAAAAATTTTGTGACATGTTTCGGTAAATATATGTTGATTATCAAAATTAATACTACCTACCAATATTCATATTAGTGTGTACCCTAATTAAATTTCGTAAAAATACCACTTTTTGAAAAAAAAATTGTGACATGTTTCGGTCAATATGTTTATTATCATGTGATAATATCGGCCAGCAATATGCGCCCTAGTGCATAATGTAAAAATTTCCTAAAAATTTTTATTTATTCACCTATATTCTGAATAAATAATAAGGTAACGGGCCTAGTTTCTGACTTTTTAAGAGTGACGGCTGAGGTTAAACGACAGTAATAAATATAAGTTTAAACTTAAGAGACAATTAATAATTTTATCAACTAGTTTATGGTTGTCAAAATAAAGTCATACAAGTAAAATAATTATTTGAATTGAATTAATAATTTAATGTTTTAAAAATTGACAAAAAGGACCCAGTTTCTGACCTTCAAAATTTCTCATGTGACAGTTTTTGATCCTGACAGTGGCCTAGTCTCTGATTCTTAAATTTAAAAATACAGTTTTTTAAAATTTAAATTATAAATAATTTTTTATTGATAAAAATGAATTTTTAATGTTATATACGTTATGAAAAATAACAAAAACTAATCGAAGATAACTATAAATAACAAAATAACTAACAAAAACTGGTTAGAATTTAACTGGGCCATACCACTTTAGAAGTGAGCATAGTAATTGACCCTCATATTTCATATAGGTAAGAAATGGGGGTCGCCTTGCTTCCAACTACCGTGTTTCAACTACTTTTTCAAGGTCACCAATTTTTTCACTTCGGATGTTTTCGGCTTTCATCGCTAATATTCGCACCCGTCCAATATAAATATATTGAAAGCCGAAAACATCCGAAGTGAAAAAATTGGTGACCTTGAAAAAGTAGTTGAAACACGGTAGTTGAAAGCAAGGCGACCCCCATTTCTTACCTATATGAAGAAGACATCGTCGTCGATGTTGATCAGATAACACTATTTCTCATACTAATAAAGTTGAGTAAATTTCCAGCATATTTATAACATATATAAATAGTACAGCATCTGTTCTTTTGTTTTCAGTTCACTTTTAAATGTCGACGCGGAAACAACTAGCAGTTAGTCGTGAGAAGACAAGAGATGTGAGAAGATCTGGTTGAGGTATAGTAAACGGAGTAATCAACAAATTACCATTTGAACTTCATATACCTGGCTATCAGTATTGTGGACCTGGAACTAGACTGCGCGAGCGATTGTTACGAGGTGATCCGGGTATAAACAAATTGGACGCTGCATGCAAAGAACACGACATCGCCTATTCACAGTTTAAAGGTATTCAAGATTAACATAAAGCTGATTTAATACTAGCTGATAAAGCGTGGGAGCGAGTTAAATCGTCGGACGCAAATCTTGGCGAGCGAGCTGCTGCTTGGGCTGTAACGAACGCGATGAAGTCGAAAGTAAAACTAGAAATGGGTCATTCAAAGAAGAAGAACAAAAAAGGACAGAAATTAATATTTGGTGCCGGAATTCGTGATTTGAGAAGTATATTGAAGAAAAATAAGCCGAAAACTATTAAGAATGCGATAAAATTTGCACTGAAAGCTGCGAAGAATATTTTCAAGAAGAAGAAGGACAGTCAGTTTACAACACCGAGAATCATTCCAATTCCAAAAACTGGTGGAATTTTACCATTCCTGGTTCCACTTTTTGCCGGCCTGTCTGCTGTAGGATCACTTACTGGAGGCGCTGCCGGTGTTGGGAAAGCAGTGAATGCTTATAAAACAGCAAAGAAACAATTGGATGAAAATGAACGTCATAACAGGATGATGGAAGCAATTGCTCTTGGATCCAAGTCTGGAACTGGACTTTATTTGAAACCATACAGAAGAGGTTTGGGACTTTACATCGAATCAAAATACCGCCAAGCGAACTACCCGATCGACCATTAACTGATCGCGACATTTATCAGTTTGGAACCAAATATTTATCCAATTTTCGTGGCGTGTTCATGAGAGATGATTTACCGAAACGTCCAAGGCGAAAGGAGTGTGGAGTCGTCAATTTGGATAATTCATCGGGACCAGGAAGCGATTGGGTAGCGTACGCCAAAGATAACAAGAACGTCGAATATTTTGACAGTCTTGGAAATTTGCCACCACCCGCAGAAGTTGTGCAATATTTACATGGCAATAATATTAAATATAATTATAACAGGAGTCTATTATAAGCAATCATTGCGTACAGACGATTTAATTGTTGTTGTTAACTGAATTATTATAAATTAATTAGTGCAGTTATATAACAAAATCAAAAAGTGAACATTCAACTATCTATTGCAATAACAAGCTACTCACCTAAACAAGTGAGTACACAACAGTATTCTTTATTATAATGATTATAATAAAATTAAACTATTTGGATAAAAACAAAATACATTTATATAACTTTTAATTGAATTATTCAAATATATCTGGCGACAATATCAAAATAACATATACAAAATGAATACATCTCAATCAAATGATACCACATCAAGTAATATAACATATTCAAATATATTAAAAACAGAAATATATCGAAGTAAAGAACAAGCCATTGTTCTACAAAAATCAGATCAACTTGAACTAACTGATTATATATTAGCATTTGAAAATATTACAAATTTATCTAACATTATTGACGCATACCCAATGAGCCATGATCGAATCTGCATCTTTTTAAAAACAAAAGACTTAACAGATCAAATTGCAGAAAATTATAACCATATAACTGTAAAAGGCAAACAAATATTATTAAGAAAATTAATTAACCAACATAAAAAAATGATCATTAGCGTACCTGCATATATAACAAATAACACTCTACTACAATACCTAAAGTTGCATAAAATACAAGTAATGTCATCAATTACACATATAAAATTATCGAGTAACCCAAAACTAACGCATATAAACAGTGGTCGAAGGCAATTATTCTATTTGCCAGACCCAGAAATCCCAATACCTGATAGTTTTCTCATAGAACATGAAGGTGAACAATGTCGTATATTTTTAAGTACAGAAAAATGCGAATACTGTTTTCGATATGGGCATACTAAAGAAAGATGCAAGAAAAATACAGAAACTGTGCAATCAGTTGCCCAACAAATAACTACACTTACACAACAAACACCAGCACTAACACAGCAAAGACCCATATTAACACAGCAAACACACATATTAACACAACAATCATCCACATTGACACAACAAGCACCTACGTTAACACAGCAAACATCTGCACATCCAAACACAACGCTAAAAATAAACGACATAATTACCATACATAAAGCCCAACCAGCCTCTATTCCCCCGAATCCAGAAATTACCGCTGAGTGTCCAGATAATGACCAATTATCAAACCTAGAAAAACAAAATGAAAAACTCCAGACATCTTCACAGAAAAGAACACACAGTGGCTCAGACCCAGAACCAAAAAAAAATCCTAAACATCTGTATGAAACTAAAGAAAAAACATCTAACCGATCCGACAACACTCCCAGCAATTCAAACACAGATGATGAGTTACAAAGCCAAACTACAAAAACTTTTACTACACAAAAAATATCAAATATTCCCTCCCAATCCCAAGAAAACATTCAATCCAAACAGTCAAAAAACAACTTAATAGCAGCACTGGAAGCACTAAGAGAACCTATAGAAAATAACCCCAATAAATTTCCAATGCCATACACAGATTTTAAAAACATAATATTAGAATCACAGGGAAAGAAAAAAATACATAGCATTATCAAAAAGTATAATGTAGCGCCTGAATATCTATTGGAGATGCTAACTTGGATATATAATGCACCTGATATCAATAAATCGACCAAAATGTCTATAACCAAATTAAAAAACAAAATATCAAGTGTAACGGATTTACAGAGTAATATTAGCTCTAGTGAGGAAATAGAATAAACAAAATAAATAAAAAACAAAAACACATTACACAGTTTATAATAGTTACATAACTCAATAAATTTTAATCTTTTATTGTTCTATTTAATTTATTTATTTATTTATTTATTTATTTATTTATTTTTTTTTTTTTTTAATTTTTTAATAACTTTTTTTTTTTCTTTTTCTCACTCTCTTTTTGTACTTTTATTCAACTTTCACCTTAGCAGTACTTAGCGGTTAGGATGGAAAACACCATAATTCAATGGAATTCAAATGGTTTTTTAAACAAATTAACTGAAATAAAGCTACTACTAAGATTATATAACCCAAAAGTTCTCTGTCTCCAAGAAAGTCACCTAACACCACAAAAAACTATCTTTCTAAAAAATTATACCGTATATCGCCATGATTGTCGAGTGGGGGGAAGGGCTCATGGAGGTGTAGTGACATTTATTCATAACAAAATACACTCAAAGCAAATAAATATACAAACACAACTTCAAACAATAGTTACACAAATACACATAACAAAAAGTTACAGTATTACCATTTGTAATATATACATACCTCCAAATGAACCATTTACTGCAAATGATATAAACGCAATCACACAACAACTTCCAAAGCCCTTTCTCTTACTCGGTGACTTAAATACTCATTCGGCTCTGTTGGGAAGTAGCCAAACAAACAATCGAGGCATTCAAATAGAAGATTTACTTTTAATAAACCCTGACCTAACACTTCTAAATAATGGAAATCCTACACATTTTTCAACAGCCTCTGGAACCTTCTCAGCTATTGACATTACAATAACTACAAATACTCTTGCTACAAGACTACATTGGGACACACACAATGATCTGTGTTCAAGCGACCACTTTCCAATAATTATAAAAATTCCCACTCTAGAACAAAATGTCACATTTACAACTACTAAATATTTATATCAATCAGCTGACTGGGAAAAATATGAACAAGAAACAAAAATATTAGTTCATGACTTAGCTGACACTGAACAAAATATCAAAAAATTAATAAATACAATAAACTTGGCTGTTGAAAAATGTGTACCCCAAAAAACAACAATACACAGAAATAAACAAGTACCTTGGTGGACAGAGAACATCAAACACTTAATAAAAGAAAGAAAAAAAACCTTAAATAAATACCGTCGCACTAAATCCCAAGCAGACTTTCAAGCTTTTAAATTAGCTCGTGCAAAAGCTCGAAGAGAAATACTCGCAGAAAAACGTAAGTCCTGGAACAATTTTATAGAATCTATAAATCCAGACGCATCTAACACTCACCTTTGGGCTAATATAAGAAAAATAACATCTGGTACTAGTAACATTGAAATATGCAATAGTTTAAATACAAATAACGGCCTAATAACAGACCAAAACGATATAGCCGAGGAATTTGCAAAACACTATTATGCAACTTCCAGTGACAACCAATACACGAGAGATTTTTTAGCATACAAAAACAATAAAGAAAACATAAATATAGACTTTGATACAAACGAAACATTAGAATATAACAAACCATTTGAATTTCATGAATTTTTAGATGCTCTAAACAAAATCAAAAATAAAGCAACTGGTCCAGATGGTATATCAATTTTGTTAATTCAAAAAATGCATCAGACAGCTCTTATTCTTCTTTTCCATGTAATAAACGAAATTTGGTCGACAGGAAATATACCGGTATCGTGGAAAAATAGTACCATAATACCAATACTTAAACCAAACAAAACAAAACTTGAAACCTGTAACTATCGGCCAATATCACTCAATAACCACATGACCAAGATTATCGAAAGAATGGTCTATGAAAGGTTAACATGGGTCATAGAGAAGAATCTAAATCTAAATGATTACCAATATGGTTTTAGACAGTGCAGATCTATAACGGATTGTCACCTTATACTAGATACAGACATCAAAAATGCACTTATAATAAAACAAAATGTAAATGCAATATTTTTTGATATTAACAAAGCATTTGACACCATCTGGAGACACAAAATAATAAGACAATTAGATAAATGGAATCTTAAAGGAAACTTACCAAAGTATTTGCTTAACTTCCTAACTAATCGGACCTTTAGAGTTAAAATAAACAATACATACTCCAACACCTATATACAACAAAACGGAATTCCCCAAGGATCAGTTTTATCTACCATTTTATTCATAATCGCAATAAATGATATTTATAAATCTGTACCTTACCCAATACAGAAAATCCTATATGCCGATGATTTAGTAATTTATGTAAATTCACATAATAAGCAATTCGCTCAAATAGAACTACAAAAGGCAATCAATAACTTACTTCAGTGGTCTAATAAAAACGGACTGACTTTTTCATATGCAAAAACAAAACATATATGTTTCCACAGAAATATAAAAGATGACCTTATACTAACTCTAAACAACCATACAATCACAACTGTAAATAACCAAAGATTTTTAGGTTTAACATTTGACGAAAAAATGACATGGAAAAATCACATACACAATCTTAAATTTGATCTATACAAAAAACTTAATATTTTAAAAATTATCTCCAATAGAAATGCAGGTGCAAACAGAAATACTTTAACTAAAGTGTATAACGCAATGATAAAATCTAAGATAGATTTTGGATCCCTATTTTACAATTCAGCTTCCATAACTACATTAAAACCTCTAAATATAATAAATAATGCAGCCCTGAGGATCATTACAGGCGCTTTCCGTACAACACCTATAGAAAGTTTATACTGTGAAACCAATTTACCTAAATTAGACGAATCCAGAATGTTACAAACAATTAAATATGGTATACGAACCCTAGAAAGACCGATACCTGCTATATGTAATATAATAACATCCAACTTATTTTCACATAAATACCAAAGAAAAAAATCCTTCCCCAAATCATTACCTATTATGCTAAAGCATACACTAAACATTACCAACATCTCAATATCACACATCGTACAAACACAAATAATAAACATATTACCACCATGGCAAAAGATATCGATTCCAGTTGACTATACAATGAGCCAATCAACCAAGCAAACTACAAGTCCACAAGAATATCTGCAGAAATTTCTAGAATTAAAAAATAACTTGTATAAAGAGCACATCCCCATCTACACTGATGGCTCTAAATCAGATACATCTACAGCTTGTGCATTTACTGTCAACAATAACCATACATTTCAATATAAACTTAATACTTATACATCCATCTTTACTGCAGAAGCAACAGCTATAATCAAAGCAATAGAGTACATCAATACACAAGCTATACAAAAATATATAATAATTACAGACTCTCTCAGCGTCTTGAAAGCTGTAGAAAATTCTAAAACAAAAACTGCAATAGTCAAACAGATACAGAAACTCTACCACGAAGCAAGACACCTTAATTATGAAATAACATTTCTATGGGTTCCTGGACACACGAATATATCTGGCAATGAGACGGCAGACAAAGCTGCTAAAGAAGCCTTAACTCTAGGTCAGTACATTTCTATAACAACAAAAGAAGATTTGGTGCGTCATGTAAAAATACGGCTGGCCGATATACGAAACGAACATTGGCAGAACACCCCACGAAGTCACCTGAAAGATATAAAACCTATTTGCCGCACTTGGGATACATCATTCCAAACAAATAGGAACTTTGAAGTAGTGTTAGCCAGACTTCGATTGGGACATAGTAAGATCACACACTCGTACCTTATGACCAGAACAACTCAGCCAGAATGTTTAACATGCAATGTACCGATAACAATACCCCATTTATTACTTTCCTGTAAAAAGTTTCAACACATCAGAACACGATGCAATATTCCAAACAATCTTCCTGATCTACTTGGCGACAATAAAGACAATCTCAACAATCTCAATACATTCCTAAAACTCACTGGACTAATAAAACAAATATAAATAAATACATAACAAATGAATATATGAACTTGATAATGTATTGTATGATACTCACATTCACATTATATAATTTATTGTAATTTCTTTTTTTTTTTTTAGCTGCATAAATGACCACAGTTGTTAAAAATGCAGCCTAATAATAAAAAAAAAAAAAAAAAAAAAAAAAAAAATTATAACAGATATCAAAATTATGAACAGTACAACTGTGGACATTTATGTCTAGAATTTTTATGGAATACAAATTATTTTCAATAATTTTGGTTCACTTCTCATCTATACTTTAAATATACCAGTGGTAAGAATTTTCTTTCATTCGTATCTTAAACACCATGTCGTTAACATTAACGTTAAGTGGTGATTCATCTATATTGACGGCTGAGTATTTTCCACCCATCGATTTGCCGGGTGATTATGTATGCGGGTTGGTCAATTTTGAAACATACAATGCAGTACCAAATATCGACGAAACAAATAACTTATTTCATTACGGTGATGGTGAAGTGAAATGTATCGAGATACCTGTCGGCAATTATGATCTGGAAGATTTGGAGTTTCAAATAGAAGATCGGATACTAGAGAAGAGAAAACCGCGTGATAGCCCGCAACTTATACTTCGTGCGAATAACAATAAGCTAAAAAGTGAAATAAAATGCACGGAAACAATTCATTTCGATCAAGAACGAACAATTGGCTCGCTACTTGGCTTCAGTAAGCGAAAACTTGCGGCTGGTCATTACCACTATTCGGATAAACCAACGAATATCATGAAAGTGAATCTAATACAAGTTGAAACAAACATTACAACGAACAGCTACCTGAACAACCTTCCAGCACATAATATTTATTCGTTTTCGATTCAAGTTGAACCTGGGTATAAAATAAGCGAATCGCCGAATACAGTTATTTATATGCCGGTGACCGTGAGACGGATAACATCTCTAGTTTTACGAATTGTGGGTCAAGACGGCAATTTAGTGAATTTTCGAGGCGAAACGATAACAGTAAAGCTGCATTTGAAGCCGGCGTGAAAATGTTGGTATTTAAAGACGAAAATGTGGTGCGACCGATCAGTCTACAACTTGCCACCAAGGTGAACGGATCGGCGAGGAAGAAGCAACAACGACCACCATTAACAAGAGAGAACAAACAATTTCTTCGACAATTGGGTTTCAAGCTGAAGAGGAAAAAATGAGCAGCATTTTAAGCATCAATACTGGAATCGATTTCGATGAGAGCATTTCAAACATCGAGTATCACTGCTATTCTAAATGCGTTTGGAAACAGCGACGAAATTCGACTATGCTGTCAAAATCAAGATCTGATCCTGCTACCGCACGAAAGTTGTCTGTATGTGGAAGGACAATTGCTGAAGAGTGATAAAACAGTATCGACTACAGCGGAATTATCCAACAATTCATTGGCGTACCTGTTTGAAGAAATACGATATGAACTGAACGACGTGGAAATCGATCAATGCAAGTACGTGGGACCGACAACAACGTTAATCAATTATTTGGCATTAAACGAAAATGAAAGCAAACTACTCTACAACGCCGGATGGTGTCCAGGTGAAACAATTAAAGTAACGGAAAAAGGCTACTTCAATTTCTGTCTACCATTGGCGCCGATGTTTAGATTTCTTAACCATTACAAGAAAGTTATCATCAATGCGAAACATCAACTAATTCTGACTCGAGCTCGGACGGATCACGATGCAGTCATATCACCAACGGATGACGTCACTTTCCATATACATAAAATTCAATGGATGGTTCCGCACGTTACGGTTGCAGATGAACAGAAACTGAAGTTGTTGAAATATGTGGAAAATAGTCGATATATTACAATTGCTTTTCGATCATGGGATATGCATATACAGCCAACGATTCGAACAGCGAGACAAAACATTTGGACGGTGAAAACATCGACTCAGCTGGAGAAACCACGCTACATTATATTCGCTCTACAAACGGATCGACGAAATAAAAAAGATAAAGATTACAGTATTTTCGATCACTGTGAACTTTCAGACGTCAAAGTTTATTTAAATTCTGCGAAATACCCGTACATGGATTTGAATTTGGATTTCAATAATGATAGATATGCAGTAGCATATCACATGTATTCGAAATTTCAACAAGCATATTATGAGGGTAAGAAGAATGAACCGCTTTTAAGCAAAACACAGTTCAAGAATATCGCTCCAATCATATTCATCGATTGTTCTCATCAAAACGAAACATTGAAAAGTGGACCAATGGATATTCGAATTGAATTTAAAACGTTGAAGGAGGTGCCGGAGAATACATCAGCATTCTGTCTTCTACTACATGACCGAGTGGTTCAATATAATCCATTGACGAATATTGCTACAAAATATGTACAAAAGCATCGCAATCCGATTATAAATCAGTCAGTTTCGCTCTAGACAACGCACAATGAAGGCCGACACAGCAATTGTTGACTTCCAAGGATTTCCAAATTCAACCAATGAGAAATTCTACATAAAGGAATTGGCTGTGTTGAAATTCGATTCTTCCGAAGAAAATTGTAGTGAAGATTATATACTACAACATTATGTATTCAAATCACCAATACCGTTTTGCGGATTAAGTGAAAAAGATCAACGCACAGCTCGCTGGTTGCGGAAAAAGCATCATGGGTTCTCCTGGATGGATGGACATATTGAATACGAGGAACTACAGTACATTTTAATAAACAGTCTACACGGAACTCGAATCATCTATACGAAAGGGGAAGAAAAAGTACGCTATTTGAAACGACTACTACCGTCAGCGCCCATTATGAACTTTGAAGAAATAACAATTTGCCCCAAGTTGAGAATCATAACATCAACATACACTAGTCCTCGATGCGGCCATCATTCCGGAGCAACTTGCGCCATGGGAAATGTCATATCCATATACAACTATTATTGTAATAACATTTAAATATTTTATTGTAAAAAATATTTCTTTTAAAATAAATTTATTAAAATAAGAAAAAATTAAAAAATTAAAAAAAATTAAAAATAAACAAATGTGTTTTTATTTAATAAAAAAATAAAAATTAAAAATTAAAAATAAAAAAAAAAAATGTGTTTTTATTTAGAGGAAAACCTGTATAAACCTGTTTTCAGATAAAAATATACAATCATATGATAAAAATCATTTTTGCATATTAGACAGAAGTCTTCGCTATTTGATATCAGCATTCCTTCTAATGACGTCAGCTGACAATTTATACAAGTTTAAACCTGTTTTCAGATAAAAATATACAATCATATGATAAAATTCATTTTTGCATATTAGAGAGAATTCTTCGCTATTTGATATCAGTTTACCATTAGTGACGTCAGCTGACAGTTTAAGCCTGTTTTCAGATAAAAATATTATAAATTATGAAAGCAAGGCCATCTTTTAATGGCTAGTTTAACTATCAAAAAAAGGTTTTCGATGCCATCTATTGACAATTTTTCAAACTTACACACAGGAATCCAGACTAGCAACGCCATCTAGTAGCGAATTCACAGGCTCGAAGGTGGCTGCGCCATCTAGTAGCGAATTCACAGGCTCGAAGGTGGTTGCGCCATCTATTAGGAAATTTATAGGGCTCGAAGGTGGCTGCGCCATCTATTAGGGAAGTCTTAGGTTAGAAAAAAATTTGTTAGGTTACACCAAATGTCCTTAGGAGTAGAATGGCTAGGCCGATTCTGTGACACAGTAAAACCTCAATTATCCGGACTACTTTTTTGACCGTGTTAAGAACCGTGTAGTTTGGGGTCCTACTGTACCTAGTGTATGAATTGACCTTTGACCCGGCACGTACAGAGTACATGTATTTAAAATTTGTTGTTGACATTTGACCCCAACACTCGCTCATCCTGTTGGCCTTGAAATTCCAAACACATGAGTCATCACCAGCAACCAAATTAATTTATCTTAACCCATTATGCATCATCACTATTTTCGTCACAATTTAGTTTTGTGTTAACCCATTACCCGCCATAGTTTTTGAATGCAAACCTAACGCATGCGCAGACTGAATTTAAGTACACGACGCATGCGCAGACTGAATTTTAGGCCACAATTTGATAGATGGGGTACACTACCGCGTCAAGAATGTGGGGTTACCCTAACTCGGGGGTGGCCCCAAACTTTTGACACCGTACTGTACTTAAATTTTTGGTACACTGCCGTGTCAAAAGTGTGGACCCCCCCTGGCAAAAAAGGTATCCGATCACTTTTTGAAGCGTACTGTACGTGCAAACCTTGGCCCCAACACGCGCTTGCCTTAATTGCGCCATCTTAAACGAACTATCACGTCAAAAAATGTGGGGAATACCCTAACCCAGGAGTGGCCCCAAACTTTTGACGCCGTACTGTACTTAAATTTTTGGTACACTACCGTGTCAAAAGTGCGGGCGCCCCTGAGCAAAAAGGTGTCCGATCATTTGTTGAAGCGCACTGTACGTGCAAACCTTAACCCCAACACGCGCTTGCCTTAATTGCGTCATTTTAAACGAAAATTGGGAGGCCGCTAAATTTTGTGGGGGCACTGTACCAAGCGCTAGATTTTAAAACCAGACTCCGGGGTCCAGTTTTCTGACCGCTACTGTACTGTAAATCGAATGTCTACTGTACTTTTGAACAAGTTTAAGCCTGTTTTCAGCAAAGTCAGCACTTTTTTAATTTGTTTATTTATATAAGTTTTAATTAAAAAAAAAAATTTTTATTTAAGATTTTGATGACTCAGCAATTTCTTTGTTTGGATTTCAAATACGAAATAGTCTTCTTGGAATTTTTAATTTATGGCCTGATTGTTGAATTATAATTATAGTATGATTCATACAAGCGGGGATTTTTGTTATATTTGTTTATTTATATAATAATTTTGGATCATGTAATAATTTTAAAATTGTTTATTTAAGATTGGGAGGCCGCTAAATTTTGTGGGGGCACTGTACCAAGCGCTACCGCAAAACTAACTTCAGACTCCAGGGTCCAGATGTCTGACCGCTACTGTACTGCCGGAAATTTGGGTGTCAACTGTAACTCAGGGTTTTTTTTGTATATTTAACCTTGGAAAATTCCAGGAATTTTTATCATTTTTAACATAAACAAACAACTAATAATTAAATGTTTGTTTTAGCTGAATTATGATCGTAAGACTCATATAAGGAGTTTTTTTGGTATAAGAAAGATGACGTCATGGAATATTAATGAGTTAAAAAATTGTTTAGTAAAAAATATCACCCATTGTAGGCCTCAAGCAAGATATTATTTTTATCAGTTTTAATACTTTAACATTTAACCTACAGTGACCAATTTTTTAGTTAACTAACAGAAGTTCTTGAAATTTTAAGAAGTTACAAAAAATATTACTTCTTATGGTGCACAACATTTTTGAATTTGACTGTAGCACAAAAACTGTTTTTGTATATCAAACGAAAATTATCTGAAATAATTCAGTATGTACATATGTATAGACTCTGTATATTAAAAATATTTTATGTATACACTCTGTATATTGAGAATAAGAAAGAAAATTTGTATATAATTTTAATTTTTATGAATACTAGTAAACGAATTGTATAGCCATTTATGAATAAGTATTAAATCTAATTATAAAATAATTTATAAATATTGCAAAAAATTTGTTTAATCAGCAAAATCAATGTATATCATTTTAATACTGATACATATTTATATTAGGGTATAATAGTATTGTATTTAACATTTTTAAACAGAATAAAAGTTCAATTTTTGGTTTTAAATTACTATAAGTTAAACACGTCGCTTAATATAAAAATGATAACAGCATTGAGTTTTACTAAATTTTTAAGTCTGTAAAATCAAAATTTTTTATAGACTAGAACATTTTGAATTTGATACTCTATCATTAACATACAAATAATATCATGTATATATAACGGGTGTATATTTAGTATTTTTAATAAATATTTTAGTATACAGGGTGTATCATGAAATATGCTTTTCAATTAGAATAATAAATTTCATAAGATTTTTGTTAATACTCTTATAGGTTAACGAAAGAAACTTTTTGCTGTAAAAAAATAGGGGAATGCAGGGTAATAATTAAATAAAACGCACATATTTTTTTTTTTAAATTTTATTTATAGAATATGTATACAAAAAATTAAATTGCTTAAATCTATATATTAAAATCTATTTATTTTCCATATAAAAATTTTTTAAAAGAATACAATTTTCTAATGAACAAATTTTATCTGAATGAAGCATACAGCGTCTTGAATAATATTCATCTCGCAGAATGGAAATCTTCGGTACATCAAATATTTCTTCCAAATTCAAAATCCACGGCTGGTTTTCGGTACCATCAAACAAACTTGATATCCATTTCTTCTTTTCACCACCCTTGACGTATATAACATCATACTTCTTTAATATAGGTTTCAATATGGTATGAAGTTTTTTGTATGGAATAAATCCATACGACCAAGGTATCCCATGCCAATTTCGGTAAAGCCAACTGGCTACTCGTTGATATTTCTTCGGCAACTCGTTGAAATCAAACGGTGCGTCGAATATAAGATGTAATATATCATCCGAATTTTCTGCAGCAATACCAACTTCTTTAAAATAAAATTCGTTGTTAGCTGTGGCGGTGGTGTTTGTGTGGTGGCGGCGGTGGTGTTTGTGTGGCGGTGGTATTTGTATGGTGGTTTCGGTGGTTGTGTGGTGGTTGTGGAGGTGGCGGGGTAGCAGCGGTGTTTGCGGCTGACGTGCACAACTTTATCATTAATTCAATCGAAGCAGCAATTTACTGTAGACAATAAATCGGTGGTGACATCTCGCGGTGTTTGTTGAACGCAATATCTAAATTAATCAATCTGGTGACGTTCCTGTTCCCTGCTCTTATACTGGAAGATTATTAGATATCGATTTTAGATAAAATATTGGAAAATTTCGGTTACAAAAAACTATAAATACAACTGAATTATTAACCGGATGTCATTTGTTGGTTAAGTTCCAGAAGGGAAACAACAACAGCAACATGCCGATTTGTGGTATTTGTAAATTTCAACCGTCACAGTGTAAGTGTGCCTTCTACGAGTACTGTGATAGGTGTCAAAATGAAAAACGAATTTGCATGTGTTGTAAACGATGTAGTATGCCATTTCCAAACTGTGTTTGCAATTATATAAACTGTACCACATGTAAAAGCCGCTGCAATTGCAAATAATTTAGAAAAATCAATCATCTGATTGCCACATAATACATATTGACCAATTCCACGGTTGCTCAAACCAACGTAAACATTTATTTATAAGGCAATGACCAGCGATGTAATGAGGCATAATGGATATTTTGTGTAACAGTGGAATTGGTCAATATCGATTAAATATCGATTTTTTATAAAATATTGGATTATTTGGTTTCAGTCAAAATACTATAAATACAACTGAATTATTAACCGGATGTCATTTGTTGGTTAAGTTCCAGAAAGTAAACAAAAACAACATGCCGATTTGTGGTATTTGTAAATTTCAACCACCACAGTGTAAGTGTTCCTTCCCCGAGTATTGTGATAGGTGTCGAAACGAAAAACGAATTTGCATGTGTTGTAAACGATGTATGATGCCATTTCCAAACTGTGTTTGCAATTATGTAAACTGTCCCACATGTAAAAGCCGCTGCAATTGCGAATAATTTAGTAAAATCAATTACCTGATTGCCACATCATAAGTATTGACCAATTCCACGGTTGTTAAAACAAACATTAGCATTTATTTAGTAATGAGGTATAACGTATATTTTGAGTAACAGTGGAATTCACCAATACCTATTAATCAGTGTTAAAGTTTTTGTTGAATGCTCAAAATATACATTATACCTCATTACTAAATAAATGTTAATGTTTATTTGATATTTTCCATTGGTTGTGGTGTATAAACATTGATCATATGAAGGTGTGGTTGCTTTAGAGTAACTTAATTTGTAGCTGTGTGGGAATAAACATATCGGTGGGGTAAAATGAGTATCTCAAATTTTGTAGTTGTGTTGAGGTGGTGGTGGTGGTGGTGGTGGTGGTGGTTTTTGTGGTGGCAACTCATAATTTATTTAAGCGACGTGCTGTAACAGAAATTGGCAGTGTATTGGCAAAATGTCTGAACAACACGGTGTTGAGTTAAGTATAAGTGATCTGTGGACCACTTTTACTGCCACTGATACAACAATGGATCCGGTTTTGGAGAAGTTGAATAAACTTGGTGCTGGTAAAACATTCAAATCGCTATCTACACTCAAACCATATGAAACGTGGAAAATTCTTGATGTACGACGCATGGAAACTCGATATGGGCCAGCGGTTGCGGTGGAACTTGCAGATGCTCAAGTGTTCCTTCCAAAACGATTCGCGGATTTGGATGAGCAGACCATTCAATGTTTACGTACAGGACAATATTTTATTACATATAAAGGAACTGATTCTAGTGGTTTTTTACATATTGTGGAATTTAGTAAATAGCTATCACATATATGATGTTAGATGTAAGATTAAGGTAACTGTCAGATATGAAAATGAATTGATTTACTTTTTAATTTTAATATTGTAAACGTATATTTCATTAAAAAATAAATTATTTTACGTATAAATTCTTATATTGTTCTTATTTTACAACACACTAGAACCTCCCAAATTATATCTTGAATTATGATAAGACTCTCAGTAGGTATGGACCCAGTTGGCAACGCAATGTAATTGCCTATATTCAGGAGCAAGTATTTTAATGTTAGTGTTGAGTCACCTGACACTTGCATATAGCTCTTCATTCATTTTTCTGAACTAATTTCCAAACCGAAAGAGCGTAATGGGGGCAAAATGTGTAAGCCGGATGTCAACAGCTACTTCATGGAGTAAAATGAGCAACTCAGATGTGGTGGTTGCGGCGGCGGCGGCGGTGGTGGTGGTGGTGGTGGTGGTGGTGGTGGTGGAGTATATAAGTAATCGCTAACACAATTCTGAATTAATCTTGTAAGACTAGTTGAGCTTTACACATCTATTATAATGTTCGAGTGTACGCGGTGCTATAAAAGCTTCTCGCGGAAAGATTCTCTTTCACGTCATATAAGAAATACACATATGCGGGAATTTTCACCAAAAAGGTTTGAAAATGGTTACTCTCTTGATCCGCTAAAAAGACAAACATTAGACACGGCTGATGACTTATCTAGTTATGATACCGGGAGGAATGATGTTGATGATGACTTTCTAAACAACAAAGTTGAAGAAAGGGTCAATCCACTTGAACAAAGAATTAAAGCTGCATCAAAAGCAATTCAAACTAAATTTAATAATTTAAGAAATCAAAATAATGTTTACACACCCAGCGATGAGTCTAATAACACGGTTTTAACCACTTCTGATAGTGGAACTGTTATCATTCCCAAGTTAACTACAGCTTTGCAAACCCTTTTGGATATTTTATTAATCAAAGAAACTCAAAATAAAGGTGAGGATTCTAATGAACGAATAGCAATAAAACGTCCAGTCAATTCAACGGACCAAGAGCTACTTGCTAAGCGTATCAAATACAACGACTCGGAAAATGCTAATGGGCAATCGAAAAAAATAAAATACTGGCATAATCCTAATACTTTAATAGATGAATTACGACGTTTATACGAGACTTCAGAGACTGGTGAAAAAATACTCAATATTATTCGGAGTTTAGAGGAAAATAAAAACATATTGTTTAACGTTGACGATAGTGAAGCTTTAATCGAAGAGTTAGATGCTTTAAGAGAAACTACTGTCGGTCAAGAAATATTCTCTATACTTCGTGAACTTCAAAAGGCTGATGTTATTGAGCCACTAGGTGATTATCTGGATGAAACTGATAAAGAAGATGCTAGCGATTATGATGATGATTAATTTAGATATTGCGTTCAACAAACACCGCGAGATGTCACCACCGATTTATTGTCTACAGTAAATTGCTGCTTCGATTGAATTAATGATAAAGTTGTGCACGTCAGCCGCAAACACCGCTGCTACCCCGCCACCCCCACAACCACCACACAACCACCGGAACCACCATACAAATACCACCGCCACACAAACACCACCGCCGCCACCACACAAACACCACCGCCACCGCCACAACCGCAACACAACCACCGCATTTGTGTGTTACGTCACCACCGCTATATAATTTGCTGAGTTATACTCCAGCTTATACACCTTATCATGGTTGAAGGGTATAAAATAGTTGAACTTACATAAAATATTATCTATTTACCGGTGGTTGTCAAAGAGTTAACATCTCTTTCGTTGAAAATTATACTTTCGTGGTAAAACAATTACATTTTGGAACCATGTTAATTTACAATTCAGCGCAGCCCACCGCTAGAGAACCTAGCAAAGGACTTTCGAAACCTAAGATCATTAAACGTAAAACTTTTGAGCAACAACACATTTCACCTGAAAATTTAGCATTCCTTAAATCACTAGGTCTTAAAGTGAAAAGAACCTGGTACTCACAAATGTGCTAAATATTATTAACAGTTTGTAATTTGATGGTAAACTAGCAATAGCTATTAATAGCCATTTTCGAATACGTTCCACAAATTAACTAACTACCCCCACCACTTTTAATTATTCTATATAAAGTTGTGGATTGTGTGAATAAATTCAGTTCTACGGTGGCGGTAAAAAATGGCGTTTCTTGACATACAAGGCTATCAAGGAGCTAACAACGAATTTTATTTTAAAGAAGTTGGTATTGCTGCAGAAAATTCGGATGATATATTACATCTTATATTCGACGCACCGTTTGATTTCAACGAGTTGCCGAAGAAATATCAACGAGTAGCCAGTTGGCTTTACCGAAATTGGCATGGGATACCTTGGTCGTATGGATTTATTCCATACAAAAAACTTCATACCATATTGAAACCTATATTAAAGAAGTATGATGTTATATACGTCAAGGGTGGTGAAAAGAAGAAATGGATATCAAGTTTGTTTGATGGTACCGAAAACCAGCCGTGGATTTTGAATTTGGAAGAAATATTTGATGTACCGAAGATTTCCATTCTGCGAGATGAATATTATTCAAGACGCTGTATGCTTCATTCAGATAAAATTTGTTCATTAGAAAATTGTATTCTTTTAAAAAATTTTTATATGGAAAATAAATAGATTTTAATATATAGATTTAAGCAATTTAATTTTTTGTATACATATTCTATAAATAAAATTTAAAAAAAAAAATATGTGCGTTTTATTTAATTATTACCCTGCATTCCCCTATTTTTTTACAGCAAAAAGTTTCTTTCGTTAACCTATAAGAGTATTAACAAAAATCTTATGAAATTTATTATTCTAATTGAAAAGCATATTTCATGATACACCCTGTATACTAAAATATTTATTAAAAATACTAAATATACACCCGTTATATATACATGATATTATTTGTATGTTAATGATAGAGTATCAAATTCAAAATGTTCTAGTCTATAAAAAATTTTGATTTTACAGACTTAAAAATTTAGTAAAACTCAATGCTGTTATCATTTTTATATTAAGCGACGTGTTTAACTTATAGTAATTTAAAACCAAAAATTGAACTTTTATTCTGTTTAAAAATGTTAAATACAATACTATTATACCCTAATATAAATATGTATCAGTATTAAAATGATATACATTGATTTTGCTGATTAAACAAATTTTTTACAATATTTATAAATTATTTTATAATTAGATTTAATACTTATTCATAAATGGCTATACAATTCGTTTACTAGTATTCATAAAAATTAAAATTATATACAAATTTTCTTTCTTATTCTCAATATACAGAGTGTATACATAAAATATTTTTAATATACAGAGTCTATACATATGTACATACTGAATTATTTCAGATAATTTTCGTTTGATATACAAAAACAGTTTTGTGCTACTGTCAAATTCAAAAATGTTGTGCACCATAAGAAGTAATATTTTTTGTAACTTCTTAAAATTTCAAGAACTTCTGTTAGTTAACTAAAAAATTGGTCACTGTAGGTTAAATGTTAAAGTATTAAAACTGATAAAAATAATTTCTTGCTTGAGGCCTACAATGGGTGATATTTTTTACTAAACAATTTTTTAACTCATTAATATTCCATGACGTCATCTTTCTTATACCAAAAAAACTCCTTATATGAGTCTTACGATCATAATTCAGCTAAAACAAACATTTAATTATTAGTTGTTTGTTTATGTTAAAAATGATAAAAATTCCTGGAATTTTCCAAGGTTAAATATACAAAAAAAACCCTGAGTTACAGTTGACACCCAAATTTCCGGCAGTACAGTAGCGGTCAGACATCTGGACCCTGGAGTCTGAAGTTAGTTTTGCGGTAGCGCTTGGTACAGTGCCCCCACAAAATTTAGCGGCCTCCCAATCTTAAATAAACAATTTTAAAATTATTACATGATCCAAAATTATTATATAAATAAACAAATATAACAAAAATCCCCGCTTGTATGAATCATACTATAATTATAATTCAACAATCAGGCCATAAATTAAAAATTCCAAGAAGACTATTTCGTATTTGAAATCCAAACAAAGAAATTGCTGAGTCATCAAAATCTTAAATAAAATTTTTTTTTTTTAATTAAAACTTATATAAATAAACAAATTAAAAAAGTGCTGACTTTGCTGAAAACAGGCTTAAACTTGTTCAAAAGTACAGTAGACATTCGATTTACAGTACAGTAGCGGTCAGAAAACTGGACCCCGGAGTCTGGTTTTAAAATCTAGCGCTTGGTACAGTGCCCCCACAAAATTTAGCGGCCTCCCAATTTTCGTTTAAAATGACGCAATTAAGGCAAGCGCGTGTTGGGGTTAAGGTTTGCACGTACAGTGCGCTTCAACAAATGATCGGACACCTTTTTGCTCAGGGGCGCCCGCACTTTTGACACGGTAGTGTACCAAAAATTTAAGTACAGTACGGCGTCAAAAGTTTGGGGCCACTCCTGGGTTAGGGTATTCCCCACATTTTTTGACGTGATAGTTCGTTTAAGATGGCGCAATTAAGGCAAGCGCGTGTTGGGGCCAAGGTTTGCACGTACAGTACGCTTCAAAAAGTGATCGGATACCTTTTTTGCCAGGGGGGGTCCACACTTTTGACACGGCAGTGTACCAAAAATTTAAGTACAGTACGGTGTCAAAAGTTTGGGGCCACCCCCGAGTTAGGGTAACCCCACATTCTTGACGCGGTAGTGTACCCCATCTATCAAATTGTGGCCTAAAATTCAGTCTGCGCATGCGTCGTGTACTTAAATTCAGTCTGCGCATGCGTTAGGTTTGCATTCAAAAACTATGGCGGGTAATGGGTTAACACAAAACTAAATTGTGACGAAAATAGTGATGATGCATAATGGGTTAAGATAAATTAATTTGGTTGCTGGTGATGACTCATGTGTTTGGAATTTCAAGGCCAACAGTATGAGCGAGTGTTGGGGTCAAATGTCAACAACAAATTTTAAATACATGTACTCTGTACGTGCCGGGTCAAAGGTCAATTCATACACTAGGTACAGTAGGACCCCAAACTACACGGTTCTTAACACGGTCAAAAAAGTAGTCCGGATAATTGAGGTTTTACTGTGTCACAGAATCGGCCTAGCCATTCTACTCTTAGGTTCTGTTAGGTTGGGTCAAGTTCCGTTGGGTTCTGTCAGGTTAGAAAAAATTTCACTAGATATCTTTAGGTTGGAGACCAAATTTTGCTCCACCCACCGCCGGAGGCTTCTAGAACCGCCTCGGTAGTTTTGCCTCCTGCCGAGGTCACTCAAAAAGTCGGCAGGACGGAAGGAGAGTCCAGAACTGTCCAATCCTTACTACTCAGAACTTACTGTTATATGTAGTTATAATTTATAATATTGTATCATATGTTCTATTAAATGTAACTTGCTATGTGTAATTACATGTTGCATCAAATAGAATTAAAGACATGTAAAAATATATTGGTGAATGTACAGCGGACGTAACGTCTAAAAAAATATTTCTCAGTCTCATTTGCAATAATCATCATTTTGGTAGTTTCAAAAACTGATGATAAGAGTTTGGTTGATCGAGGAATTTAAAGATTTGAGTCGACTATTTTCTTTTTTCGAAAACTACGCCCTCACAAACGTTTTTATGAACATAATCAAAACTTGCAAACGATTCCCGATCGACTGAGTACCCGGAAGACTACACGTATCTCTAAAAAAATTTTTCGGATATTTAATTTTTTAAATACGATGCACCCGGAAAAAAATTCTGGAAAAATTATATGTTCTATCAATCATAGTGAGAAGCCTACAGAAATATTTGGGTGATTGTACAACGAACATAACCTCGAAAAAAAATCTTTTCGGACATTTTATTTTTTTTAACTATGGCGCACCCGGAAAAAAATTCTGGAAAATTATATGTTGTATCGGTCATAGTAAGAAGCCTGCAAAAAAATTTTGGTGATTGTACCATGGCTACAAGTTGGTGAAAAAAAATATTGAAATATTTTTGGGGGGGGGGGGGTTATGATTCTTTTTGGAAGCTGATAATTTTTTCTGAGGTACACTATAGCGGTATCTAAAACATATAAAAATTTCAGGCAAATCCGTCAAGCCATTCAAAAGTTATAATTTTTTTTCGATTTGCAAAAAATAATTTTTAACTCCCGAAGGGTGAGTTTTTAAGGGTTGAAACTCAGTAAATTTCAATCTTATATCGAAAGCAGTTAGCAGAAAAAAAACCAACAAAATTCGTGCGGGGGAATTTCTACCCATGCTTATCCACCAATAGCCTTTTTGATCAAAATGCATTAAAAATCGCATATTTGTGATGAAAGAGTCACAAATATTTATGAAAGAGTTAAACAAAAATTATTTATTGATCTCAGTTCACTATGAGAAATTGTGATTTTTCGGTCTTAGGTAGGTTATATGGAATTACAAAACCCAATTTTTTCCGAAAAGTGGATTTTTCATCAAAATCCGTTAAAAAATCGCATATTTGTGATGAAAAAGTCATTTTAAAACAAAAATTAATGATCTCAGTTCACTACGAGAAATTGTCATTTTTCGGTCTTAGGTAGATGATATGGCATATGGCATTAGGTAGGGGATATGGCATTGCAAGAAATTCTTGGTCAAAATGCGTTAAAAATCGCATATTTGTGATGAAAGAGTCATTTTTAAACAAAAATTATTTATTGGTCTCAGTTCACTATGAGAAATTGTGATTTTTCGGTCCTAGGTAGGTTATATGAGATTGCAAAACCCAATTTTTTCCGAAAAGTGGTTTTTTGATCAAAATGCATTAAAAATCGCATATTTGTGATGAAAAAGTCATTTTTACACAAAACTATGTGATTTCACTTCACATCGAGAAATTGTGATTTTTCGGTCTTAGGTAGGTGATATGGCATATGGCATTAGGTAGGGGATATGGCATTTCAAAAACAAATTTTTTCCGAAAAGTAAATTCTTGACCAAAATGTATTCGGTGGTTGGTAGGTTATATGGAATATGGCATTAGGTAGGGGATATGGCATTGCAAAATCCAATTTTTTCCGAAACGAAATTTTTGATCAAAATGCGTTAAAAATCGCACATTTGTGATGAAAGAGTCATTTTTAAACAAAAATTATTTATTGATCTCAGTTTACTATGAGAAATTGTGATTTTTCGGTCTTAGGTAGGTTATATGGGAATGCAAAACCCTATTTTTTCGGAAAAGTGGATTTTTGATCAAAATGCATTAAAAATCGCATATTTGTGATGAAAAAGTCATTTTTAAACAAATATTAATGATCTCAGTTCACTACGAGAAATTGTGATTTTTCGGTCTTAAGTAGGTGATATGGCATATGGCATTAGGTACGGGATATAGCATTGCAAAAACCAATTTTTTTCCGAAAAGGGAATTTTTGATCAAAATGCGTTAAAAATCGCATATTTGTGTTGAAAAAGTCATTTTTAAACAAAAATTATTGATTTTAGTTCAGTACGAGAAATTGTGACTTTTCGGTCTTAGGTAGGTGATATGGCATATGGAATTAGGTAGTTAGTGTGGCATTGCAAAAACCAATTTTTCCAAAAAGTGAATTCTTGACCAAAATGCGTTAAAATTCGTATATCTGTGATGAGAAAGTCATTTTTAAACAAAAATAAGTGATCTCAGTTCACTCTGAGAAGTTGTTTTTTCTGTCTTATGTATCGGATATGGCATTGCAAAACCAATTTTTTGATCAAAATGCGTTAGAAATCGCATATTTGTGATGCAAAAGTCATTTTTAGACAAATATTAGTGATCTCAGTTCGCTTCGAAAAATTGTGGTTTTTCGGTCTTACGTAGGTGATATGGTATTAAAAGAACCAATTTTTTCCGAAAATGGAATTTTTGATCAAAATGCGTTTAAAATCACATATTTGTGATGAAAAGGTCATTTTTTAAAAAAATCATTGATCTCAGTTTACTTCCAGAAATTGTGATTTTTCGGTCTTACGTCGGTGATACGGTATTGCAAAGACAAATTTTTTCCAAAAATAAGATTGTTGATAAAATGCGTTAAAAACCGCATATTTGTGATGAAAAAGTTATTTTTAAACAAATACTAGCAATCTCAGTACCAGCAATACCAGCAATCTCAGTTCCAGCAATCTCAGAGAAATTGTAAATTTTAGGTCCTACGTGGGTGAGTAGTATTGAAAATCCATTTTTTTCCGAAAACGGAATTTTTGTTCAGAATGCGTTAAAAATCACATATTTGTGATGAAAAAGTCATTTTTAAACAAATATTAGTGATCTCAGTTCACTTCGAGGAAATGTGGTTTTTTGGTCTTACGTAGGTTATGTGGTATTAAAGAACAATTTTTTCCGAAAATGGTATTTTTGATCAAAATGCATTGAAAATCGCATATTTATGATGAAAAAGACAAGTTTAAACAAATATCAGTGATCTCAGTTCTCTTCGAGAAATTATGGTTTTTATGTCACCGAAGGAGTCAATATATGCACATTTCGTTGTGTGATCATAGTGGGGGAAACATTAATAATAATAATAAAGTAATGTTTTTTTTATAGCCTCAGGCGCACGTCTATGAAAATATGTTCTCATTTTTTGGGGAGTATTTTTAAAAATAGAAAAAAACAAACTATTAATGAAATTTTTTAACCAAAGCAGATAGTTTGACGTTCAAATAGTCATATTATTATCGAATTCAACGCAATTTCAAAATTACAAGCAAAAAAATACATAAACACATAGATATAAATAACACATAAACACATATAAATAACATTAAAAAAATTTTGACGTCCCTAGAACGCATTTGTTATGAAATGGTAATATTTTCTCTTTGCTTAGAGTGCCTATAATAAATACTGATGCCGTGTTTTTTTTTTTTTTTATTAATACACAAAATTAAAGATGCATAAAATAAAAAAAATAGAATAAACTAAAACAATAAATAAATACAAACATACATACGATCAAATATTATAGTATTTATTAAACTAGGTATATTATTGTTATTTATAGACTTTATAGAAGAAAAAAATTATTATTTTTATTCAAAAAGCTGAAAATTTAAAATTCCCACTAATTCACAAATAACAAAGACATGACATTCTACAACGTCTATAATGAAATTGTACATGTGACTTAACAGATTAAATTAATTATAAAATTGAAATTTTTAAATTTAAAATTATAATTTAACCATGGCGGACGTCGAAACTGAATTAAACTTTCATGAAATGGAATTAGATGATCGAATTTTAAAGGTACATAAATAGAAAAGTTTAAAAATATTTTGTTTGAAATAATATAATATAATTCGAAATATTATTATAGGGCTATAGGCAATAGCGAAACTAGGTTGGTTAATACCTACATTAATTCAAGAACGAGCTGTTCCTTTACTCTTGGAAGAGAAGGATGTAATACTACGAGCACGTACTGGCTCCGGCAAAACAGCTGCATTTACAATTCCCGTATTTCAACAGATTCTCACATCAAAACAAACCGCGACACAACAAGATATCAAAACGTTAATTTTAGCTCCAACAAAAGAGCTAGCAAATTAAATACATAAAGTTTTATTAGATTTAACGTGTAAATGTTCGAGGGCAGTAAAATGTGTTGATATTTCGCAGCAAGTGGACATTAGCGTCCAGAAACCGTTACTGGTAAAAAAAACGGGCATTGTTGTGGGGCGCCAGCGCGAGAATTAGCACATATGTAGATAGCACCAAGTGCCCACAACGAAATCGAAGAGTAAAAAAGAAAAAGAATCGGACATATTGCGTGGAATTGATTTCCAATTTGTCTCAAACGTTATAAATTTCGATTTCCCGTTGGATGTGAACTTGAACAGACATTGGGCCGGTCGAACAACCCGTGGAAATACTGAGGGTAGTGTTTGGTCGTTTATGAGCGTACGCGAGAGACCATTGAAATAGCAAATTGAAAAACATCTCCAGAAAGGATATCTAAGTGACGTTTTTAAAGCGTATCAATTTATATTGGACGAAGTGGAAGCTTTCCGCTACCGAGCACGTGATGCATGGAAAGCGATGATGAGGGTGAAATTAAAAGTGCCAGAAAGGGTAAAATCAAAAGTACGAAGCATTAATTTTAACAGTGTATACAAGTAATATTTAATGTGATTTATCAAAAAAAAATTTGTTTACTAAATAGAATTATTAATATATACTTATTTTTGGAAAAGTAATTAATTATAGTTTACTTTAAAATATCGTGCCAAGCTTCTTGATTTACCTACACGATGGCTCCACTAATATTGTTAAAAATTGTATATTAAGAGTGCGTCTTTTATCTTCCTCTTAAACTGTTTCTTGTCTTAAAGTTGCTCGTATCTTCTGCTTATCTCATTTAGTTGTCTTTTAATTTGCTTTTAAGTCTTAAATTTAAGTTATGAAGAAGATAATTTGAGAGCAGGATGAACTTCCTCGTAAGTCACTTAAGAATCGGTTATCTTTATTCAATTAGAGTGAGAAATTCATTTTTGACATTTCTGTTGCCATAGCAACCAGCTATTAGTATAAATGGTAAAACTTAAGTCATAGAGTTGTACATGCATATATTGAATAAACGCAAGAGGGCTGCATTCTCACTGTACTTAAAAAACGAGCCAAAAAATCATAAATTAACACTTTCACCATTATATTTGAAGAGTACGTAAAGAGATGGCTGCAGCAAGCTTACTTTGCGTTTTCATAAAGAAAGCTAATCTTGTTTTTGGTAAACAAGTAAGTACTCTTGTGTATTGTATATATCTATGAACGCGATGGTTACACAAAATATTTGGTGAGAAAACGATTAAAAATACCCAAATTCTCAACCGTATATTGTATCTGTAGTTAAAATCCAACTCAAAATGATAGACTCCCTATTAACTTAATAGTAACATTAAGAGGAACATGAAAGACATACTTTTTGCTAATAGTAACAGAGGAAGTTTGTGAAGAAGATAAAATACGCACCCAGAGCTGGTTTAAATTGAAGTAATATCAGAATTTAAGATTGGTTAGGCTAAGGCTACACAAGCGTTTTTTAACGCCTAATTTTTGAGCAGAAATTAACGCGACGTTTTTTAACGCTGATCCTCGGGTACACGATCGATAAATAATGCCATTAATGCTTTTGAACTTTAAAAATTAATAGCTCATTATCCACGAATTTCATTTCAATATTTATTGTGTTATAAATTTGAAATATGAAAACAGAATGAAATTAAATCATCAATTTGTATCCCTCAATACATATGAGGTATAATATAGCGAATATTGCGTTTGATGTTAATAGCGTTATTTGTCGCTCGTGTGGCCAGCAAGATGCGTCACACGCGTTTTTTATCGCCGCATAGGTCCGCACCGTCCAGATCCATCTTCTGGCGTTATGACCTTGAAAACGTGTGTGTCTTTCCAGACTGAGCGATAATTTCCGCTATTTGTAACCACTTTAATGCATTTCAATGTTGCTCATATTTCTCGCGTTATTTAACGCTCAAAACTAGGCGTTAAAAAACGCTCGTGTAGCCTTAGCCTTAAGGTTTTATAAATAAAAAATAAAAATTCTTTAATATTTTTTTTTAAAATAATTTATTTATTTGAATATAACAAACATTAGGAAATATACATAGGTATTTATTTTACGTCTAGTATACGCTGTTAAAAGTAATGTTCCTTAATTGATGACTCCGTGTATAAGAAAGTGTTCGAAAAACTTATGCAAAAATTAAAAATAGTCAATCCGTTTTACGGTACATGTGATAGTAATCGAGATCGATAGTTTAAAGAAACGAATCGGTTTTATTTTTAAAGTTCGTGTCTAGTTAAGACAATATTTATTCCAGAAAAACTGTGTACACATAAGTTTCAGTGTACACATAAGTAAATATATGCATATTTACTAAAATAAAAAATTTGCCCCCAAAATAAAAATTTACCCCTGTCGCAGCATTCTGCATAATATAGCAAATTTCCATTTACAAAAATTAATTTTTCTCGGAAACTAGCTGACACAGAATAATAGTTTAAAGACCTTTTTTCTCCCCGTTCCAATGGTGTAAAAAAATAGGATGTGGTTATTTATACATACAGTATGTATACGCAATTGGCTATTTATACATACAGTATGTACACGCAATTGGCTATTTATACATACACTATGTATACGAAATTGGCTATTTATACATACAGTATGTATATGAAATATTTTGTTTAAACATGTAGTATGTATACACAGTTGACTACTTATTCAGAATTACCGTAATTTCTGAAGTATAATGCGCACATTGAGCACCAAAAATATCGTCAAAATTTCGTGGTGCGCGTATTAAAATGGACTTGTCCACTGGTGACAGTAAAATAACTTATTATAACAAATTTATCGATTCTAATAATAACAAAATTCTCGCGTACCACCGATTGAATTGTGTATAATCTTTTTAGCTTAAGAACGGATTTTTGACGACGCGAACCGGAAGTTGCATATCTGAGGACTAAAAAAAGTTTCCTTTGTTATGGTAATAAAAAATTAGAGGCAGATTCTTATAGAATTTGATCAATGGAACAAAAAAGGAAGAACAAATTTTTTAGATATCCTGTTTAGTTTTCGAGATAATATGTGTTGTATTTCTAAAACTTACTATAATGAGATAATGAATTGTATATTACACACATACACATATACGTAGTATCAATTTTTACGGATATAAACTCAGTTTTAAATATAATTTTTGAATGGTTTTTATTCATAGAAATTAGTGAAAAATGAACGGGACATCACCAATGAAACCTCATTTTTGGGCAAAGGGTAATTATTTACAAATATGTCTCGGCGTGTAATGACTTCAAAATTATTTAATTACCCTTTGCCTGAAAATGAGGTTTAAATGATGTTGTCCGGTCCATTTTCCACTTACTTCTATCAATACAAGTCGTAATATACCTACCGTAATTGTCTATCCAATATAGTAAGTTTTTCAAATTTGACACGTAATATCACGAAAACTAAGCAAAATATCGAAAAACTTCATTGTTTCTTTTTTGTGCTACTCACCAAGTTCCATAAGAATCGATTTTTAATTTTTGTTGCTATGGTAACGGAAAACATTTTTTAATAATTCCTAGGCTTGACATTCGAAGGGTTGAAAAATACACTTCCGGTCCTTGTCGCCAAAAATCGGTTTAGGGGATAACTTCTTAAGCCAAAAATATTATGTAAAAAAATAATTCAGCTCAATCGGAGGTATTCGGTTATTATAATTGTGTAGTTATTAAACATAATATTAATTGTAATAATAGCGCATTCAATCAGTATGTATAAGTAGCCAACTGCGTATACAGTTTAGCTTTAGGGCTTTAGGTAGTACATAACAACATACTGTAGGTTTAGGGTTAGCTGGGGTAATTGTAAACGATATTTATATGTTCTAACTTTAAAATTACATTATATGGACAATATTTCATTTTAATAAGCCAATCTTGAATATGTGAATCTTAAACCTTTTTAACAACTAATGACATAAAAAAAAGGTCAGATATTAACTTCATAATTAAGAAAGTACAAGTTTACGTTTACCCCATACCATTTACATTTACCCCTTACCTAAAGGGGCAATTGTAAACAAGAATTTCGTTTCCTATGAAAGATAATGACACAATTTTCAGGGCAAATGTAAACAGACGTGTATTTCACATTTTTCTATATTCAAACGATAGATATTCAGTAGTTTACATTTACCCCAACAATGAAAATCAAAGATGTCTTTATGCCAAATTTTTTTATTTATAATAATACAAACTGTAACTGTTATAAGAAAATAGGTGACATTTGTGAAGACAACATAACATTTATAAGTAACTATTTTTTTTCATTAACACTAACAGCCCCAGGGAATGTATAAACAAATTTTCTGTCCTTGGATTCTATGGTTGGCTGAGGCAACAATGCTTTGATCATGTCTTTATTTATAGTAGAAACATCGGATTCGACTACAAGAAAAGAGGTATTTGTTGGATTTATACTTTTTAATCCTGTAACCACGTAGTCGTTGTTTTCTAACACTGAGTCGATTACGCATACATAACTGTAATGCGTTTTCATTCTGCTACCCCCAAGAAAATCTACTAAAATATAACATCCAGGTACTAACGAATCTGTATCAGCTTCTTGATAGTTTACCTCCGGTGTGTTATTAATTTGCATTTCAATAATAAAATTTTCTTGATCTTCATTGTCTGATAAATCTTCAGTCAAATGTTCCTCTGGAGTAGTATCTCTGGAAGCATTGTCCTTTTTCTTTTTTTTTTGCAACGCTTGTTTTCTCTGTTTTTTTTCCTCTTTTCTTAACGTCACCCTTTTTCTCTCTGATTCGTTGCGCCTCTCTTAATTTTTCTAAAACTTCAGTAGCTGTAAGGATCTCACCATAGTTTGACTGCTTCAGACGTGGAATAGGAACCTTTTTAACCACTCCTTCATTAGGTTCAGTTGTTTTTTGTGGTGAATTCTTGTGTTTCAGAATGTTTGAAAACACTTTTACAATGCTTTTTGGCGTCTGCTCTTTTTGGGGAGAAGGTTTACTAATTCTAATGGATAAATCCAAAGCAACAGTTTCCACTTCTTCACTACTAATATCGTGTCCTGAAGATGTTGATGGACCTAATAAGGAAGATGGTTTTAGATTTGGAGCTGCAATTTCTGTCAGTGCTGAACGGCCTGCCACTGGAGAATTTAATATTGTAGAACAACCTGCAACTTGGTTATCAGTTTCTGCAGTAGTAGCGATTTTGGTTTTACAGAGCTTGTATTTTTGAAGATCATGTGGATCAAATAAATCTTCTGGAAACCGTTTTCGATCGACCGGGAAAAGACCAGTTGTTACAAAACCATTTATTAGATTTTGTGGTTTAACAGCTTCAACCAGAACTTGTCCAAGCATAACACTAAATTTGTCTTTAGGCAGGCGTCCTGTTCCTACTCCCATTTGTGATTTACCATATTCAACAAGTTTGCGATCCCATTTGGTTTTCACTGGTCCGAATACACATTTGTCCAATGGCTGAATTCTATCTGTTAAGTGACTTGGAAGTCTAACCAGTTGTATTTTATTTTGTATTGCTGTTTCAATTATCCGTATGCTAATGTGACTACTGTGACCATCATATATTAGAACAGCAGGTTGATCAGGCACTCCATTTCTATGTCTAATTTCATTTACATGGGTAACAAAACAACGTTCAAACCAATGAAAGAATTGTGGCTCCTCCATCCATCCATTGTGAGATGCCGCATACTCTGTTCCAGGATAACTGTTTTCAGATGTCCAACGTGCTTGTACAGCCGATCCCTTGAACACTATTAACGGTGGTAGAAAATGTCCATCTGCAGCTACACACAGCAACACTGTAGTGGATTCTCCTCCAGACCCACCCGATACCCTTGAAAGTGGTTTTCCCCTTTCTCCTATAGCTCGTAATCTACTTGGATCACTGGAAAATCCACTTTCGTCACAGTTAAATACATAGACGGCTTTCTCTTGAGTGGATAGATTATTTTGGTCATATAATGCCTCCAGTTTGTTATAAAAATCATAGACGACTTCGGGATTTCGTGCTGTTTTACGAACACGCTGCAAATGTTCTGGTTTTTTCAATGATATTTTTAGGTTTCTCTTCATAAAAGATTGATACCAATCCTCTCCCGGTATGCCGTCTTTAAAGGGTGTATCTATATTATTGGTCTTAATATAATCTGCAACAAGTGTTTTTAGCTCTTCTTTGTCGCAGGGGTATCCAATCTGCGCCCTAGCAATCAAGCATAAAACTATCTGTTTTTCAACATCTTCGCTAAGCACAGGTCTTCTGCCAGCACCTATCCTATCAACTGACACTTTTCTACCCTTAATGCGATGGTAAATAACTGCAATAGGTACTCCATATTGTTGTTCTGCTTGTCGATAAGTGCAGTTTTTATTTATTACATCATTCACGGCTCTAGCAACATCTTCTACACTGTAACTTGGACCCTGCCTTTTTCTATTGTAAGTTCTAGGCATTGTAGCTCTGAAAAGAAACCACCAAATGAGTTTTACATCTTTAAAACAAGAAATAGTCATAAAACATAGTGTTTACATTTACCCTGGAAATAGGTTTACATTTCCCCCAACAACGATATTATTGGGGGAATTGTAAACAAGCAAATATTTCTATCAATGTTCTACACAATAACACAAACAGAACAAAAAACTTAAGTATATACCTTTATTATTACATATTGATATTCAAAACTTTAACTTACCTGCTGATTTCACTGTTTTTCCAATAAATGCACTGTGTTCAAACTTTAACAAACGGTTTTCAAATAGCACTTTTAAAAAAACGATCATAACATTCCAACATGTGGCTACAAACTGGTAGGACGTTTAGAGCATGCTAGCGGAAGTGCACAACAACCAGTGCTGCCATCAGTTAGGTTTTATCTTATGTTTTGGAGCCAGATTTGAAGTCGTTTACATTTACCCCGTGTTTACAATTACCCCAGCTAACCCTAAATAGCCAATTCAATATACACATAATTATGTATAAACAGCTAATTTCATATACACACTATATATGTATAAATAGCCAATTTCGTATACATACCGTATGTATAAATAGCCAATTGCGTATACATACTGTATGTATAAATAGCCAATTAGTTATACATACTGTATGTATAAATAGCCACATCCAAAAAAATATCGCAAAAATTTTTGAATAAGGGAAAATTTTGGCAAGAAGTTTTTTAACCAAAATTGCCAAAAAAACCATATTCCGGGCATCGAACGTGTATGCTTAACGAACTTGTACAATGGTTTGGGACTTCTAAATTTTTCTCCAAATTTCGTAAAAGTGGGATATTTCGTTCAAGAGTTATCGCGCGGACACACACACCCACACACACACACACATTTATATATATATATATATATATATATATATATATATATATATATATATATATATATATATATATATATATATATATATATATATATAATATATATATATATTCTTATAATGATAAGTCGTAGTCAATTTCTAGTAAATTTTTTGGGGATATATTAAAATTTGTTTGATTGTCAACAAAATTTTGATGTGCAATTAAATGGTTATTTCCATTTCGATTTAAATCGATCAAAAAATCGATCTTTTTTAGGATAATCGACATCTCTGCCACTGAGGTGACATTACTTAATGCGTGTCAAACACGCACTTGATGAATTTTTCGGTCTTACGTAGGGAACAACGGGACCAACAACAACAATGAAGAAATATTTTTTGGAATGAATTAGAAAAATCGAGAAGAACATGCGGGATTTTGATAGCATTTGAAGAATTTATGAGTTTTAATAGTGTATTTATTTTGTAGCTATACTTAGCAAAAAATTTTTGGAGAGAAAATCAATCTTTTTTACCTGTATCCCATTCTTAAAAGTCTAAAATAATTATATATGCCACCAAGTTTTGAAATGCGTATGATAAAAATACTATTACACAACCGTCAGAAAATAAAAAAAATTATCTCAACTTATGGATGCAACTGTACAAATGATAATGTTTTTGTTAATAAGCATCCCGTCTCAAAGGTCACTTTGTAATTAATACATACATGCTTACAAAACAATTTTTATTTACATGTGCACAGCGACAGCATGTCGCGAAATTGAAATATGATACTTCCGTTAAATCGCAGAAAATGTCACGTACTTTGATAATATGATACATGTCCAGTAGAACCTGTTCCGATTTCCCCTTTTTAACATAATACAGTAGAACCTGTTTTAGCGGTAAAATATATCTTAATGTTTAAAAGAATTTAAAAATTGTTCTCAAAGGTCACTTTGTAATTAATATTTATATCATTACAAAGCAATTTTTATTTCCACGTGCATGACATCGGTATGTCGCAACCTTCAAATATGATGACGTCAGCAATTTGATAAGTATAAATAGATGAAGCTAAGTGCTTTTACAGATATACGGCGCTATTCATAGTCAAACACTAAAGTTGGCTTTAGTAAAAGTTGACATTAAAGTTAACTTTAAGATTAGTTATTTATACTTTTTAATTTCAAATGTTATCGAGTGCCTGTGAAACATTATTAGTGTATGGCGGATTTTTATCCGTATTTAAACATACACCAATATTCATATGTTCACTCAATGTTCACTATGTAACACTATGTCAATTTTAATTAACATAATGAATTGGCCATTTGCCAAAGTACATCGAGTGTTCAAGTATCAGCCAAAGCTGAACATTGAGTGAACATATGAATATTGGTGTATGTTTAAATACGGATAAAAATCCGCCATACACTAATAATGTTTCACAGGCACTCGATAACATTTGAAATTAAAAAGTATAAAAAACTGCGTCTCGCATTAGAGAGAGGTTGTGTTTGATTGATTACTGAATTGGAGTGGCACTCGAACAAGTGATCGGTGGCCTAGTTGGTAAGGCGCTTGGCTGGTAACCAAGAGATCCGGGTTCGAGTCCCAGCCGATCCAGTTTGGTAATTTTTCAAACACTATGTCAATTTTAATTAACATAATGAATTGGCCATTTGCCAAAGTACATCGAGTGTTCAAGTATCAGCCAAAGCTGAACATTGAGTGAACATATGAATATTGGTGGATGTTTAAATACGGATAAAAATCCGCCATACACTAATAATGTTTCACAGGCACTCGATAACATTTGAAATTAAAAAGTATAAAAAACTGCGTCTCGCATTAGAGAGAGGTTGTGTTTGATTGATTACTGAATTGGAGTGGCACTCGAACAAGTGATCGGTGGCCTAGTTGGTAAGGCGCTTGGCTGGTAACCAAGAAATCCGTGTTCGAGTCCCAGCCGATCCAGTTTGGTAATTTTTCAAACACTATGTCAATTTTAATTTAAGATTAGTGTCCGACCGAAGGCCAGTTTGGCAGCCGAAGCCGATATTCGGCTATCGTCGTCGAAGGTGCAATTAAATTAAAAATACTTCCTGAAAATATAATAAATAGAATAACTAAATAGTCATTTTTTTTATATAAACTCATTTTTATTTTGATTTATTTATTAACATTAACACAATATTTAATAATCAAAATTAAACAATTTAATATTATAAGCTAAAAATAAAAGCTGATCGGCATTTTCTCCACGCAAATTTGCCCTACGATCGGTGTAAATTTGTTCAGCGGCACTGAATAATTGTTCACTAGCTATGCTAGTAGGGGGAGCTGACAAATATTTGATTGCTACCTTTTTTAAGTAAACATAAGGACTCGACGACCAATACTGGAAAATATCAGTGTTCCTCAGAAATAGAAGTTCTTTTAAATATTGTTCTAACTCGTCTTCAAAAAGCGAAAATTTTTCGGAATTTGCAAATTCGGTGGCCATTGATATTTTGTCGTGGCTGTCCCACAAATCATCTTTTAAAGATTTATTTTGCGAATTTACATTTGACGGTGAGGCCACAGGTTCGTCCGTTACTTTATCAAGGGATTTTGGAAAACTTTCTCGTAAAAATGCCAAAATTTCAGTTCTTGTGTTTATGATTTCATCGTCAGTTAGATATTTCGTTTTAAATCGATGATCAATTAAAGTTGAAACGGACAAATGTAAATTATTTCTTACGTACGCAAATCTTTTATTCAGAGATTCACATAAACGACTCTTCAGCCGGCTTGTATTTTCAGTGTCCTGATCCTTTATAATAAGTTTTGAATTTAACATGGCAATCAAAGGTATGATTAATGACACTGTTGAAGAATCTGACGAAATGGCAATTGTTGCTTGCTAAAAGCACCGGAGGACAGTTACTAAATTGCTCATTTGATTATATTCTTCGGCTGTTGGCACTCTATTCCACCCCGCTCTGCCATATACAAATTAATTGCAATTTTTTGCTCAAGAAGTCTCTCCATCATTAAATAGGTGCTATTCCACTGTGTTTCGACGTCTTGTATTAAACCATGCTTGGGCAAGTCACATGTTTCTTGAAATTTATTGAGGTAACGAGTGGCTTGTTCGCTCTTTTTAAAATGTCCAACAATTTTGCGAGTTTTTTTTATAATTGATACAATTGCGTCGTTTTTGAAAATTGCATCATGAATCACTAACTGCAAGGTGTGAGCGACACATCCAATAGAAACAAAATTTCCACAACGCATAGCCGCGTGCATATTGGCAGCATTATCGCGAATAGCCATATGAATTTTCCCATTTATATTATATTCTGCAATAATTTCATTTAGTTTTTTTGCGATATATTCCCCTGTGTGATCTGCATTCATTACACTAGCTGCTATTATAACTTTTTGTCTTTTAGAACCGTCAATGAAATGTGCCGTAAAACTCAATAACGAACATGTTTTCATTGGAGTACTCCAAATATCTGTCATAAAACTGATCCATTCAGCCTTTTCAATAAGTCCAATCACTTTTTTCTTTACTTTTTCGTAGGTAGCTGGCATTAAAGACGTTCTGAAAAACTTTTCAGATTTAACTCTGTACCTCGACGGAGCCTCAGGATCAGTAAAATTAAGCCTTTGAAAAGCTTCGCCTTCAACGATATTGTAAGGCAGCATGTCAACAATGATAAGATGCATAATCGATTCATCGATTCGTAACGAAACAGGTTGATCATCGGGCCACTGTGGTGCTGTTTTCTTTTCGATAATCTCCAGTAAAGTAGATTGTTTAATTTCTTTTTTGGCATCATGTGGCGAACTCATTTTCTCGGTTTTTCTAACTTTGTTCAAACTGTGACGCTTCTCTTCTGTTTCATAATAAATTCCCCATTCATGTTAATGAAGTTTTTCCAAATGGTTTTTTATGTTTGTTATCGTCTGCTTTTTTGGTACAGAACTGTCGAGAGACAACGATTTATGGCATAGTTTGCAAATTGCTTTGGAGTCATTTTTAGTAAAATATTCCCAAATGGGATTGTGTCTCAATGATGATGACATTTTATAAGTTATAATATCTGAAACAATGAAACCAATACATATCATAAATGAATGAACGACATTATTTACGGTTACGATTCACGAAAAGAAAACTAACCAACTTGACAAAATGCACAAATTCTTAAGATATATTTTTTATTTTTTTAAAAAAAGAGGACAACCAAATCATCTCATAACTTCCGAGTTACTTGTATGGTATTTTTCAAAAAACGAGAAAAATGCCTTGGAAAACATACCTCTGATTCTTGTGCTATAAACAGCTGTTTTAAATATTATTGCACTTTATCGCAACACCTCTCACAGAATTGAAAATTATTTTGCTATGTACTAAGACACTTTTTAACGAATTAAATATGTAACTTTAAAAACAAAAGTAAAAAATTATCCTAGTTTTCGATTTTGCTCCCACGTCAATAAGAACTAAGAAGACAGTAAGAATTTTATTTTGAAAACAAAATATTTATATTGAATTTATTACATAATATTGAGGCTCTAGTTTGGCACAGCAGGAATCATTTTTACTAAAATGAAAGAAGCAAACGTTTTGTTGGGAATTCCAAAAAATTTTATAATTATGTTGGAAGGATATTTTAAATTGTTACGTAGGTTTACGTAACAATAAACATTAAAAATTACAATAAAGCAAGAAAGTTACCGTCATTCTTTTTCTCAACAAAAAAGCCGCCTAGATGGAAATTCCAAAAATTTTTATGAAACTGTAATTCCTTTAAAAGGATATTTTAAATTATTAGGTGTATAAGTTCAGGTAACAATAAACAAAAACTTTCAAAATACAGTATTATAAACGTAATTTAGGGTAAAATAAGAATAAATAAAATTACAATAAAGCAATAAAGTTACCGTCATTCTTTTTCTCAACGAAAAAGCCGCCTAGATGGAAATTCCAAAAATTTTTATGGAACTAAAGGATATTTTAAATTATTAGATATATACTTATATAGGTTCAGGTAACAATAAACAAAAACTTTCAAAATACAGAATTATAAACGTAATTTAGGGTAAAATAAGAATAAATAAAATTACATTATGTAAAAAATGCCACCTTCGGCTTGGGCCAGACTTTCGGCTTCTTTTTGGCCGAAGCCGAATGTGTGGCCGAAGGCGCGTTAAGTGGTCGAAGGCGCGTTAAGTGGCCGAAGGTGGCCGAAGCCGAAGCCGAAGCCGAAGCTTCGGTCGGACACTATTTAAGATAATGCATATTCATAGACGACATAGAGATACGTTTTAACTAAAGTATACTTTAAATTTATTATATAGAATAAAAGTAAGTCAGATATAAATTTCCCCTACATCTCTATGGTTATGTCGGTTATTTATTTGTAAATTACTGATTGTTATATTGCTAATTGAATTTCATAATTTTCTAACGGAAAACATTTAAAGAGATATGGAAATTTAAGAAAATTTATGGAGAATAATATATTAAATAATAAATATTATTATGTTGATAATTTTCATCACAATTTAGTATTATAAATGACTGTATTTATTAGTCACGAAGGCTACTAAAACAGGCCCACTAGGTTTTGCATAGTCTAACTAAAGACTAGTTAAAATTCAGAGTTGTCCTGGGACATACCCGGTATCCTCAAGTACGAGAGGTCCCAGATATCTTAAAATTAGTTTATACATATCTCCAGACATTGACCGTCACAGATATATCGTGGCAAACATAATGCGCTTATGCTGAAGCCAAGTTAGCGTTAGAAAGTTAACGCTGCTTGATTAACTGAAGTTTATATCGTTATTAAATTAGCGTAATCTTATTTATCAAAACCTTTAAACACTTGCATAAACTCTCTCTTAGTTATGCTACTGTAGTTAGCTTAACTAACAATAAGTAAAATTGGTGTAGTTATGTCATTTATACCGTGGCTAAACTTTATAGCAATTCAAACTTGGCTACAGTATAAACGCATGCAAAAATAAAGAACATAAAACGAAGATTCATCTCCTAGGTCTCATTTCCTGAATAGATGATTCTCTTTGCATCATGTGATGAGAAGATACCTTTTTAGAACATTATATTCGGTTAGTAATCCTATCAGACTATTTAATTGTGCGCTTCTAAATATAGTAAGCAGAGTACAGTTAAACTCTTTTAATAGATAGTTTTTTAATGCACAAGAGGAATAGGTAGTTTTACAGAGCACAAAATTATGTGAATGCTGGATGATATATCTACATTAAACAATTAACACTATACAGTCTACGCACTAAATTTCGTATTTTGCATTTCAAAAGTATTTTTCCGAAACTTATACACTTTTTCACGGCGGAAATTTTGTATCTCATTAATAATTTTTAAATCTTGGGCGATTCTTTGATCAATCTATGTCCATCTTTTTTCCAAATGTTTTATTTCTGAAATATTTGTCTAATAACATTTCCTTAATGTAAAGTTATTACGAATCTATTTAATTTTATAATAGTTAAAATGCAGCTGTTAAATTAAAATAGACTTAAAATTGACAAAACCCTATTTTAAAATTAAACTAGACATTAACTGTTAAAGCCGACTGTAAGTAGTTTATGAATAACAAAAAGCTAACTTTAAAATAAAGCCAGCTCTAAGTTGATTTTAGTTCCTTTATGAATAGCGCTCATTGTGTATTACAACCTTGTGAATACAGTGTGCTTCATGCTATCGAATTGTTTTTTTTTTTTGTAGATTTTTTTAAAGTCAGTTTTTATTTTATTTTAAAGTTAAATTTTTTGTTAATTTTTTTGCGAATTTTTTAAAGTCAGTTTTTAAAGTTTAATTTTTTTTTTGTAAATTTGTTAATTTTTTTAATATTTAGTATTTGTTTTGTTTAATTATTATAGTTGAGTTAGTTAAGTTTATTTAGTTAGTGTTTTTTAATTTAGTGAACTAAGAACAGATTTTTTTTTTGTTTTTGCGTGTTTTCTTGTTTTTGTGTTTTTTTGATTTGACAGTACCGGCGAGTAAGAAACACTTAATTATTGATTAGCTTTTATTTCGAAAATTTTTTGGAAATTTCTTTATGCAACAACTTAAAACTAATTACAGTTATTTTTGAAATATTAAAACAGAAATTTAGTGTAATTTTAACCAGTCAATATTTTAAAATTTAATTTTTTCGTTTTAATGCTTAACGCCGTCGGAATGCTTAATGCTTTTCAGCCGTCGGATTGCTTAACGAGGCATATGAAGACGAAACATGGCGACAATGGCTCATCCTTAAAATGTAATCATTGTGGGGATACATTTTCGAGAATGGATAATTTACGCCGTCATCTAACAAAAATCCATCCAACGGGGGCTGTATTATGTTATTACTGCGACAAATATATTGAAAGTGGTCTGGAGCAGCACATGGCTAATGAGAACGGTCAACCCTTATGTAGCATCGATCCCGAGCTTAATCAGCCTTCTACTAGTAGCGGTCCCATTTCACGAAAGCGTCCAGCTGATGAACAAAATTACGGTCAGTCGAAAAAATTAATGGTAGATCAAGAGACGAAGCATTGTGGAGTATATGATTTAGACGTACCAGTATTATCGTTTAATGGACATTTACGCAGCGTGGCTCATAAAAATAAATTATGCCAGGGAACTCAAAACGTGAATGTGGAAACGATAAGCAGCGCATTTAAAAGCCGAATAATTACTTACCGTATGAAAAGTCCCTAGTACTTTCAGTCCATTGAGGAATTTTTAGATGAGATTAAAGAAAATGTGATTCAACTGCTGCATATGGAGCTCGCGAAGCATACATCATTTAAAACTAACTTCGAATTACTTGGATTATATGCAAAATTCGACAATGAAGATAATCTATTACTGGATGTAAAGTCGTTCAACACTAAAAATACCATTGTTTAGGAATCCACCAACATGGAGGAAATTTGTCAAATCATGGTGTCAACTGTAGTGCGCAAGAGCGAAGAATTCCAGGAGAGAGACAGCGGGTGGTCGCTTTTGGAAATGTGCTATCTGGAAATAAACGTAAACAAATATAATCCTCTCCGGGCTTCATCATATATCGAATTACCAGTATGGATCAAGAGAAAAAAGGCGGTCGTTAATGTACAGAATGAAGACCAGGCGTGTTTTGTATGGGCGATAACATCGGCATTACACACAGTCAATCATGGTAAACACCTGCATCGAGTTGCATCATACCCTCATTACTCATCAGTATTGAAGTTCGATAATATTGAGTTCCCAATGAAGATTAACGATATACAGTTATTCGAATCTTTGAACAACATCAGCGTCAACGTTTATGGGCATGAAGAAAAGAGTATTATTGGACTACTCGAAAAATAAAAGGAATACTCATGTTAATCTCCTGTATATTGAAAATGGCGAAACCAGTCACTACTGCTGGATAAAGGACCTGAGTCGGCTCGTTGGACGTCAACTTTCAAGACATTATGGTGCTTCATGGCTATGTGACGGGTGCCTGCAATATTTTAAAACCGAAGAGCGGCTTATCGAAAACTCGAAAGAAGATTGCAACGAAGTCCGCACTGTTACACCAAGCCCCAGGGAAGACAGCATTTTGAAATTCAAAAATTATGGAAAGCAGCTGCGCGTCCCATTTACCATCTATGCGAACTTTGAATCAATACTAAAGCCATGCGACACATGCGCACGGAATCCCGATGGATCGTTTACAAACACCACGCGTACCCACGAACCATTCAGCTTCGCATATTATATAAAATGCTCGTATGATGAACCTTTGAATAAATTTGAGACACATCGCGGACCGAATTGCGCTAAAGTCTTTATTGAAAAATTAGAAGATGAAGCCCGACGACTGCATAAAATCTTATAGAAAAACATACCGATGAAGCCATTCACCGCGCTGGATTATTTGGTGTTTGGATTGGCAGATGAATTTTCCCCGTCTTCCTCGGGGCTTGGTATAATAGTGCGGACTTTGTTGTAATCTTCTTTCGAGTGTTCATATGCGGCAATAAATTGGGTAATGATCGTGTGCGGGATCATGACCATCTGACGGGTGAATTTTGAGGCGTCGCACATAATGAGTGCAATCGTCTTTACAGATTGCCGAAATTCATCCCAATCGTTTTTCATAATTTATCAGCGTATGATGCACACTTTATCGTCCTCGAATTTGGCGTTTCCAAGGAACGAATCAATGTTATACCGAACAACAAGGAACGTTATATCTCTTTCACGAAATATCTACCATTTGACACCAATCAAGAAGTGGAAGATACTGATGATGATGACAATGAACAATCTGGAAAATTCAAAATTAAAACAATCCAGTTAAGTTCTATCGATTCGTTCCGATTTATGGCGAGCAGTTTAGACAAACTTGCTAATAATTTAAAGATGGAGCAGTTCGCCGAAGTCCGTCGAGCATTTCCAGAAGACCGCCTCTTTAATTTAATAAAACAGAAAGGAATATTCCCGTATGAATATGTTAACAGTGTTGAAAGACTAGATGAAAGTGCTCTGCCATCAAAAGCGGCATTCCATAGCAGTCTAAAATCATCAAATATCAGCGATAATGCAAGTATGGAATGAGTTTAATATTCAAACTTTAGGGGAATATTCCGATTTATATCTAAAAATAGATGTAATGCTACTAGCCGACGTATTTGAAAATTTCCGGAACATGTGTCTCAATATATACAAATTGGATCGATGCCAGTACTACACCGCCCCAGGGCTAAACTGGGACGCTATGCTCAAATATACAAAAGTAGAACTGGAGCTGTTAACAGATAACAACATGATACATTTTATAAAAAAGGGTATGCGTGGTAGATTAACACAGTGTTCCGGTCGTTATAGCGAAGCTAATAATAAATACATGTCCTGCTATGTCCCCACAAAGCCGTCGACCTACATCGAATATCTAAACGCCAATAATTTATACGGATGGGCTATGTCGCAGCATTTGCCGATAATTAATTTCCAATGAGTTCGAGAACACGAACTGGATGACATGAACATAGCAATGGTTCCTGATGATGCTGATGTTGGATACATTCTGGAAGTCGACCTCGAGTACCCGAAGGCACTACACGATTACCAACAAGATTTACCATTCTGTCCGAAGCAAATGAAGCCGCCATACCTCACATCTAAAAACAGCAAGTTACTGGAAAATCTGTATGATAAAACAAAATATGTGACCCATTACCGCAGTTTAAAACAGTGTCTAAAATACGGACTTAGACTGAAAAAAATACATCGTGCGTTCTAGTTTAAACAATCTCCGTGGCTAAAAAAATACATTGACTTAAACACCGAGCTTCGTTCTAAGGCGACAAATAGCTTCGAAAAGACTATGTCAAGCTAAAAAATAATAGTGTTTTTGGGAAAACAATGGAGAATGTCGACAAACGTGTTGATGTGCGGTTAATCACACACTGGGAGAATATTCGTAAAGAGTTCGGTGCTAATAATTTGTTCAATTATCAATGAAAATCTGGTCGCTATACAAATGAACCGTTTGAAAGTGAAGTATGACAAACCGATTTACGTAGGATTTAGCGTGCTCGAGTTATCCAAGACTTTAATGTACGATTTCCACTATGGTTATATAAAACCAAAGTACAGTGACAAAGTGGATTTATTGTACATGGATACCGATAGTTTTATATACCAAACACAGACGACGATTTTTATGTCGACATTAAGTCTGATATTAGTGAGTACTTTGACACAAGTGACTATGTCGCAGATAACGTTTATGGACTGCCTCGATTAAATAAAGAAGTGTTCGGGAAAGTTAAAGATGAGTGTTCTGGAACCATAATTAAACAGTTTATTGGTATTAAAGCTAAATCCTATTCTATAGTGAAAGACGGTGATGTGCCTCCAATTAAAAAACTTAAAGGAGTTAAAAAAGATGTGGTGAAGAACGAAATAGACGTTGCAGACTATATTAATTGTGTTATGAGCAAAGACTCAAGTGTAGTGTTATATAAACAGATGAGCGTATTTCGTAGTTTGAAACATCGGTTATACACTCACTTAGTGAATAAGGCCGCGCTCACAAACGATGACGACAAACGGTTCATAGTACCCAACAACAGACTCAAAACTCTCCCATGGGGGCACTATAAAATAAAAGTCTTTTATTTTTGTTAATATTGTATATGTTTTTGTGAAATTTGTATATATTTTTTGTTAAGTTGTAAAAATATTTTGTTAATTTTGTTTAGAATTTATTAAGCTGTATTTATTAAGTTTTTATTAAGTAAATAGTTTATAAGATTTAGCATAAAGAAAAATACCCCTGTCGCAGCATCTGCATAACATAGCGAATTTCCAAATATTAGGCACTGGCGGATCTCATCTAAGAACTGTACCTATTTAAAATAGTTAAGCTTTCTAAGAGTAAAAGATTTTTTAAAATCAGCTGGGTAATTAATTTTGATATTTTTGGGACCCAAGAACCCAAACGGACTTTGTGCAGCATAGTTGTATCCATCTAAAATAATTTAGTTCTGTAACAGTGAAAAAATTTTCAAAATCGGTCGGTTAGTTTATTTTTTACAATAATGGGATCAGTAAACCCTGGCAAAACTCATACAACATAACCTTTATTCATCTAAAATAATTTTAGTAAAAAGTTTATCCTAACAGTAAAAAAAGGGTCCTAGGGATCTCATATAACTTATGGTAGTCCGAAAGGTTCTTGTGGACATCATTTAATTACTTAATGAATTCAAATACTTTAACTTACTAACGGTGAAAAAATTTTCAAAATTTTCGAAATTCGCTAAAAAAATCATTGAAAAATATTTGATATGTTTCGATCAATTAATGGTCAACATCAGCAAATAAAAGTTACGCAAATCGAAGAAAAAAATGAGTTATTTGTCCGTAGAAATTAAAATATAAATTCTGAAAACGAGCAAAGAAATATTGAAAAAACTAGATCGGCAAAACATTCTGACAAATAACACTACTTTTGAAAAATATTAAATGATTTTCAAATGACTTTGGAAATTGATCCCAAGGCCGACTTCAAAGTCATCATGAAGTGCATCACTTTGAACTCTATAACTTTGGTCCTAAGCACTTTTTTCAGAAAATATATCGTACCATAATCCACTTCTATGTTGATTCCTGGTCTCTTTTCCTCCGTTTCTAATATTTATGTCATTAAAAAAATGTGCTACCGTAGACAAGGATGAATAGGGACGCATTCAGAATTCACACCGTATTTTTTTGTATTTATTTTATGAGTACCTAATCTTTAATATATTAAAAATTTACACGAAGATGGTCACTTTATCACAGTATCCAAAAAAATTTAAAAATATCGGTGGTTTTTGAAAAATTAACAAAAATCGTATAAATTCTTCTCTATGAAAAATTGGGGTCAAAAGAGACGAGAAAAGAGAAAATGGGGACAACCCGTAGGGTCGACCAAAATTGAAATTCTAATATAAAATAATTTTGAACTTTTTGTATTTATACATTAAAAAAAGAAATAATAGGTACTTGATGATTTTCTATAAAAATAAACGTAGAATCTAAAATAAAATTTATAAAGTATAGAAATGTTATGCTGCATGTATTTATAAAAATTTCGAAAGACTTGATAACCTTGAAAGTGCTCTCTTCTATGTCTCAATACATACTTCATACGTCCCTAATCACCCCACATTCGTCCCTTTATACTTGAACGTCCCTATTAACCTATATACTGTCCCTATTCACACCTTTTCCGTCCCTATTAACTTCCAACTTAGCCCAAATCTCAAGTCCTCTTTATTTCCTCTTAAAAAATAAAAACAACTAAAAGCCTGCAGCCTTTTTTTCAGATATGTTCTAAAATAATTAACGATTAAACAACAATTTATTCATTAGAGCACCGAAAAATATAATTTTTAGATAAAGTTTTAAGGAACAAAAAAATAGCACTGTTTGAAGACGTCAATCGAAACTCAATTTTTAATATTTTTTATTTAACTTCAAGCTTAGTCACTATTGTTACCCGAAAAAATAATAATTATACTATAATTTAAGTAAGATATATGTTCGCATTTACGTTTAGTATTTGTAAATTAAGTTCATGAATAACATTTTTCGTTTCGTCCCTATTCACCCGCCTGTCCCAATTTATGCCGTTCTACGGTATTTGTTTCAAAAATTCATCACAATCATTGCTTTTTTTACTATACAATAGGTAATGTAATTAGAACATATTAATTTTTTTGCAAATAAAATCATTTTTATGTATTAAAGTACTGACATGTAGTAATTTTTCTTTTTTTGATTCTGTCAAAAAATCTTCCACCACACTTGTCACTGTATCAATACTTTTGGTTGTTATTTTCATTGAAGATCCAACCTTTGCTTGAAGATCAAACCATCCACGCACCCAATAGCATCATCACATCAAGTAATACTTACATTGATATTTTAACATTCCGGAATCCGGCAGAACAGAAATCTGAGTTACATGCAAAGAACTTTGCAAACATCATTGAATCAATTTTTAGTAAATTCGTACTATCTGCCTATCTGACAGATTAGTTATTAGTATCTGACAAGTTATTTCCTTACCTAGAACAGTACAGTAATAGATTTACAGAAGCAAGTTATTGACAAAATTTTACCATTTTTTTCAATTACAATATGCTTTGCTGCTACTATTTTCAATCTCATATTTGTCTTATTTGAATAAAAATTTATTTCATTTAATTATTATGTCATTCACCATAAACAAAATTCAAATAACCTAAACCCCTGTGTCAAATTCGAATAAACAGTATAAACGAACAAAACAATTCAAATTTTCAAATTTCTCCCATATTCATATTTTAAATTTAATTGTTATAAATTAATGATTTATTTACATATTAAATTTATCAACATAAGTACCTATTTAATATTTGAATGCAATCTAAATGTAATGTAATTAATACTTATAAATTTTTATTGAAAAATTTAATATTATAAAATTTTCTTAGAATACTTATTTAAAAATCATAGTTATCGAAGATATTTTTATTACTTATGTGTCAAAATACATAATGTGTCCTTTATACAATTAAATAAAAAATCTGTCAATATTTTTTCAACTTAATAATAAAATAAAAAAGAAATTTAAACGGAAGTTATATTTTCAGCAAATTTTAGTGAAATTTAAAAATATCTACAAAAAATGAATTAAATTACATAAGGAATATTACATAAAATATTCCTTATACTTTACGCTTTATATATTGTGGAAATGGCCACATATCAATTTCAAATTGTCATCACATAAAAACACAAAACTTTGAGTTTTTTTTAAAAAATAACATAAGATAGAAACACGTATGGATCCTGGGTGAGGGAGTGGAACAAATGTATATCGTCGATTGCCTTGCTTAAAAAAATTTTTTCATTACATATCACTCAAAAAGCTTCCTTTTTGAAGATGTACCATTTTAAAAATTGAAATGGAGATAGTTTGTCCATATAATAAAAAAAGACAACAAATATCCTTTTGGAAATTTTTTATTCCATTTCTAACAAATTTCTTAATTTTTCTCTGGTATTAGTTTACGTAAAATAATAATTTAAACACTTATCATACCTAGATTTCGCTCATCTTTCCAATTTTATAAAAAAAATTTAAAAAGTTGTTTGATTCTGACAGAAAACTTAGCTTTTTGACAAAAAACGCCCGAAAAACCTACTTCTGGGCATCCGATGTATCTGGCTAAAGAACTTAGCCAAGCCATATCAAAATTGAGTCTCCATACGAAATTTCATAAGCATTAAACGTTTCGTTCGAAAGTTATCGTGGCGACACGTATATATATATATATATATATATATATATATATATATATATATATATATATATATATATATATATATATATTATATATATACACACACATATATATATATATATAATATATATATATATATATATATATATATATATATATATATATATACATATATATATATATATATATATATATATATATATAAATTTTAGTGAATATCATTTTCGTATTCTGGGGACCTCAAAACATATTTCTGTTAAGGTCCCGGGCTTAGGTCGTGTCATCACACCTGCCGTAAAAGCTGAATTTCCATTTTTGGAAATTCGCTAAAAATAATAATGGCCATTATTAATTTAAAATTTATTTATTAAAAAGTTAAAAAAATACATTTTAAAAATATTGAAATTACAAAAAATACATGTTAAAAAAAATTAAAAAAATACATTTTAAAAAATATTGAAATTAAAAAAAAAATTACATGTTTAAAAATAAGAAATACATTTTAAAAATATTGAAATTACGAAAAAATTACATGTTAAAAAATTTTAAAAACATGTTAATTGTTAAAATTAGTTTGTAAAATTTTGTATATATCTAAGTTATCTTGTAAGTTTGTCGACGGTCACGCTCCCGTATCCGGATCACTTTCCCAGCCCAGGAGTGCTGATTGATTGGTTTCGCCTTTTTCAATGTTGTGTGTGATCCACTTCAACAATTCACCGTCTTCTACGCACTTTGGATTGAAATACAATCGAGGAATACCATATTCTTCCACAAGTTTCAATATACGATCCAGCAGTTCCGGACGAGCATATGTTATCGTTTTTCGCATCCACAACGGAAGAAAATATGTCAGCGTATCGAATCCATCTAGACGGTCCTCTTTAATATCAGATTCATCAAAGGTAAATATGAATAGATGATCAACCAGTTGAACCCCATTCAATAGTTGATGTTATTTTTCTTCAGGATAAAAAATATCATGATCTCTTGATGCTATGGATCGGATTATCTCCAAATCAGATAATCGTATGGCTTTATGCAACATCTTATTCAACAATCGAGTTCTAGCCATGGATTCCTCCACTATTATATGGTGTTGAATATCTCCGCTCATTGTCGTGTTTTCACTCGATATTGCTTCGCCAGAAAATTGAAACTGCTCCGGCTCATCGTCATCATCATAATTATATGCTGGTCCGTGTTGGTGGGGGATATTGAAACTGCTCCGGCTCATCATCACCATACGCATATGTCACTCGATGTTGGTGGGGGATATTGAAACTGCTCCGGCCAATCATCATCATACGTATTTGCTGCTCCATGGTGGGGATATCATATCAAATCCTTGCTATCAATCCAGCTATTGGCGCTACTTGGGAAGCCGAGTCACTTCACGCACACTCAAATATAATTGCTGTATTTATATGACTGTATTTAAGCAGACCAGAAATTGCTTAGACCGGTTTAGAACTACTTAAACTGGTTATCAAAACCAGTTCGAAACTCTTTGGAGCAGTATAGGACCAGTATAGGACCAGCTTAGGATTAGTATAGGATCAGCATAGGACCAGTATAGGACCAGCATAGGACCAGTATACGGCTAAGTGAGCAGTCAGCAGGTCGGTTCAGAACTCCTTAGATCAGTTACCAAAATCAGTTCGAAACTCTTTCGATCAGTATAGGACCAGTATAGGACCAGCTTAGGACCAGTATAGGACCAGTATAGTACCAGTCTAGGACCAGTATAGGACCAGCATAGGACCAGTCAGCAGGTCGGTTCAGAACTGGTTATATCATTTTCCCGATATTGATCCTTTCCAGAAGCAGTCAAACTTGTTTCGATATCTTCCGCTGTGTATATCATCTTCTTTGCAAATTGTTAAAAATCCATAGTTATCACGCCAACACTCTCTGCATAATTCTTTGAATTGATTGAACGACATGTCGGAGTTAATGTGATCATCATAGATATGTCTGAGGTTGAGATCATCCTGTTTGAAGACTGCAACAAGATTCACGTTTTCCCGCACATGATACTTGGGTCCTGCTGTATACGTTTGCGTCAAGTAGAAACAATCATCATTGTAGTGTCGAGAGCGGCTAGAATATTCTTCTATTATAGCTTTTTTCTCCCGCGCAGATACATCATCAAATATTACCAGCGAATTTGATCGTGTTTCTTTCGGTGGTATGACATCATCGTTATTGGAGAATGTAAAATAACCCAAGCCTTTAACGCCTTTAATGATTCGTTTCAGGAACTGATATTTCGGCTGATGCAATGACTTGGAATAGATGTATATATTTTCAAATGCTACGCCATTAGGATCCTGGATAAGTGACAGAAGAAGTGACGTTTTGCCACATCCACTTGGATCACAGATGATTGCTCTAATTCTCGTCGGTAACAGTGGGCCGTTTTTCTTGAAATTAGTCTCATCAGAAGAAAACTCGAAATTTTCCACTGGCAGCATCTCCGGTTGTTTAACGAATGAAGAAGACATCGTTGATGTTGATCAGATAACACCATTTCTCATACTAAGAAAGTTGAGTAAATTTCCAGCATCTTTATAACATATAAATAGTACAGCATATGTTCTTTTGTTTCAGTTCACTTTCAAATGTCGACGCGGAAACAACTAGCAGTTAGTCGTGAGAAGACAAGCGGTGTAACAAGATCTGGCTGTGGCGTAGTACACGGGATACAAAGAACACGACATCGTCTATTCACAATTTAAAAATATTCAAGATCGACATAAAGCTGATTTAATTCTAACTCATAAAGCGTGGGAACGAGTTAAATCATTGGATACAAATCTTGGCGAGCGAGCTACTGCTTGGGCTGTAACGAACGCTATGAAGTCAAAAGTAAAATTAGGAATGGGTCATTAAAAGAATGTAACGAAGTACCTTACGCACCCAATTAATATACAAAAAACAATAAAATTACTAAAATTCATTAATCAAATTAACTAAATTTATTAATCACTACATTTCTTAATCTACAATTATTAAATATTAAATAAAAAAAATAAATTAATAGATAAAAAAAAGAAAAAAAAATTTAATCAAAAAAGTTACGAAACGCCCGGTAGGTGAAATCGACCTGGGACACTCTGCAATAAATTAGAAATAAATAATAATCAATCAATAATAACATCTCAATTGAATCTAACATCTCAGAGGTTAGCAAGTAGAAAAAATTTCTACATCTCGCTCTCTTGAATTAGACGTCGAACGAACCACATTATTCTACTTAAAAATCGAGATAATCTACTGGGAAGTGACTACCTCACCTCGTGTTTCTTTTCTATCACTCAAACTTATACAATTTAAAAATATCACGTAAGTTTTGAACTTTCATCACATTTAACAATCAATGGTTTATTGTATTTTCAAATCAAAAGAAATTCGATAATTCTTACCCGGCCAGATATTTGAAATTGTGCCTGATGTATAATTTCAAAAAAAGAAAAATCACTGGTTTTGGAAAGAATAAGAATTTTTAGTAATCTTGATTCTAATTTTGCCAACATCTGAAATTGAACAGATTACTTACTTATTCCACATCATTATTTTCATTTTTTTATTTTATTTTTCGGGGCGAATTTGCCTGTAAACCAAACCACAATTCAATTAGAATCAAGTGACCTTAATTAACATTGACAACTCACCTAATTCAAACCGCAATAATCATTTAGTGTACCCCGGTCGAAACGATTTCATTAAAAAATTATTTTACATTTCAAAATCACTGGTTGCTAAAACAATTGAAAGTACTTTGAAGTACACAGCATAATCATTTTTATATCTTTTCGTAATTACCTAGCCACATCATTGATAGAATTTGGTCTGTAAAGATAAAACAAAATATAATTAAATCACAATTAACTATTTATACACAAATATTCAAAAAAAAAATCACACACTCATTTTGCACACTCAGTCGATTACATTAAATGGCGTCGTTTCAACTCATGTACCTTGATCGTGATGATCGATAAAAGAATTAAAAATTTTCACCATGAGTTGAAATGATGACACACTGTAGTGGTTCGTAAACCGGACAATTATTTGTTAGCAATTAAGAGAATCCGGAATTTTGTATTATAGAGAGTTTTTACAATTAATTTAATTTTTTTTTTTGGTAGTTTGTACTCACATTATATCTGTAGTTAGTTGAAAATACTTTATAATTGTAATGTCGATCGAAATCGTTTATGTTAATATATTTTGAAGTATATTTCGAATGTTTTATCTCTATTTTCCTATACCAGTTTAACTTTCAGCCTCTCACTCTCACACAACCTACACACTCAGCATATAGGACTGGATACATACCTAGTGCTCTGAAGGTGATGGTGAATAGTTGACGACGGGGAACGGACACTCACGTTGTTCGTACAGATCACATAGTATTCAAGGCTTCCACTGCTGTCGATTCAAACATCATAATATACAACTTGTGGCCGATCAGTGAGTGCCACTCCGTCGTTCACAACAAAATTATTGTGCTGAATATATTATCGATATAAGGTCGAAGTTTGGGTACCACGTAATTCAACTGCCCGCTTAGTGAGGACATAGATTTGACACTGCGCGCCAAGGGGCACTTTAACATTCATTTTATGTATTTATTTTTGTTGATATATAAAATTAGCGATTGTTCAAAAGAAAAGACCTCACAAGAAGAACAAAAAAAGACAGAAAATAATATTTTGCGCAGGAATTCGTGATTTGAGAAGTATATTGAAGAAAAAGAAACCAAAAACTATTAAAAATGCGATAAAATTTGCACTGAAGGCTGCAAGGAATATCTTCAAGAAGAAGGATAGTAAATTTACAACACCGAGAATCATTCCAATTCCAAAGTTGGTGGAATTTTACCATTTCTAGTTCCACTATTTGCTGGCCTGTCCGCTGTAGGATCACTTGCTGGAGGTGTTGCATGTGTTGTGAAAGCAATGAATGCTTATAAAACGGCGAAGAAACAGTTGGATGAAAATGAACGTCATAACAGGATGACGGAAGCAATTGCTCTTGGATCCAAAACTGGAACTGGACTTTATTTGAAACCATACAGAAGAGGTTTGGGACTTTACAAAAAACCGCTAAGCGAGCTACCCGATCGACCGCTAAGCGAGCTAACTGATCGCGACATCTATCAGTTTGGAAACAATTATTTGTCCAATTTTCGTGTCGTGTTCATGAGAGATGATTTACCGAAACGTCCAAGGTGAAAGGAGTGTTATGTCGTTAATTTGGATAATTCATATGGATCAGGAAGCCATTGAGTAGCGTACGCCAAAGATAACAAGAACGTCGAATATTTCGATAGTTATGGGAATTTACCACCACCTGCTGAAGTTGTGCAACATGGCAATAATATTAAGTATAATTATAATAGATATCAGAATTACGATCAGTATAACTGTGGACATTAATGTCTAAAATTTTTATGTAGGGTAGACCGGAGTTAGTTGGGCAATTTTTTGGAAAAATTTGAATAACATCAACTGTAATTATAGAAAGATTAGGAAAATGATAATATTAGATATCCTAATTGAAAAATATCATTATCCTAATTAAAAAATATCTTTATCGCTATTGTTCAACTAAGGTATATTGACCATGAACAAATTCTCATATATATTTATCATAAGAAATAGCTATATAATTATTGAAAATTTTTTAAATTATTATTTACTTGTATGCTATTAATGAATTAGTTTTGGGTATATGTTTTTGTGGATCCGAACTCGGTCCCGTGCCTTGGTCGCCTACGGAACTTTCTTGCTGCGAGACTTTACTCAACATATATATCATATAATTTTTATATTTATATTTTTATTTATTTAATTATATTATATTAAAATGAAAAATATATATGCGTAAATGTTCTCTTCGGCCGCCATTTAACGGTTAACTCAGAACTGGTACGGACTGGGAGAATCCGACTGTCTAATTAAAACAAAGCATTGCGATGGCCCCAACGGGTGTTGACGCAATGCGATTTCTGCCCAGTGCTCTGAATGTCAACGTGAAGAAATTCGAGCAAGCGCGGGTTAACGGCGGGAGTAACTATGACTCTCTCTTTCGGACTATACTCTGGCTGAAGGCAGCAGTCTCTCCGGTCTAGCGTTCGCAGACGACTTGATACTTTTGGCGGACAGTGCACCACAAGCTAGAAGACTCTTGTCGGAAACAGAACAATATTTTAATTATCTTGAAATGGCAATACAACCAACGAAATGTAAAGTCTTTGAAATTGTTCCGACAAAAGAGGCATGGTATATCCAGGATCCCGACATGTCGCTGTCTAGTGGTGAGCGGATTCCGTATACAGGGTCCGAATCATTAATAACATACTTACGTGTCAGTGTATCTCCATGGAGAGGTATAGAAATAGGTGAGGTTAAAGAGAACATCAGAAACTGCCTAACGAGAGTCAACCGACTGGCTCTCAAACCTCACCAGGAGGTCGATTTGCTCATCACGAACCTAGTCCAACACTATTTGTTCACTCTTATCCTGGGCGTGGCTCCTGCAACACTGTTAAGAGAGATCGATAGGGACCTACGTGTTGCGGTGAAAGAAATCCTGCATCTCCCTCTTAGTACTTGTGATGGTTTCATTTATGCCGGCAAGAGGGACGGAGGACTAGGTTTCCCAAAGTTAGAAAATCTTATAGCCACGATAACTTTGGGACATGGATTGAAATTCATGCAGAGCGAAGACCCTGCTATCAAGGCGCTTATAGCCTCCACAAATTTAGAGAATAAACTACGTAAATTGTGTAATGCACTTCGGTTGCCTTGGCCGGTTTCATTCCCCGAAGTGAGGAGGCATAAGCGTCGATTAAAAAAGCTAGAAGTGACTAAATGGGAGGAAAGCAAAACACTGGGGAGAGGGGTTCATGCTCACCTCGATGACCCGATATCAAATGCTTTTATGTATGACCCGACATTATTAAACCCGGCAGGTATTGTAGTGCCTTAAAACTCAGAACCAACACAACACCTACTAGACTGGCACTACAAAGGATTAACCCCACTGCGGATGCAACATGTTGACAATGTAGGTCGCTTCCTGAGACTTTAGGGCATGTCATAGGCCACGAAGGAAGCGCGCATCCGCCGTCACGATGAAATAGTTAATATAATCATTGACAAATTAAGTAAGAACAGTGAAGTGACAATAGTTAAGGAACCCCGAATCCAGACGGACTCTATCTTCAAACCGGACATCCTCGTGAAAAAGGATGGAAGGGTCCTCGTGATCGATGTTACCGTCCGCCATGAGGATGGGGATAGTATGATGTCTGGCAGGAGGGAGAAATTTCAAAAGTATAATAAGATTTTCACTCACTGTCAGGAGTTGCTTAGTGCAGAAAGTGTTGCGGTGGTAACGATAGTGGTATGAACACTGTCCAAGCAAACTCAGGAAGATCTCGCAAAGATTGGCATCAAAGATAGAAAAACGTTACTCACAATTTCCTTAACATCACTGCGGTGCTCTATAGAGATCTTCCACCAGTTTATTGATTATGCGTCCCCAGGAGTGGACCCTACTGGCCCAGGTCCTCCACTCCAGCCCGACCGGCCCGGGTAAAGAAAGCAATGGGATGAAAATCTCCATGGTGCGTGCATGTGCATTTTAACATAAACGACGATTAGGAACATTGAAAGATGTTGCTTTAATTTTGACGATTCGGCATGTTGAAAAACACTGCGGATCATTTTAACTTTAATTATTTCGACAACAGCTGTGCTGTATTTTAACTATTTATGACCTAGTGACCTAGTGGCTTTTATTAATGTAGTTGGCTCTTTACACCACTACACTTTAACTGAATTGTTTTTAACGTAGACCTGATACAAGTGGCTTTTACTTTTTATCGAAGGTTTTTACAAACCTTCAATTGTGATTATTGACTGTGATACTACCACTTGTACCAAAACATTGTTTTAATCTATTTATTTTAGCTATATTAATAGCTATTTTAGACCTGCACATGCACACCAAGTTAAACTGAGAATCGCGGTTGACTTGTAGACAGGGAGGGGTACTCTGTGAGTACCTAACCACCATGTTTGAGAATTCATTCAAATCGCACCACGACGAGTAAAGGCAAAAGCCCTGTGGCACCGGAGGACACCTCCATGTGGTTTTCCCTGTAAACGGTCTGGATGCCAAGACCGGCCAAGTTCCGATGATGGTGTCACTCACCTTGGCAGAGAGTTAGTTTATTTATGTGCGTCCGATGGCATCGCCTCGGACCCCTATGGGCGCAGATATTTGCGCGGGTTTCCTAATACTCTTTTCCCAATGCATAGCTCGGGCTCCAAACCTAACGTACCGCCGTAACGGAAAGTATGCCCTGCGCATAGTGAATAGCCCAATGCCTCGTCATCTAATTAGTGACGCGCATGAATGGATTAACGAGATTCTCTCTGTCCCTAACTACTATCTAGCGAAACCACTACCAAGGTAACGGGTTTGGAAAAATTAGCGGGGAAAGAAGACCCTGTTGAGCTTGACTCTAGTCTGGCACTATAAGGAGACATGAGAGGTGTAGCATAAGTGGGAGATTTATATTGTACTTTTTATGGGATTTATTTGTCGCTGGTGAAATACCACTACTTTCATTGTTTCTTTACTTACTCGATGAGGCGGAACGCGTACTGTGACAATTGTCATTCACAAAAATGGCATTGCACATGTTACGGTGTTCTTGAGCCAAGCGTATTAGAGTTGATGTATATTATATATATATATATATATATATATATATATATATATATATATATATATATATATATATATATATATATATATATATATATATATATATATATATATAATTTTTATTTCTTATTTTAATACCCCATATTTTCATATTTGTAATTTTTATTTTATTGTTTTTTGAAATTATATGTTATATTGTGTTTTTTTAAAAAATGAGTATTGTGTTATATTTTTAATTTTTAATATCAAATATATACTCCTGCGTGATCCGATTCGAGGACACTGCCAGGCGGGGTGTTTGACTTGGGCGATACATCTGTCAAAGAATAACGCAGGTGTCCTAAGGCCAACTCAGCGAGGACAGAAACCTCGCGTAGAGCAAAAGGGCAAATGTTGGCTTGATCCCGATATTCAGTATCCATAGGGATTGCGAAAGCACGGCCTATCGATCCTTTTGGCCTGAAGAGGTATCCTTTCAGCAAAAGGTATCAGAAAAGTTACCACAAGGATAACTGGCTTGTGGCGGCCAAGCGTTCATAGCGACGTCGCTTTTTGATCCTTCGATGTCGGCTCTTCCTATCACTGCGAAGCAGAATTCGCCAAGCGTCGGATTGTTCACCCGCCAATAGGGAACGTGAGCTGGGCTTAGATCGTCGTGAAACAGGTTAGTTTTACCCTACTGATGACTGTGTCATTGCGATAGTAATCCTGCTCAGTACGAGAGGAACCGCAGGTTCGGATATTTGGTTCATGCACTCGGTCGAGCGGCCGGTGGTGCGAAGCTAGCATCCGTGGGATTAGGCCTAAACGCCTCTAAGGCCGCATCCTGTCTAGTCAAAGTGGGAAATGATAATTTTAGGAGTCCTTTTATGTACAGTCGAAAGGCTCAAATCAATCTGTTTACTTTGATTAGGCAATTTTTTTTTTTTAAATTGTCGCACGAGCCCTTATTTGCCGTAAATGATATAAAGAATGACGGTCAGATAACATGTTGCTAAGTTCATTCCTATCATTAACGGTTGAAAATGGGTCAACATATTATTATATATTCGACGTCAGGACTCGGAATCGTTTGTAGACGACTTACGTACCTGGCAGGGTGTTGTACTCGGTAGAGCAGTTTCCACGCTGCGATCTGTTGAGACTTAGCCCTTGGCTTGGGGATTCGTTAATATTTCATTTTTCTTTTTAAATAATAAAAATATTAATTTTTATATAATTTTAAAAATATGAAAAACAACGAGAATTACCCCACACAAAAAATTATTTACTTTAAAAATAATAAATAATTACCATATAAAAGATTGATTTTTTTTTTAAATCAGTTCAAAAATAATATTTACTTTTATCCATTTTATTAATATTTGAGGAGGGAGATTTTTTTCAAAAATTTTAAAATATTTAACCTTTAGTTTAATTACTGAAGGCTTTTTTTATCAAATTTTTTTTGTTCTCCTATTTAATATGTTAGAGCCCTTAAAACTGTTTCTAATAATACTTTTAAGGGCTTTTTAAATAACTAAATATTTAAATATAATTATATATTATTATTATTTAACAACGGCTAATACCAATTTAACCAATTAACTAGTATTTTACGTAGATTAATGTTTTTTAACAATAAGTGTTAGTGTGTTACCAATTTAACCTATTAACTAGTATTTTATGTAGATTAATGTTTTTTAACAATAAGTGTTACTAATTTAACCTATTGGCTAATTTTACCTATTATTATATGATAGGTCTTAGGTTGGGTTTGATTAGTTTGGATTTGTTTATAATTTATTGAATATTGAATATTGTATATTGAATTCCGAAGCAGCGTACACAAACTAATTAATTACATTAGTCAATTACTTATACATGATCAAAATACCCCTGTCGCAGCATCTTCATAACATAACGAATTTCCAAATATTAGGCACTGGCGGATCTCATCTAAGAACTGTACCTATTTAAAATAGTTAAGCTTTCTAAGAGTAAAAGATTTTTTAAAATCAGCTGGGTAATTAATTTTGATATTTTTGGGACCCAAGAACCCAAACGGACTTTGTGCAGCATAGTTGTATCCATCTAAAATAATTTAGTTCTGTAACAGTGAAAAAATTTTCAAAATCGGTCGGTTAGTTTATTTTTTACAATAATGGGATCAGTAAACCCTGGCAAAACTCATACAACATAACCTTTATTCATCTAAAATAATTTTAGTAAAAAGTTTATCCTAACAGTAAAAAAAGGGTCCTAGGGATCTCATATAACTTATGGTAGTCCGAAAGGTTCTTGTGGACATCATTTAATTACTTAATGAATTCAAATACTTTAACTTACTAACGGTGAAAAAATTTTCAAAATTTTCGAAATTCGCTAAAAAAATCATTGAAAAATATTTGATATGTTTCGATCAATTAATGGTCAACATCAGCAAATAAAAGTTACGCAAATCGAAGAAAAAAATGAGTTATTTGTCCGTAGAAATTAAAATATAAATTCTGAAAACGAGCAAAGAAATATTGAAAAAACTAGATCGGCAAAACATTCTGACAAATAACACTACTTTTGAAAAATATTAAATGATTTTCAAATGACTTTGGAAATTGATCCCAAGGCCGACTTCAAAGTCATCATGAAGTGCATCACTTTGAACTCTATAACTTTGGTCCTAAGCACTTTTTTCAGAAAATATATCGTACCATAATCCACTTCTATGTTGATTCCTGGTCTCTTTTCCTCCGTTTCTAATATTTATGTCATTAAAAAAATGTGCTACCGTAGACAAGGATGAATAGGGACGCATTCAGAATTCACACCGTATTTTTTTGTATTTATTTTATGAGTACCTAATCTTTAATATATTAAAAATTTACACGAAGATGGTCACTTTATCACAGTATCCAAAAAAATTTAAAAATATCGGTGGTTTTTGAAAAGTTAACAAAAATCGTATAAATTCTTCTCTATGAAAAATTGGGGTCAAAAGAGACGAGAAAAGAGAAAATGGGGACAACCCGTAGGGTCGACCAAAATTGAAATTCTAATATAAAATAATTTTGAACTTTTTGTATTTATACATTAAAAAAAGAAATAATAGGTACTTGATGATTTTCTATAAAAATAAACGTAGAATCTAAAATAAAATTTATAAAGTATAGAAATGTTATGCTGCATGTATTTATAAAAATTTCGAATGACTTGATTACCTTGAAAGTGCTCTCTTCTATGTCTCAATACATACTTCATACGTCCCTAATCACCCCACATTCGTCCCTTTATACTTGAACGTCCCTATTAACCTATATACTGTCCCTATTCACACCTTTTCCGTCCCTATTATCTTCCAACTTAGCCCAAATCTCAAGTCCTCTTTATTTCCTCTTAAAAAATAAAAACAACTAAAAGCCTGCAGCCTTTTTTTCAGATATGTTCTAAAATAATTAACGATTAAACAACAATTTATTCATTAGAGCACCGAAAAATATAATTTTTAGATAAAGTTTTAAGGAACAAAAAATAGCACTGTTTGAAGACGCCAATCGAAACTCAATTTTTAATATTTTTTATTTAACTTCAAGCTTAGTCACTATTGTTACCCGAAAAAATAATAATTATACTATAATTTAAGTAAGATATATGTTCGCATTTACGTTTAGTATTTGTAAATTAAGTTCATGAATAACATTTTTCGTTTCGTCCCTATTCACCCGCCTGTCCCAATTTATGCCGTTCTACGGTATTTGTTTCAAAAATTCATCACAATCATTGCTTTTTTTACTATACAATAGGTAATGTAATTAGAACATATTAATTTTTTTGCAAATAAAATCATTTTTATGTATTAAAGTACTGGCATGTAGTAATTTTTCTTTTTTTGATTCTGTCAAAAAATCTTCCACCACACTTGTCACTGTATCAATACTTTTGGTTGTTATTTTCATTGAAGATCCAACCTTTGCTTGAAGATCCAACCATCCACGCACGCAATAGCATCATCACATCAAGTAATACTTACATTGATATTTTAACATTCCGGAATCCGGCAGAACAGAAATCTGAGTTACATGCAAAGAACTTTGCAAACATCATTGAATCAATTTTTAGTAAATTCGTACTATCTGCCTATCTGACAGATTAGTTATTAGTATCTGACAAGTTATTTCCTTACCTAGAACAGTACAGTAATAGCTTTACAGAAGCAAGTTATTGACAAAATTTTACCATTTTTTTCAATTACAATATGCTTTGCTGCTACTATTTTCAATCTCATATTTGTCTTATTTGAATAAAAATTTATTTCATTTAATTATTATGTCATTCACCATAAACAAAATTCAAATAACCTAAACCCCTGTGTCAAATTCGAATAAACAGTATAAACGACCAAAACAATTCAAATTTTCAAATTTCTCCCATATTCATATTTTAAATTTAATTGTTATAAATTAATGATTTATTTACATATTAAATTTATCAACATAAGTACCTATTTAATATTTGAATGCAATCTAAATGTAATGTAATTAATACTTATAAATTTTTATTGAAAAATTTAATGTTATAAAATTTTCTTAGAATACTTATTTAAAAATCATACTTATCGAAGATATTTTTATTACTTATGTGTCAAAATACATAATGTGTCCTTTATACAATTAAATAAAAAATCTGTCAATATTTTTTCAACTTAATAATAAAATAAAAAAGAAATTTAAACGGAAGTTATATTTTCAGCAAATTTTAGTGAAATTTAAAAATATCTACAAAAAATGAATTAAATTACATAAGGAATATTACATAAAATATTCCTTATACTTTACGCTTTATATATTGTGGAAATGGCCACATATCAATTTCAAATTGTCATCACATAAAAACACAAAACTTTGAGTTTTTTTTAAAAAATAACATGAGATAGAAACACGTATGGATCCTGGGTGAGGGAGTGGAACAAATGTATATCGTCGATTGCCTTGCTTAAAAAAATTTTTTCATTACATATCACTCAAAAAGCTTCCTTTTTGAAAATGTACCATTTTAAAAATTGAAATGGAGATAGTTTGTCCATATAATAAAAAAAGACAACAAATATCCTTTTGGAAATTTTTTAATCCATTTCTAACAAATTTCTTAATTTTTCTCTGGTATTAGTTTACGTAAAATAATGATTTAAACACTCATCATACCTAGATTTTGCTCATCTTTCCAATTTTATAAAAAAAATTTAAAAAGTTGTTTAATTCTGACAGAAAACTTAGCTTTTTGACAAAAAACGCCCGAAAAACCTACTTCTGGGCATCCGATGTGTCTGGCTAAAGAACTTAGCCAAGCCATATCAAAATTGAGTCTCCATACGAAATTTCATAAGCATTAAACGTTTCGTTCGAAAGTTATCGTGGCGACACGTATATATATATATATATATATATATATATATATATATATATATATATATATATTATATATATACACACATATATATATATATATATATATATATATATATATATATATATATATATAAATTTTAGTGAATATCATTTTCGTATTCTGGGAACCTCAAAACATATTTCTGTTAAGGTCCCGGGCTTAGGTCGTGTCATCACACCTGCCGTAAAAGCTGAATTTCCATTTTTGGAAATTCGCTAAAAATAATAATGGCCATTATTAATTTAAAATTTATTTATTAAAAAGTTAAAAAAATACATTTTAAAAATATTGAAATTACAAAAAATACATGTTAAAAAAAATTAAAAAAATACATTTTAAAAAATATTGAAATTAAAAAAAAAATTACATGTTTAAAAATAAGAAATACATTTTAAAAATATTGAAATTACGAAAAAATTACATGTTAAAAAATTTTAAAAACATGTTAATTGTTAAAATTAGTTTGTAAAATTTTGTATATATCTAAGTTATCTTGTAAGTTTGTCGACGGTCACGCTCCCGTATCCGGATCACTTTCCCAGCCCAGGAGTGCTGATTGATTGGTTTCGCCTTTTTCAATGTTGTGTGTGATCCACTTCAACAATTCACCGTCTTCTACGCACTTTGGATTGAAATACAATCGAGGAATACCATATTCTTCCACAAGTTTCAATATACGATCCAGCAGTTCCGGACGAGCATATGTTATCGTTTTTCGCATCCACAACGGAAGAAAATATGTCAGCGTATCGAATCCATCTAGACGGTCCTCTTTAATATCAGATTCATCAAAGGTAAATATGAATAGATGATCAACCAGTTGAACCCCATTCAATAGTTGATGTTATTTTTCTTCAGGATAAAAAATATCATGATCTCTTGATGCTATGGATCGGATTATCTCCAAATCAGATAATCGTATGGCTTTATGCAACATCTTATTCAACAATCGAGTTCTAGCCATGGATTCCTCCACTATTATATGGTGTTGAATATCTCCGCTCATTGTCGTGTTTTCACTCGATATTGCTTCGCCAGAAAATTGAAACTGCTCCGGCTCATCGTCATCATCATAATTATATGCTGGTCCGTGTTGGTGGGGGATATTGAAACTGCTCCGGCTCATCATCACCATACGCATATGTCACTCGATGTTGGTGGGGAATATTGAAACTGCTCCGGCCAATCATCATCATACGTATTTGCTGCTCCATGGTGGGGATATCATATCAAATCCTTGCTATCAATCCAGCTATTGGCGCTACTTGGGAAGCCGAGTCACTTCACGCACACTCAAATATAATTGCTGTATTTATATGACTGTATTTAAGCAGACCAGAAATTGCTTAGACCGGTTTAGAACTACTTAAACTGGTTATCAAAACCAGTTCGAAACTCTTTGGAGCAGTATAGGACCAGTATAGGACCAGCTTAGGATTAGTATAGGATCAGCATAGGACCAGTATAGGACCAGCATAGGACCAGTATACGGCTAAGTGAGCAGTCAGCAGGTCGGTTCAGAACTCCTTAGATCAGTTACCAAAATCAGTTCGAAACTCTTTCGATCAGTATAGGACCAGTATAGGACCAGCTTAGGACCAGTATAGGACCAGTATAGTACCAGTATAGGACCAGCATAGGACCAGTCAGCAGGCCACCATCAGTCAGCCACCATCACCATATATATATATATATATATATATATATATATATATATATATATATATATATATATATATATATATATATGTATATATATAAAAATTTTAGTGAATATTATTTTCGTATTCTGGGGACCTCAAAACATATTTCTGTTAAGGTCCCGGGCTTAGGTCGTGTCATCACACCTGCCGTAAAAGCTGAATTTCCATTTTTGGAAATTCGCTAAAAGGAAAACTATTGACAACAACACATATCGTTCCATAACTGGTCACCCATGAAAGTACTTACCATGCCCGATGTTGCTTAACTTCGGTGATCGAAATAGAACCGGTGTTTTCAACATGGTATGGTCGTTGTCTGATTGTGGATACGATATTTGTAAAAATGTATAGTTTTACTAGTAATACCGGTAAAAATAATGTATAATTATAATTTGATTTATTAATAAGTATATTTTATTATTACACTGAAAGGTTTTTTTTTAAATTTTACAGCTATATTTAGATATACCTTCCACGTTAAATTTGTCCCTATTTCGCAGTGAGAAGGTAAATTTTATTGATAATGTATAAATAATAATAATAATAATAATAATAATAATAATAATAATAATAATAATAATAATAATAATAACCAAAGCAGCGATAGAACGATTGACGCTTCCAAGAGCCGAAGGGGGTCGAGGTTTTATAGACATAAGGAACACGCATAATAAACAGGTTCATAACTTGCGAGAATACTTTTACACCAAAACACACACATCACACTTACACAATGTAATAATCCAAGCCGACAAGGCATACACACCATTAAACCTCTCACACACAGAAATGCCAGATAGTTTTTGCCGTTTGGTCACGAAGGAGGACAAAATTCAGCAATGGATTCGGAAGCCTTTACATGGGAGACATCCACATGATCTTAATCAGAGTAACGTCGACAAAGCAGCGTCGCACGCCTGGTTGAGTCAAGGAAGTCTTTTCCCGGAGACTGAAGGATTCATGCTAGCTATACAAGATCAAGTAATTCATACAAAGAATTACTCAAAATACATACTTCGTGACTCGTCAATAACATCTGACTCATGCCGGAGATGCCGTTCCAAACCTGAAACGATCCAACACATCACAGCTGCCTGTACTCAGCTCGCTCAGTCCGAATACAAACACCGTCACGACCAGGTTGGCAAAATCATATACCAGAAACTAGCGGTTAAGAACCACCTTATAACCGATAAAACACCTTACTACAAGCTCACACCAAAAGTAGTAGCGGAGAATGACTCCTGTAGACTTTACTGGGATCGGTCGATTATTACAGATAAGACCATAAATCATAATCGACCAGATATCAACTTCGTAATGAAAAACACTAAGACAACCTATCTGATCGATATTGCGGTTCCAAATACACACAACTTACAAAAAACACACGCAGTTAAATTGGATAAATACACTGACCTCGCAGCCGAAATAAAACAACAATGGCGAATGGAACATGTCCACATCGTTCCAATAGTGCTCAGTGCCACCGGGGTCATTCCGCACACACTACATAATAGTTTGAGCCTCTTGGGTCTCCCAAAATACACATATGTCACTATGCGAAAGGCAGTGATCATAAACACGTGTCGTATAGTACGGAAGTTCCTCAGTAATACGAATCCGACTGCGATATGTGAAAGCACAAGACCTGCTTCTACTCCATCTGAGCCATCTACAGTGAGCGAACAATACACTGACACTCATCCTACTGACACAAAACACACATACATAAACACACAATACACTAACACTGAAAGACAAACACTTAACACACATACAGATCCAGATTCGTCTGATGGAGAGGGGGGATCGAACAACTGCCGCACTGTCACTGTTACCGCTCTGGTGCACAATCCTCCCCAATTCAATAACACACAAGGTCCGTCAACCTCTGTACCATCTAAACGCGCAGTTCCAGGAACACCCGATCTTAATGAGCAATTTGATGAACCAGAAAACATCTACACCAAGAAACGTAAAATAGAAAGACACATCCACACACATACACAAACACACACACAAACACAAACAGTCCTTTCCCTTCCCTCTGTCCCTACTCCTACCTACCATCTGAGGACACGAAAACGAACTAGGCTTTCACAGCCCTCTGTCATTGAGCCAACATCTACGCTCCCACAAAAGTCTCGCCGTGCGACCCAGTGTACACCAAAATAGACGAATAACACCTCGTTTCAAGTAGCAATAACAACAATATAGGGAGTGATGTGACAAACCCGTCCGTGAATGTACTACGGTACTTTTACGGATTGGTTTGGCACATTACCCTTCCACAGAGCCTAATACCTTGCATAATGCCGGTATAGGTGAATGTTACCCAGTACTGTCCTACTGAGTAGTGAGCGCCAGGTTGGCGTAAAAGTCTATAATAATAATAATACAAATCCACTGGGCTAAAATCCAACCTTCACGTCCCCGTTCGTACCCGGCGGGCAACTGTTAGCTTCGGCTAGCAGGCTGACGAGGCTCTGGTACTGTGTTTCGACAAGAATGATCGTGTGGAGGGGACGATGTTCTATCCCCCGAGTGAGTGTTATGCCTGCGTCAGTTTGATTTGGTTTAATTGGTACCTTGACCGGAATTCAACGCGTCGCCAGTGCTGCATACTCCAGTGGGCGTGATCTTCGGAGTCCGACGATACCGTTCGGATGTGTCGAAAAGGTGATATTGCGTCTGTGATTTATGTAAAAATTGTGATCTGTGTCTGTGATAGTTGTTATGCCACCTTGGGTTCTCATGCCTGCAGTGGTACTTTTTAATTGTTACTGTGATGTTTCCCTGGCCTTGTTCTTGTCATTTCGATGGGTAGGAATGCGGCTCCCGACGCACTCGTTCTCATCGGCTACACGTACGAGTCGACGTCTGCCCGAACAGCTTGAGCTAGCTCGCCCAGTAAGGAGACGTCGTCGTCCCTCGTACGGATGCGTTCGTGGGCGTTGATATGGCGGCTTCCGCCCCATCGAAGTGATACGAACACAGGTCCGATGTTGGCTTTGTGATACTCTATGGCATTGTTCCGTTCTCTGTAGCCTCGACTCGGACGAACGTGGCCTAATCATCGTACCGGTCTCCCGTGTAGGTTGACCCCGACATCTGACAGAACGGCACATGTACCCAGTAATCAGCTATCTGACAGAATAGTACATGTTGCTCAGTAATCAGATGTCACTGTCGCTATACGTGTGAGTTCCTAGGTGTTGACGAAGCCATTTCGGAATTTTGGAGACTATGGGGAGCGGAATCGTGCCACAGAGCAAGAAATTTTTTAAAATCTGTGATATTGTTGTTTTTATTTTTTAATAAGATTGTTTTAATCTGTTTTGTTTTAACGATGTACCACTGAGGGCTTTTTCCACCCGAGGTGGTACATCATCTTTTTATTCTTATCTGTGATATTTTGTTGTGCCGCTGTGGGCTTGCTGTTGTGGCCCTTCAGCGGTTTTGGTTTTAACTACTTATTGCGGCACTGGTCGGCCTGTGGCTCCCCAGTGACGTAATAAGATTTCGCTTTTCCTGTGATATTTCTAGTCAGCATTTTCCACTCCGAGGCCCTTTACACCTCGGAGATTCATCGTTGGATTTCAGACCTTGGTGACCGGACGCTCTGGCTAGCCCTTAGCGTACCGCCACCAAGGACTGTCCGTACTTTTTAGGCCCTGGGATGGCAGGGCTCATCGTTGAATTTTAATATGTGTATGTTGTCCATTGTCTATTGCATTTATGTGTTCGTGTCTTTATGTGTTGTTTTTATCTTTACTGAGTTTTGGCGGCGCATGCCCTTAATAGGCGATGTCGCCGGGTGCTGCTGACCGCGCCAACCACCGGCAGCAGTACCCCAATTTTAATTTAAAAAAAAATATATATATATATATATAATAATAATAATAATAATAATAACACGCAGTTAAATTGGATAAATACACTGACCTCGCAGCCGAAATAAAACAACAATGGCGAATGGAACATGTCCACATCGTTCCAATAGTGCTCAGTGCCACGGGGGTCATTCCACACACACTACATAATAGTTTGAGCCTCTTGGGTCTCCCAAAATACACATATGTCACTATGCAAAAGGCAGTGATCATAAACACGTGTCGTATAGTACGGAAGTTCCTCAGTAATACGAATCCGACTGCGATATGTGAAAGCACAAGACCTGCTTCTACTCCATCTGAGCCATCTACAGTGAGCGAACAATACACTGACACTCATCTTACAGACACACAACACACATACATAAACACACAATACACTAACACTGAAAGACAAACACTTAACACACATACAGATCCAGATTCGTCTGATGGAGAGGGGGGATCGAACAACTGCCGCACTGTCACTGTTACCGCTCTGGTGCACAATGCTCCCCAATTCAATAACACACAAGGTCCGTCAACCTCTGTACCATCTAAACTCGCAGTTCCAGGAACACCCGATTTTAATGAGCAATTTGATGAACCAGAAAACATCTATACCAAGAAACGTAAAATAGAAAGACACATCCACACACATACACAAACACACACACAAACACAAACAGTCCTTTCCCTTCCCTCTGTCCCTACTCCTACCTACCATCTGAGGACACGAAAACGAACAAGGCTTTCACAGCCCTCTGTCATTGAGCCAACATCTACGCTCCCACAAAAGTCTCGCCGTACGACCCAGTGTACACCAAAATAGACGAATAACACCTCGTTTCAAGTAGCAATAATAACAATATAGGGAGTGATGTGACAAACCCGTCCGTGAATGTACTACAGTACTTTTACGGATTGGTTTGGCACATTACCCTTCCACAGAGCCTAATACCTTGCATAATGCCGGTATAGGTGAATGTTACCCAGTACTGTCCTACTGAGTAGTGAGCGCCAGGTTGGCGTAAAAATAATAATAATAATAATAATGCCGAGCATAAATCCAACCCCTCGTCCTCGTCGTGCTCGGCGGTAACTGCTAGCTGGCTAGCAGGCTAACGGGGTACTGGTTTGTTAATAAATTAGGACAACACAAACTCATTTTAAACACATTTTTGATTGTTATTGTTTTTTCGTCCCTTTTGTGTTTATTTTTCTGCCACTGGAGGTCCAGGGGGCCTCCAACGGTGTTGTTGTAATCCCCACTGTCCCACTGGGCGGTTCTAGGCCCCCGGGGATACAGTGGGTACGCTGTGATATATTTACTGTGATTTTTATGTCTGTGATATTTTGTTGTTATTTTATTGATATTTTTTATATTGTTGAATTTTGTTTAGTCCCCGTCTAATGGAGATTCTTGGAATCTCCATTGGCGTTGTTATAATCCCCATCGCATCACTGGGTGGCTCCAGGTCCCCCTCTAGTGCGATGGGTTACTGTGATAATTCTTGTTTGGCTGTGTTTTGTTGTTCCTTATCTGTGATATTTTGTTTTGCCGCTGTAGGCCTGTTGTTATGGATCTACAGCGGTATTTTCTTTTAACGCCTTCTTGCTGCACTGGTCGGCCTGTGGCTTCCTAGTGAGGCAACAAGTTTTATCTGTGATACCGTGATACTTACCTATGATATTTATTTGTGTTTTATCTTTTTCTAGTCGGTTTCCTTCACTCCGAGGCCCTTTACACCTCGGGGGAGCTTCATCGTTGGTTTTTCAGTCCTTGGTGACCGAACGTTCTGGCTAGTACTTAGCGTACCGCCACCAAGGACTGTCCGCACTTTATGAAGCCCTTGGATGGCAGGGCTCATCGGTGAATTTTATTATGTGTGTTTGTCCTTTGTCTATTGCATTTATGTGTCCCTGTCTTTATGTGTGTTTTAATTTCTTGTGTGTATGGCGGCGCATGCCCACCGTTGGCGATGCCGCCGGACACTGCTGACCGCGCCATCCACCGGCAGCAGTGTTCCAATTTAAAAAAATTAATAATAATAATAATACTGTATTTCGATCCAAGATCATTACAGGGTGGTTGATACCTACAATAGTAGTACAAAAATTTCCAATTATTAATAACAATAACAATACAGAAAATTGAGTATTTTACAATAAATAAGTTAATTCATTCGTTAACAAGAGCATGACAAAATAAAGTGTAACAATTTTTTAATTATACAACAGCAAATAACTATATTCATAAGCCAACAATGTCACCAAAAGGAATTATGAGCACAAAGTGAAAAAATTCACTGTAATAGGTTTGTCGAGATTAATTTATAGGAACAATGTTCAATTAAATCTAGATTAAAAAATATTAAAATTGTTAAATTATTAAGTTCGCTATATAGGTAATACAATTAATAGATACTAATTATTCTACCATTACATTATTCTTCCAGAGCAAACATTCTTAGTTTTAATGCGTGTACGCAGTACATATATAGTTTGCTAGCTACTAGTAGTTCTGTTATGAGGTTTGGAACACAGTCATTGACACCACACAGGTGTTTCACCTGTCTGGAGGTCATGACCCTGTGTTCCAAACCTCACATACTATTTAAGGAGAGGACACTAACCTAATACCTTGAGGAAGGTCAGTGACGCGATAATTTCAATTATTGAGGTAATTCAGGTAAAAATATTTTTGTTTAATCTAAATTCTTAATATTATTTTGTAAACAACTGTCTGGACGTTAATGATTGTGTTCGAACCATCATATACGGAAAAATCATTGATTTCTCTATGACGCGATGAGGGCACACTAACCTAATACCTTGAGGAATGATCACCAACGCGATAATTTCACATAGGGTTATTTAAAAAATTCCAGGTAAAAATTATTTTCAAAGTTTATGAATTTTTAAAACACATAAGAACATATTAAAAATTTATCAATTTGTTAATTGACCTTTTAACCCATTTTTTTGATACAGACTATTACATATTTATTGAACAGAGTACATTCAACACAATCTCTCTGTTGACTGACCTTTTAACCTAATTCGATTAAAAATAGAAATTTTTATTTGATAAAATGCTCAGATTTGTATGTTTAATACAGTGAAAACAGATGTAATTATTATTCATTTAAAATAGTTTGACCATTTTTCTTATGTAAATTCAATAGTAACAGCCTTTCAATCTAACTTTAATGCATTCTAATTCGTAATTTTTTGAATCAACTAATCTTATTTCAAATAATAAAATACACATACTTAAAAAAATTATTTTTAGGTACTTACCCAAGAGAATTACACACACGAATTTTTAAAAAAATGACAAGAAAAAAATAAAAAAGCACTTTTTACATTTTTATTGGTTAATAATTAATGAACAAAAAAACTCAACAATTGTCAACAATTAACAGTGTTTATTGCTCTAAATGTTACAAAAAACTGTTATTACATTTAAAAATTATGTATAAATTTTATCAATTTGGCTTTTAACCTCCCACACGCGTTTTGTATATTTCAAGGAAAAATTTTAAATATGTACACATATTTTTGGATAAAAAAATTATTTGATATCATTTTTTTTTCAATAACAAAATGGAAAAAATAATTTTAATTAGTTTTTGAACTGATTAAACGAATTTGCGTAAATAATTTTAATTAGTTTTTGAACTGATTAAACGAATTTGCGTAAATAATTTTTTTTACATACATAAATTTAATTAGACTGATTAGATATTATTTTTTCAAATATTAATTTTGCAATCTCATTTTTTTATACTAAAAAATACACTGTGCTTAAAAATTATTAGTCTTACAAAGGTTTTAAAAAATTTTTTCAGTTAAAATATTGTTTGTAAATTAAAGCTTCTCTTAGCGCACATTTCTTTGAGTTTTCGGTATGAAATAGACATGTATAGGACGAAGAATGTTCTAGTGAATGAACTGATGTTTCGGGTCGAATGTTTTCGATATTAATTGAATCAATGTTAAAATGTAACTTTAGCAATTTACGTTTTTGTTCGCCCATCACAAAAATTTCACTACAATATTGTAAATAATTTTTTATTTCCTCTTTTCCATGATAATAATCGGTTGATCCCTCAAACCACGTCAGGTTATGTACAAATTTAGTTAAATATTCGTTAATTCGTTGATATTTTTTCGGTATGTTGTTCCATTCATATGGTAGTTTTAAAATCCAGTGTCCAATTTTATTGTTTTGAATGATTGCAACTTCTTTGGGAATAAAATCACCAACAACCCCGCGCATCCCATATATTTCAACAATGGTGAACATTTTTTTGGAAACAATTGAACCAACAAAAATCAAATATTCACCAAAAAACTTATTTGTAAACTAAATTGTGCTGATGTATTAATGAAAGTATTTATACATTTTCCCTTTCTTACAATTTTCTAAAACTGCTTCAGTTGTTCGTGAACATCTTTTTCTAGTTTTTCAATATGTTCTTTTGTTACAGAAAGTATTTCAAGTAACAATTCTTGACTTTCTTTTTCAATAATCTTCTGAAAATCTCTTGCAAATTTAACAAAGTTTTCATCAATAAAATATCGTTTTTTATCTGAAATTTCTTGTTTAAAATTTAACATGAATTCCAAAATATGATTCAGTATTTTTAGACTTTCTCGTCCTAATATTAAATCTGTTTCTCCTCCTAATTCATTGTTGGAATTTTGTTGATTGTTTAAGTAGTCTGGTAACATGATGTGAATTAATTGAAGTCTCGAATGCAGAATGTTATTTCTCTTCTTTGTTGGTAATTTTAAATAAAAATAAATCTTGCCTCAATTTATCAATTTTTTTATTTAGTTCAATTTGACAATTTTCGAAATTTTCCTGAATCATTTGAAAATAATTTGTACGTGATTCAGTTGTCATGTCAGTTAGTATCAACCGCACATGGTGCTTAAAACTGGAAAACTCATTTTCCAGTTCTTTAAGTAGGCTATTGAACTCTTTTCTCCAATTTGAAATATTTTCTTCATTGACTTTTTTCAAGTTTTCTAATTTTTCATCAAGATATTTCGTTACATATTCTTTTTGTGTATTCCAAGGAAGTGAAGAGACAGCTAGCTTTTCTCGCTGATTTGCGCTAACACATAATGTCTCTAATCTTATTATTTCCTTATTGATGTTTGAAATATTTTGCTCAATATTATTTTGTATATCATTTTTTGCTTTAATAATTTCGTTTCTAGTATAATCAATAATTCTTCTTTCATACTCCTCAATTCGAGATGTGGTTTCAACTTGGAGCATTGATATTTTATCTTCAAAAAGCTTTAACTTATTCTCAAATATATCATTCATTTCAAAATCTTTTCTTTTCTCATATTCTCTTAAACTGTTGCTAATATGTGAATTAATCAGCCTTTCAAAATAACTTCTTGTTTCTCTAATTTTTTCATTAACAAATTTTTTAACACTATTTTCATCCATTTTTTTAAAAAGTTTTCACCGATTTTCATATGTGAAATGATAAATATTGTAATTTTCTTTTATAATTATATACCTGATGGAAAACAATTGGTGGTGGGGTATTCGAAAAATTTCGTACATTGTGAAAAAAAACTCTCTTGAAATACCTAATTCGTGGAGGTCTTAGTGTACTTGTTTATAAGTTTAGAAAAATATGATTTTTAAAGTAAGTGATGACCTTTAACACTTCTTAAAAAAATTGTTGTTTTGTTGAAAAATGAAAGAGTATTTAAGCCAAAATTTTGTGTAATTTAGATTAACTGTTTTACAATAAAAGCCATTGAGGAAACATTAAAAAATTAAAAGGCAGAAAAAAATGGCATGTAAGTATTAGAACACCAAACAATTTTTGTTAATATTTTTTTAATATATACATATTTTAATTTTTTATTGTAGACACAAGAGAAGAAAGAATTATTCGGAGGGTGAGGCTGCACCTCCGACCCGAACTAAGGGTGAGTTAGTAGAAAGTAAATTACTGTTTATTTTATTACAAAAATTGTTTTTTTAGAACATACCGACTTTCCTTATGTTCTCTACGGAGGCGGTACCCCCTTTCCAACCGCCTCCATGGATGAGGAGAATCGACATAGGAAATACAATTGTTCTCTACTTTGTAGAGAACAATTGCCTAAATATTTGGGTGTATGGGGGTAAGTACAAAATATAAGCTTTTAAATATTTTTTTATAATTGTTATCAATTTTGTATTTTTTATTACAGATTAACATATACCTATATTATGATTAGGTGAATCAAAAAGTTCTTAGAATCGCATATTCATATAATATTTTTGGAGGTAATTTGATATTAATTTTGAAGAGTGTCAAAATATCATAATATTTATACAAAGTTTCAATGGATTTGATCGTATTGTTTTTAAATTATTAATTATTTTGTGCAGACAATTGTTAAAAACGCTCCTGCTCATCGGTCAGAAGTTGCGCTTCAAACAATCCGCAGTGCTGGTTTTGGATTCGAAATATTTAACCACCCACTATATTCTCCGGACTTAGCCCCCCCCCCCCTTCTTATATTTTTATAGTGATTCCAAGAACTTTTTGATTCACCCTCGTAGTAATAGTTGTAGTTTTTTTAAAAATAAAAAAATTAAAATGACATAGTTTTTTTATTTTCTTCCTTTTTTCTTACTTATTTTTCAGGGTAACAGTATGTACTTTTTTCAGTTTTCAAAATACAACAATATTTTTGGTGTATTTTATATTTTGTAAAATAAAATATTAAAATATCATACATTCTCTTTTATTTCATCATTTTTTTTCTCCTATTTTTTCAGAAAAAAATCTACACATTTTTTTTTATTTTCTACATTACTTAAAAAGATACAAAAAAGATTAATTTTTGGTTGTTAATATGATTTTATGTCTAAATAAAAAAGTAAATTAACAAAAAAGGATTTGAACATGAATATTTAAATTTTTATTATTTAATAATATAAATTTACAACCAACATTTTGGATAAAAGTAAATTATTAACTCAATAGTATGAATTTATAAGTAACATTGGATAAAAGTAAATTAATTCTAATAAAAGGATTTTAAAATGATTTGTTTCTGTCTGAGCAAAATTTTCTGCAACTTTAATCGGATGAAAATTACATTGGTTATTTTTAATATGTATCATGATATGAGTGAAATAATTGAAAAGATTCATATTATATAATTTTTCAATCTGAGCATTAATTATAAATTTTATATCACATAAAATTTGAAATGATGATAAACCAAGGAAAATGAAATTTGTATTTTTAAAAATTTTAATTGTTTTTATAGTTTTATCACCTTTTTGGAAAATTTCACTTTTAACACATATATTGTCACCCAAATTCAGATACAAATCTTGGCAGGTGTCTTCGTGAAAGTAATCCAGTATATTTTCTCGCTTCTCGAAAATTATGTCTAGATGTTGTTTCTCCAAATAAATATTTTCAGATCCTCTACGAGCGAATAAATTTACAACTATTTTGAACTCTTGACAGGGTAATGTTCCAATTTCAATTAATTTGGTTTCACTAGCGTTGATTGCATATGTTGTAGCCAAAAGTAGTTTGAAACGTTTCGGTATTTCTTTAAGTTTGCTCATTTTGCTTGGAGTAGGAACCGATAATGTCTCATCTTTCTCATTTTCTGCAACACTCTGTTTAATATATTTTTCACACATACTTGTTCCAATTTTATATTTAATTAGTTGTGGTTGTGAAATCAATCTTACATTTGCTATTTTTTTCTCAACTCTTTGTATTTAAAACATATTTTCCCACCATAATTGAGAATTTTTTTGTATGATAAAATACTATTTTTTTACAATTATTCTATTGAATTACGAAGCAAATTATTCCACTACCCATAATTTTTGAATAATCTTTAATTTTATTTACGCAAATGACCACATGATTTTGTAATAACCTTGATTTTATTTTTCTTATTGATCGTATGATTTTTTTAATATCCTTGATATTATTTATGTTACTGAACACGAGGTTTTTTTTTCAAAGTCCTTGATTTTATTTATGTTGTTCAGTGAATTATTTTATCTCTTAAAGTTTAAAAAGTTAATAGCTCATATTTATCAAAATAAAAAATTTTTGGAAATTTTTCTTATTTTTGTAAATAAAAATTGTGATGTCAAGTGACACCATAATCAATCATGGTTCAAAATGTTGTGCCCTCAAAAAAATTGTTTTTTTCAGTGGTGTGATTAGATTGTGTTGTTTGCTATAAATACGAAGAAATTTTAGCAATTAAAACACGTACACCATTCTATAGTTTTTTTTCAAACAATTCGCTCATCCAACCAAATAAGGTGGTAAGTGTTGATATAACGTTTTTTTAATTTTATTAGTTTTTTTTGGACTTAAAATATTTGAAAATATTTTAATACTTCGTTTAATATTAAGGGAAAAAATATATTAGTTGTATTTGTAAAATATGTTAATAGGAATAGGTTTTCTATTTTTTATGTGGGTCAAAAAGTGAAAATTTTTATTTTTTACTACTTTATTTGGTTGGATGAGCGATGTCTTGGATATTTTGTAAATAAAAAAGTAAAAAAATTAAAAAAATTCTAGTTTCTTTTTTAATTATTAATTAAAAAAAATACAAAAGTGAGTGAGACAATATTTAAAAAAGTTAAAAAAAGTGTGTGAAATATTACTTAACAATCAATTTAAAAAAAATGGAAGGTGAGTGGAACAATATGGAAATAGATAATTTACTAGGGCGAGTAAACATTGTTGGTGAAAGCATAGCAGCCAATTTCTTGTACTGCGAAGACAGAAAAAAGGCATTAATTAAAATTTTTAATGAATATTTATTTTATAAGTACAGAGTTTCAAAAAATTCTAAGATTTATTCATTTTTCACATTTACTAAAACGAAATACTGTAATAAATACATAAAAGAAAAAGAAGATTTTTATTATTGTCTAAATTTGTTTAAGAATGACTATGAGGAATTAAAATACACCTCAGCTGATGGTATTAATCTTTCGTTATTTTATTTGTTTGAAGATTTACAAGATTTCTATATAAAAATTATTGATAATGATTCATCTGAGATCGAAATTGAATTTCTAGATATAAATAAGGAAATAGATGGTAATTATAATCAACGATCATGTTTTACTGATATTTTTAGATTACTACTTAATTTCGTAAATAACGTACCAAATACGGAAATAGCACAACATACAGCAAATCATCTTCAAAACAGAAAATGTAAAATTACAATGAATTTTAATTTAAATCCTAGAAATGATTTTGAAGAATCAGTTTCCGAAGTGAGCAATAGTGATACTGAATCAACAAACAGTATAGTAAGTTCTGATAGAACCTATTTTGAATTTCCCAACAATCGTTCGAATTATCCAACTAATTTAGAAGACACAATTTCACCTTTAAATTCTGATAGCAGTCAAGTGTTATTTTCAAATTTGGAAGACACTGCAGCTTCTTCTCAAGTAAACAATACAAATTTTCCAAATTATACCAATACTGGTCCTGATCCTGAAATTTTAAAAATTAAAAAAAATTCACATTACAGTAGAACAAACAGAGGTAATTATCGATTGGAATTATTAGCTGGAAATTGCAATGACAGAGAAGAATTGCCTTCAACCCATACAAACATAAACGAAGCAGGTCCGTCTCGAGTAAATCACATATCAGCTGAAGATTATCCAATAGCTTTTGATCAACCAAGTCAGATATCAAGATACTCACCAGATTTCAATATTAATGAATATTTAAATCGAATGCAATGAAAAAGGCAATTAAAAGGAAATACGAGGGTGAAAGTAAGTAAATATTTTTCATTCTATTACTATATAAGCTTTAATATTTTTATTTTCAGTTGCAGAAAAAAATATTCAACCTTCAACCCCCAATCGTTTTGAAGAAAATGTTCAACCATCAACTTCAACAGATTTTGAAGAAAATGTTCAACCATCAACCTCGACAGATTTTGAAGAAAATGTTCAACCATCAACCTCGACAGATTTTGAAGAAAATATTCAACCGTCAACTTCATCAAATTTTGAAGAAAATTTTCAATCATCAGGGGCTAATCTAAATTCAGGAGTTCACACTAAGGTAAACTCATTTAGTAATCTACATTGGACCAATGTTACAAATAGTTTTAATAACAGAATTTTTGTGGGTAGAATTAAAAACAATGATAATATAAAATCAGTAAGTGAATTTTTCGAAAAGTGTTTCCACTTAGTAAAGTCTAAAATAACTGAATATCAACAAAAATATACTTTGTTAAAAATAAGCTTCAGTCTTTGTTGTGAATATAAATTTGAAAAACTTGATAAGGAAGTTTTCGATAATGTTTACTTTCAAAATAGATTATCTGTCTTAGACCGTACTAGTGAAATTAGTGCTATATATAAAAGAAAAATGGAAGATATTTTAGATAAAATGGATACATTTGAAAGAGGTGAAAGCGGAAAAACTTTGAATCGAATTTTGTATTTGGAGTTAAGTTTAGCTCAATACGATCCTTTAAATTCAGGTGGTACTTATATTCCATTACCAAAAAATATTTTAACAACCAATTCTGTAATTAATGTAAAAAATCATGATAATTATTGTTTTATTTGGTCAATTTTAGCTGCTCTATACCCACAAGAAAGTAATCCAAATAGAGTTTCAAAGTATCCACAAAATTTTAGAGAAATTTTTAATTTAACTAATATTACCTTTCCAATTAGTTTAAAAGATATAGACACATTCGAGAAATTAAACAATATTTCAATCAATGTATATGGATTAAATAATTTAGGAAAAATTTGCGGCCCTCTACACTTTACCAAATATAAAAATAATACTCATATTAATTTGTTATTAATTTCTGATAATGAAAATAATAGACATCATTATTGTTATATAAAAAATTTATCTCGTTTCATTATATTTGTGAAAGATGTTTAAATTATTTTACAAATATAGATTTGTTAAACAAGCATTTGGAAAAATGTTCACTTGTAAAGCCAGTTAAAATAACATTCCCATCGGAAAATAACAAAATTATGAAATTTACCAAAATTAAACATTTATTAAAAGTTCCAATAATAGCCTTTTGTGATTTTGAGTCTTTAACTAAAAAATTTCATAGTTGCGCACCAAATCCAAATGAGCCATATGTTGAAAGAATTGAACATCACGTTCCTTATGCAATAGGAATGAAGGTTGTTTGTTATTTTAACGAAAATCTTAATTGTTATTATAGTTACATAGGTCCAATGGCAACCAAGTATTTTATTAAAAAAATTATTGAGTTGGCTGAATGTGCTGAAAGATTTTTTGAAACAAACGCACCCATGGTAATGTCTTTTGAAGATGAAATTGCTTTTCAAAATGCAAACACTTGTTGGATATGTGAAAAACCATTTGAGACTGGACAAATTAAGGTTAGAGATCATAATCATCTAGATTATTCAGGTAATTCAAATTTTAGGGGTGCTGCACATCAAGACTGTAATATAAATTTACAAATTAATAGATATATACCAGTTTTCTTTCATAATGGAAGTCGTTATGATTTTCATTTGTTTTTGAGAGAATTAGGATTCTCGGAGGAGAACATTTATGCCATTCCTTTAAACACTCAAAACTATATTTGTATTCAGAAAAAAATTGGATCGGTTTATATACGCTTTTTAGATTCATGCAGATTTTTAAATTCTTCTTTAGATGAGCTGTCAAAAAATTTGGAACCACATCAATTTAAAATTTTAAAACAACATTTTCCTTTAGAAAGTGATTTTAATTTACTAATTAGAAAAGGAGTATTTCCTTATTCTTATGTTGACTCTTATGAAAAATTAAAAGAAACACAACTACCACCTAAAGATTATTTTTTTAATAATATAAAAAATGAAGATATTTCTGATAATGATTATGAACATGCTCAAATGGTTTGGAATCATTTTAAAATAGAAACTTTGGGTGATTATAGTGAATTGTACTTGAAAACAGATATTTTACTTATGGCTGATGTATTTGAAAATTTCCGAGAACTATGCCATAAAATATATAAATTAGATGCTTCCCACTTTTTTAGCATGCCTGGTCTTTCGTTCGAAGCGATGTTAAAATATACAGGGGTTGAACTTGAACTTATTACAGATATTGACATATTAAATTTTTTTGAAACTTCCATTAGAGGAGGAAACTGTTTTGTTCCTACTAGATTTTTCCAAGCCAATAATGTATACATGAATGAATTTTATAACAAAAATGAAAACGATAGATATATTATGTATTTTGATGCTAACAGTCTTTATGGATTCATAATGTCACATTTTCCTTTACCATATGGCGGTTTTGAATTTATAAATGTAAACGATTTTGATTTAGAAAACACTAACGAAAATGATCCCGACATAGGGTATGCTTTAGAAGTTGATTTAGACTATCCAGAAAATATTCATGATCTTCATAACGATTTTCCATTTTGTCCAGAAAATTTTATCCCACCTAAATCAAATTCTCGAGTTCCAAAACTTATAGGATCCTTTAGACCTAAAAAAAATTATATATTACACATTAAAAATTTAAAACAATGCTTAAAACATGGCTTAGTTCTCAGAAAAATACACAAAGTTTTAAAATTCAAACATTCCTGTTGGTTAAAACCATACGTTGATTTTAATGGGAAGTTAAGAGGTGAAGCTAAAACAAAATTTGAGTCAAATTATTTTAAAGGAAATGTAAATAGTATATTTGGTAAATGTATTGAATCACTCCGTAAAAGATGTGACATCAAATTATGTTGCAGTTGGGATGGTAGAAATGGGGCTCGCAAAAAAATTGCCAGTGCATTATGTAAAAAATTTACTTATTTGTGTGAAAATTTAATTATGGTTGAAAATGTAAAAGATGAAATATACTATAACAGGCCAATATATGCAGGGTGGACCATTCTGGAATTATCCAAATATCATATGTATTATTATTACTACGATGTTTTTAAAAATATTTTTGGAAATAATGTTAAATTATTATATTCAGATACAGATTCATTATTAGTTGTGTTTGAAAATATTAATCCATATCAAATAATTCAACAAAATTTAAATTATTTTGATACATCAGGATATTCAGAAAATAATCCGTTTAATATTACACCTGTTAATAAAAGTATAATGGGTTTAATGAAAGATGAGTTAAAAGGAAAAATAATAACTACTTATTGTGGGTTAAGGGCAAAAATGTATTCATACATTACATTAGATAAAATTGTAGAAAAACGGGCTAAAGGAATTACAAAACCGTGTCTGTCACAAATAACTTTCGAAGATTATTTAAATACGTTGTTTTTCAAAAAAAACATGTATGCTGAAATGTATTTAATTAATTCCAAATATCATCATATTTTTACATTGAAAAATAATAAGAAAACTTTATCCGCTGATGATGACAAAAGAATAATACAAGATGATGGTATTTCGACTTTAGCCTGGTTTCATAAAGACAGTTTGCAAAATGTTTAAATTGTATAAAAAAATATTGTTTCACTCATATAAAAAAAATATTGTCTCACTCATTTTTAAAATAAAAAAATTAAACAAAATAAGAGTTTTTTAATATTTATTTTCCTTTTCTTAACAAGTACATACATTTTTTTAATAAAAAAGTAATTAATTATACAATATCATTTTTATGAATCCACGATTTCTGACCTTTGAATCCTAACCATTCAACCAGTAATTTATCCCCTTTCCTTTTATGAATCTTGGAAATAAGATACACTGAAGGATGTTTAGTTTTTTGAATCTCAAATTCGTAAAACTTGCCTTGGATTGGTTTATTTTCATAATCAATCAATGAGTAAGTGACTGGATCCGTCTTATGTACTTTATTAATTTTAAAAATTTCAGGTGTCCAGTTAAAAGTATATCCCTTTTCAAAAGTGGTTTTAAACTTACTAATTCGCACATGATCATTTTTCTTATATCGAGGCTTTTTCTTATTTTGAAACTGATTATAATTATAAACTGTATGACGTAATTTCTCTTCAATTATTTTTGAATTAACTTCACTTGGCTTCATTTTGATTGTAGAATGTATTGTATTATTATATTTTTTTACCAAATCATCAAGCATTTGAATCCACTTATGAGAGGACTGAATGCTAAATTGTTTCCAAATTAAATTTTTCAAAGTTCTGTTAAATCTTTCGACGATACTCGCCTTTAAAGATGAATAAGTTGTAAAATGTTTAATGCCATATTTCTCCATTAACTGTTTAAAATAAGGGTTGAAAAACCAGTGCCATTATCAGTATGCAATAGCAATGGTTTTCGACCAAGTTTAAAAATTGATTCCATAGCTTTTGACACTTCTTCACCCCTTTTGGTTTTAAGCGGTACTGCCCACGCATATTTTGAAAAGATATCGATGACAGTTAAAATATACTTATATTGATTGTTATCTTTTGCAAATTGTTGCATATCACAAAGATCAGCTTGCCATTGTTCATCAATACCAACTATTCTAACTTTACGTCGATTAAATTTTCTTCTTACAACTTTATGTAATTCATTGACGACTTGTTGTTTGCTCATTGTGTAAATTTTTAATTTCTTGTTTTAAATAATTAATATTTGAACGTAGTAAATTTATAATATGCCTTCTTTCTTCATCAATTTTTAAATTTAGATGTTTTGTATTATTATGAATTAATTCTACTAAATAATTTGTCTTTTCATTGACATGTTTCATTGTAAAATTTGTAAAATTCTGAATTTTAGTTTCCATGAATAACATTTTAGATATGACGTAATCAACATTGTCATTTTGAAAGGTTTTTAATAAAAATAAAACAGTTTGATTGAAATTACTTTCAATTTGTTTTAAAAAGAAAGTTTCATTTATAGTTTTATTAATTTTTAACTCATTTAATGAGTCTTGACATTCCCAATTCATTAGATACACACTTATTAGAGAAAACAAAATTACACCACTTACAACAATAATAAACACTTTTTCTTTATTAGGTTTGTATTCTTTGCAATCCATTCTTAATAAAAAATATTTTCCAAAAAAAAGTAGAATTTATTCAATTACACCTAATTTTTTCAATTGTTGTACTATCTCAACAATTTGGTTCGAAACTCCGGTGTTTCCTTGACTTTGTGCTGCAACCAATAAACGTAATCGCTCACAGAGATCATTAACACTGTCATAATAAACGAAATCTGTTTTATTTAAACGTTTAAAGCCTAAATCAATACCATCTCCTTCTTTTTCTGTAGAAAATAACTTTTTGTATATGTTTTTATATTTATATGTTCTTGTATTCAAATTGTCTGTTGCCTTTGTATCTTGAAGAATTTGTTTGTAATTTTGTAGATCATCTTGGGAATATTTCCTAGGTACTTTCTTAAATAATAGTTCGTATAAACCCGGTGTTCCTTCATATACTTTATCATTAATGGTTAAATTATCATCAGGATGAAAAACAACATTTTCCTCTCCAATTTTCCATTCATTTTGTTCAAGTCTAATTCCTAAGTCTGCTTTATCGAAATCTTTTCTTGATAAAAGACTATTCATATATTTTTTAGACAATTTTCCATAATTTTCACTTAAAGATGACTCATAATCTTGTTGTGAAGTTTGTGGTGTTAATAAAAATGAATCCTTATCACTCAAATCTTTTCTTGGCGTAACAAAAGATTCATTAAACGTACTGTCTGCTTCATCTTCGCTTTTACTTGTTTTAATCTTTTCATTGTTTGTTTTTTGTGAGACATTTTCAATATCTGTTTTTCTAACACCAGAAATATTTTTTAAATCTTCTGTAAGCCGTTTGTACAAATCTTTAAGATTTTTTTCCATATCCAAACGACCTCGTTTTATGTTTAAATATTTATTACGGATAGCATTACCAGTTTCAATAATTTTTCTTTTAATTTCTGCTGTTTCTTTATCCATGTTTTTCTTAAAACGTACTCTGAAAGACTTATTCACTATTTGAATTAATAACACAAAATTTACATTATTATATATTCGTCTAATCCCCGACGATATCGACCATTGTTAATAGCAGACTCTTTAAATATTGACAAGAATCCATAAGGATTATTTTCCCAAATCTTATTGCAAATTTCAGAAAATTTTTCAAAACTCATATCAGAAAAAGCATGATCTCTATAAGCATTAAAAGTGTTTCGGTAATCAGATTTAAATAATATTATAACATTTGCATTATCTCGCAAAAGGTGTTTGGCAGCTGCCGAATAGCTTTGACAAGCATAAATAACATCTGTTAGAAAATGGCGGGAATAAGAAAAAAATAGTCTCACATTACTTTGATCAGAACACGAAATATCATCAAATATAATAATTGAATTAGGCTTAACTTGATTTGGTTTAATCACTTCATCATTTTCTGTAAATGTATAAAAACCAATTCCATCTATATTCTTTATAACTTCAGCTAACCACATATATTTTGGTTGATGTAAAGTTTTTGAATATATATATAAATTTTCAAATGATAATCCATTTTTATTTTCTAACAACGTTAAAATTAAATTAGTTTTTCCACCGCCAGATGGTGCAGCAATAATACATCTTACTGTATTAGGGAATAGTTTACTATGACGTTGATAATTTTTATTAATTACATGAAGCTTTTTGTCGTGATTATTTACCGATAATGACACGGGTTGCTTTATAAATTTCATGTTTGCAATAAACTGATTCAGAGTAATTGTATCTCTCTATTTATATACCTGTACACTTGCAACAATACATTTTGTATACAATGTGCCTTCAAGTGTTTTACTATTTATTAAAGAAGAAACCACTTATGGAAGAGCATCGTTGCTCTGATCATTATAATTTGATAACGTGGGGAGATCATAATGATGGTCCAATTCCATTAAAAAAGAATTGTCACATTTGTAAAAATCAGAAATAAAAAATTTATTTATAAAAAATGCACCATCAAAAACGTAGAAGACTCAGTCGATTAAGAGAAATTCAAGGAAAAGGTTTACTCAATACACTAATTGATAAATTACCAGTGGAATTTCATTTACCATTTTATAAGTTTTGTGGCCCAGGAACAAAATTACAAAAACGTTTACGTCGAGGAGATATTCCAATAAACCAATTAGACAAAGCCTGTCTTGAACACGACATTGCTTATTCTCAAACATCTAATTCGCTTGAAAGAAGAGAAGCAGATAAACGACTAATTGAAAAAGCTTGGGAACGTGTTAAATCGAAGGACGCAAGCTTAGGTGAAAAATCAGTAGCTTGGTTTGTGACTAATATTATGAAGGCTAAAACAAAGGTGGGTGGAAAACTAAAAGTGAAAACGAAGAAAAAGGTTCCACTGAGCAGAATAATTCAATCAGCTCGAAAAGCACTACGACAAAAAGACGTCAAAAATGTTAATCAAGGAATAAGAAACGCTTTATTAGCGGCTAAAAGAAGTGTAAACAAATATGGGAAAAGAAATATTTCAATACCAAGAGTGTTACCAGTTCCTAAAAAAATTGGTGGGGCACTACCGTTTTTAATACCTCTTCTTGCTGGTCTTTCTGCTGTTGGTAGTCTGGCTGGTGGTGTTAGTAGCATAGCCAAAACCATTAGTGATGCTAAAAAAGCCAGAGAATTCTTGGAAGAAAATAAGCGACACAACAAAGAAGTTGAATTGAATCTAAAACAAGGGAAATCCATCATTTTTAAACCATATAAAAAAGGTTTTGGTCTATACTTAAATCCAGACATACAAACGAATAATAAAAAAAATATATATTGACTATCAATAAAACAAGATTTTAATTCATTTTTAAATAAACATAAAAAACATTTTCTAAATATTTTACCTAAAAGAGCATTGACAAATATTGATTTGATTTACTATACAAAGAATATTCCATATTTTAGAGGCATATTTATGAGGGATGAATTACCACAAAACCCTTGGAATATTGAAAGTGGTATTATTAATCTGCAAACATCTAATTTCCCTGGTTCTCATTGGGTAACATATTTTAAAAAGGGAAACTTGAAATTATACTATGATTCTTTTGGACTACCCCCTCCAAAGGAGCTTCTACAGTATCTCAATAAAAACATTCTATACAATTATTACATTCATCAAAGAAACAATGAAGTAAACTGTGGTCATCTGTGTTTAATATTTCTCTGTTATTGTTGTGAAAAGTACTTAAATAAAAAATGTCATATACCATAACATTAAGTGGAACAAAATCGAAATTAGAGGCTCAGTTTTTTCCACCAATAGATTGTACAAATGCGAATTATGAAATTGGTCTTGTTGAATTTTTCTCATACAACTCAATACCAAATATCCACCCACGTAATAATAAAATAAACATCGGTAATAAAGCTATTACGTTACCAACTGGAAGTTATGAAATTGTCGAAATTGAAAGCGAAATTTTAAAGCAATTCAACAAACTTTTTCCTCCACCACCAGCGCCTAAAAAAGGGGATAAAAAACCAGCAAAACCGAAACCAGTCTTCAGTTTAAAGGTGAACACGTCAACGTTAAAAAGTGAAATTCTTTGTTCAGAGAAAATTACATTTGGAAATGAATCATTTGGAAAATTGCTTGGTTTTACGGAAACAAAGATCTTAGATGCGAATAAAAAATACATTTCTGATGAAATTGTTCACATTCAAGCAATTAACGCAATATTTGTGAATTGTAATTTAGTAAAAGGAGCTTATCTAAATAATAATACAACGCATCATTTATACTGTTTCTATCCTAATGTGAGAATTGGCTACAAAATTATTGAAATTCCAAAAAACATAATATATTTTCCTATAAATAGGCGCTTTATTGATGACATAATTGTGACTATCACTGACCAAAACGATAATCTAGTAGATTTTAATGGTGAAGAAATTACATTAAGAGTTCACATTAAAAAAACAGAATAAAAATGCTAATTTTAAATACAGATTCAAAACAATTGTATAAAAAGAATCACTCAAAACAACATTCTGTTAGTCCTAGCAAGAAGTCAAAAAGAAAAAGAAGTAAACGTGTGATTAGTAAATCAAATAAAAAATTTTTGAAATCGCTAGGTTTTAAAATTAAAAAAACATAATAATGGATATTTTAAATATTGATGAAAAACCGATTTTTGATGATAGTGTAACACGTAATGAAATACATACATATAATCCGTATGTTAATTCATTCAATTATGGCGACGAAATTCGAATACCGATTCACCAGCAAGATATCAATATTTTACCATCAGAAAGTTATCTTCATATTGAGGCGCAAGTTGTTTTAAAAGAGGATGAGACTAAAGCAGCTGAAGGGAAAGACTGTGTGCTTAGTGGAAACTTTGGTGTGGCTCTGTTTGATGAAATACGATATGAAATAAATGCTACAGAAATAGATAAGTGTAGATATCCTGTTATAAGTACAACGATTAAAAATTACCTTTCATACAACAGAAATGAAAGCAAATCATTGGCTGTTGCTGGATGGACTGGGGGTGAAGAACTTCAAATAGTAGATTGGAATTATAGTTTTCAAATATCAATACCTTTAAAAATGATTTTTGGGTTTTGTGAAGATTATAAAAAAGTTTTAATAAATTCAAGACATGAACTAGTTTTAATTCGTTCAAGAGATGATACAAATTGTATTACTAAAAAAACAGGTGGAAGAGATGTTAAAATAAAAATTTTGAAAATTCAATGGAGGGTGCCTCATATTACAGTTTCTGATAAACAGAAATTACATCTGATGAAAATTATTAATTCCAATAAGATGGTTACAGTTCCATTTCGCTGTTGGGAACTGCATGAATACCCCTCTTTAGCAAAAGCAACAGATCACTCATGGACAGTAAAGACATCAAGCCAACTAGTAAAACCCAGATTTGTAATACTAGCATTTCAGACAAATCGTAAAGATCTTGCTACAGGTTCTAGCACCATATTTGATCATTGCAAACTCATTAAAGCGAAGCTTTTTTTAAACTCCGAAGCATATCCTTATGATGACATTGCAACTGATTTTGATCGATTAAAATACGCTCAACTTTATGATATGTATACATATCATTTTCAAAATGCATATTATCAACGACGATCTGAACCAATGCTAAATTACAATGAATATCGCACGAGAGCTCCTATTATTGTGTTTGATACTAGCCGTCAAAATGATTCATTAAAAATGGGTCCAGTAGATTTACGATTGGAATTTAGTTTTAAAGAAGCGCCAGCAGAAAAAACCATTGCCTACTGTCTTATAATTCACGAGAGAATTGTTGAATATTCGGTACTAACCAGTAATGTAAAAGTTTTAATTTAATATTTTTAATAAATTAACAAGAAAATATTACTATCAAAAATGAGATAATAACAAGTAATGTCAAAAAGTCAATTGATAAAACATACGAAATATATTCTTTATATTGAAATCATTTTATTTAGTTGATGTTCAGACAGTGTAAGTGTAAGTTTATGTTTCAACAATAAAAATCAAGAGAAAAAATGTATAGTGTTTTTTTTATTTTTTTTTCCTTATTTATCCAAATTTTAAAAAATGGGGTAAAAGGTCAGGTAAGACTGATAAGTTATTTTAATATTCACAAAAATTGAAATCTTACATATTTTAATTTTGTATGTATGTTACTATCATAACAATTTTAATTTTAGGAAAAAAGGTTAAAAAGGTCACTTGATAATAATTTTTGATATTCACAAGAATTAGGATCTTATACAATTTTTTGAATATATCAAATAAATATTTTCTGAATTATCCAACATATGCAATGTTCTTACTTGCCCCTGAATATAGGCAATTACATTGCGTTGCCAAGTGGCCCCAATTTAGGCTAGAGAAATCAATGATTTTTCCATATATGATGGTTCGAACACAATCATTAATTTTGTATGTATACTACTATCATAACAATTTTAATTTTAGAAAAAAGGTTAAAAAGGTCACTTGATAATTTTTTGATATTTACAAGAATTAGGTCCATATACAATTTTTTGAATGTATCAAATAAATATTTTCTTAACTATCCAACATATGCAATGCTTTTTACTTACCCTGAATATAGGCAATTACATTGCGTTGCCAAGTGGGCCCCAATTTAGGCTAGAGAAATCAATGATTTTTCCATATATGATGGTTCGAACACAATCATTAACGTCCAGACAGTTGTTTACAAAATAATATTAAGAATTTAGATTAAACAAAAATATTTTTACCTGAATTACCTCAATAATTGAAATTATCGCGTCACTGATCTTCCTCAAGGTATTAGGTTAGTGTCCTCTCCTTAAATAGTATGTGAGGTTTGGAACACAGGGTCATGACCTCCAGACAGGTGAAACACCTGTGTGGTGTCAATGACTGTGTTCCAAACCTCATAACACAACTACTGCTACTTCTAAATCTAAATTGGAGAGTAAATCGGACAGTGGGTTAAACGCTTCATCTTTTATATATTTCTTGATATATGTCTCTCTCACTGACTTTAATGTTGGGCAAATTAATAGAAAATGTTCTAACGTTTCTTTTGTTTTGTTATTGCAAATCCGACATTCTTCCTCACTACTCCATCGTATTAAATTTCCTTTTAACAAAAACCTAACTTGATTATTTCCCATTAAACGAAGCTGAGTAATGCAGCGAGTTTTTTCTACATTCATATCCCATAATAAATAGTTAATACTGTGTGACAGGTATTTATACAGTGACGAATGACTAGATACAAGAACTCTATTCTCATCCTGAATATTAATATTCATTACATACTTTTGTACCATTTCTTCAAAATTATTTCTTATAAGAGTGATGTTTTGACTTTCCCAAAGATCTTCATAACCTAAGCTTGCTGTAATCATCTTTAATTGCGACACCCAGTTGTATTTTACAATATTAATTCTGCCGCCATCCAGTTTGTACCACCAATTTAAGATAACTTTCAGAGCGATTGCTCCCAAGTGTGGTCTACCATGTTCTTTCCGGACCATGTAGTGAGGCGTACTAATAGGTAGGTTGAAAATACTTTTAAGAAAAGAACTTTGTACCTTATCCAATTGATTTAAATATCTTAATCCCCATGTTTCCACCCCATACATTACTGTAGTTGTCACTATCGTATCAAACAATTTAGTTCTACTTGCATGCGAATTACAGGCTGCTTTAACAAATAAATTTCGAATACTACCTACTGCCACATTACCTTTCTTTATTGACCTATTTGTGGCTTCAAGAAAAAGACCTGAACTTGAAAAACAAACTCCTAGATAATTAAAAGTTTTAACTATTTCGATTGTTTTATCCTGAATATTAAAATTAAGATTTTTTTGCGTTCTGCCCCTCTTTCTAAAAATCATAATTTTAGTTTTTTCAATATTGATGGTCAGTTTATTAGCTAAGCAATAGGTTTGAAAGACATCAAGAGTTTTTTGTAAAGTTTTGGGTGAATCGGCTATGTAAGTAGTATCATCAGCGTATAGTAAATGACTGAGTTTGATTTCTTTATTTATATTAACGCCCCTTATATCATTTTGTTCAAAAAAGTCATTCAGATCCGAGATAAAAAGTGTGAATAGCAGGGGACTCAGAGAGTCGCCTTGCATGACTCCTTGAGTGATTTTGATATTTATTTCCTCATTATTTTTTAATTGATAATGTATAAAACTAATTTGATTTATTAATAAATATTTTTTATTACTGTACTTAAAAGCTTTTTTCTTATTTCATATTTACCTCTAAATATACTTTCCACATCCAATCTATCCTATTAATTATCCATCTTTAATTCTATTAATTATTTTACAATTTTTATTTATAATATATATATATATATATATATATATATATATATATATATATATATATATATATATATATATATATATATATATATATATATATATATATATATATATATATATAAGTTTTTATATTTATATTTATCGTTGCTCAAATTACCTCTTACAAATTTCATTGCCCAAATAACCCTGGTCTACCCTAATGTAAATTATTTTAATTAAATATTTTTTGTTTTAATGAATATTTTGTTTTATTTCTTGACCATACTTTAAATTTGCATGTAATATAGAATTTCCTCTCATTCATATCTTAGACATCATGGAGTTCACATTCACGCTAAGTGGCAACTCAGCCATATTGACGGCAGAATATTTTCCACCCATTGATTTACCAGGTGATTGCGAGTGTGTGGGTTGGTCAATTTTGAAACGTACAACGCAGTGTCGAATATCAACGAAACAAATAATTTATTTCATTACGGTGATGGAGAAGTGGGGTTTATTAATTGAATAGAACTTTAATTCCTGTGGTTTTGATGCCTACACGGGGTCTTGAGTCACTCTTGAAAACGACAAGATTTATTTACTTTCCACCCTGTATACTATGTACGTATAATTCTTATCATCAGTAAGTAGTTTGATAAATTAATAATGATTTGTTAAAATAAAGTATCGTCGAACAGTAATGATCTAAAACTGTTAAGCAAGAAAGGGTTAATTAATTGAACACAACATAAATTATGTGAATCAAGTTTAAGGTATCAATATAATCGAATCAAGTTTAAGGTATAATATTAAAAATTAGTTTTATTTTTTAGGGATGGGTGTAAATAAAATGATTCGTTTTTTCTTTAAATTTTTTTATTAAGTATAGTTTAAAAAATAAGTACACTATTAAAAATTTATTAATTTGTCAAATACCCCAAATTTTTTTTATATAAATACAGTATTAAAACTCTTGTCGATTTTTCCAATTCATTCTTAAAAAATATTTTTTTTCATTGTTGTAGACGGTTCCATTGTTGGAAATTGTATTGCTGCTTTTAGTTCGAGAATTTTTAAATTGTTTCAAACATTAAGATTGAAACAATTTAAAAATTCTCCAACTAAAAGCAACAATTTGTCCCCTTTTTTGCACAATACAGTAGAATCTGTCTTTGCGGTAAAATATAACATTAAGATATATTTTACCGCAAAGACAGGTTCTACTGTATTGTGCAAAAAAGGGGACAAATCAGAAAAGGTTTTACTGTACATGTATCATATTACCTACGTGACATTTTTAGATTTTTTGTAGTTTTACGATATCAATTGCAACTGGTAAATAAAAATTTTTTATGTTCGTAGAGATATCATATTACTTTATCAGCAAATCTTTGTCGTTAAAATACGTGACATTTTCTACGATTCAACGGAAGTATCATATTTCAATGTCGCGACATACTGTCGCCGTGTACATGGAGATAAAAAAATTGCTTTGTAATCATATATGTATTAATTACAAAGTGACCTTCGAGAAGCAATACTCAATAATCATTTGTACAGTTGCATCCATAAGTATACGAACGCTAAGATTATTTTTTATTTTCAGATGGTCCTTAATAACAAAAGTGTAATAGTATTTTTATCATACACATTTCAAAACTCGCTAGCATATATAATTAGTTTAGACACTAACATATTATCTCCTAATGATGTCACAAACACAGAAAAGTTTAAACCTGAATAAACGTGTTTTCAGTTAAAACCTGTTCATCAAGAAATATACTGTATGCCTTCAGTTAACAAGCACAGACAAGTTTAAGTCTGCATAAACCTTTTTAATATAAAAAATATACTATCATACAATGGTGTCATTTGATGTAATTTGGTGTATTTTTGGTGTCATTTGGTGTAATCTGGTGTCTTGTTGGTGTAATTTGGTGTATTTTTGGTGTCATTTGGTGTAATTAGGTGTATTTTTGGTATTATTTGGTGCCATTTGGTGTAATTTGGTGTATTTTTAGTGTCATTTGGTATCTTTTTGGTGTCATTTGATGTCATTTGGTGTCTTTTTGGTGTAATTTGGTGTATTTTTGGTGTCATTTGGTGTAATTAGGTGTATTTTTGGTATTATTTGGTGTCATTTGGTGTAATTTGGTGTATTTTTAGTGTCATTTGGTATCTTTTTGGTGTCATTTGGTGTCTTTTTGGTGTAATTTGGTGTATTTTTGGTGTCATTCGGTGTTATTTGGTGTATTTTTGGTGTCATTTGGTGAATTTTTGGTGTCATTTGGTGTCACCAGGTGTCTTTTTGGTGTCATTTGGTGTCATCTTATGTCTTTTTGGTGTAATTAGGTGTATTTTTGGTGTCATTTGGTGTAATTTGTTGTCTTTTTTGTGTCATTTGGTGTAATTAGGTGTATTTTTGGTATTATTTGGTGCCATTTGGTGTAATTTGGTGTATTTTTGGTGTCATTTGGTGTAATTTGGTGTATTTTTGTGTCGGCCTTACTTTACTGAAATTCGAGTCTTCCAAAGAAAATTATGGTGAAGATTATATACTACAACACTATGTACTCAAATCACCAATATCGTTTTGCGGATTAAGTGAAAAAGATCAGCGCACAGCTCGTTGGTTGCGGAAAAATCATCACAGGTTTTCCTGGATGTATGGGCATATTGAATACGAGGAACTACAATACATTTTAATAAACAATCTACACGGAACTCGAATCATCTATACGAAAGGAGAAGAAAAAGTGCGGTATTTGAAACGAGTACTACCATCAGCGCCCATTATGAACTTTGAAGAAATAACCATTTGCCCCAAGTTGGGGATTATAACATCCTCATATACTAGTCCTCGATGCGGTCAACATTCTGGAGCAACTTACACCATGGAAAATGTCATATCCATATACAAATATTATTGTAATAACATTTAAGTATGCCTTCTAATGACGTCACAAACACAGACAAGTTTAAAGCTGTTTCAGGTTGAATTCTGAATCTAGGTGCAGGGTTCGCTGGTGATCAGATTTCCAGCGCCATCTATTAGCAAAAGTATAACTATCAAAAGTTTTTGAGCACAGTCTGTTGACAATTTTTTAAATTTACGCACAGATTTCGCTAGTATCCAGGCTAGCAGCACCATCTAGTAGTGAAAAGGACAACTATCAAAGGGTTTTCAGCGCCATCTGCTGATAATTTTTCAAATTTACTATAGGGTTCGCTAGTAGCCAGACTAGCAACGCCATCTAGTAGTGAAACTTGGAATTTACAGAGCTCAAAGGTAGCTGTGCCATCTATTAGGGAAATTTTGAGTTTTTAGGTTAAGCTAACTTCACCACGGTTCTGTTAGGTTTGAAACAAAAATATTCCTCCACCCACCACCGGAGGTTTCTAGAACCCGCATAGGTTTTTCTAACACCTCCCGAGGTCAGTCAAAAAATCGTGAGGTGGGGAGGTGGTTCACGAACTGTCCAAAACTACCTACTAAAGTCAATTTTATACAAAAATCAGTAATCTCAGTTCACTTCAAAAAATTGTGATTTTTCGGTCATACGTCGGTGACATAGTATTAAAAAAACCAATTTTACCGCAAATGGAATTTTTGATCAAGATGCTTTAAAAAATGCGTTTAAAATCGCATATTTATGATGAAAAAGTAATTTTTAAACAAAAATCAGTAATATCAGTTTACTTCGAGAAATTGTGAATTTTGGGTCTTAGCTGATGATTTGGTATTAAAAAAACCAATTTTTTTCGAAAATGGAATTTTTAAACAAAATGCGTTAAAATTCGCATATTTGTAATGAAAGAGTCATTTTTAAAAAAAAATCAGTGATCTCAGATCACTTACAGAAATTGTGAGTTTTTGGTCATATGTCCGTGATCTGGTATTGCAATGTCATTGATCACATGAAAAGTCATTCTTAAACAAAAATCAGTTATCTCAGTCACTGCGAGAAATTGTAATTTTTCGGTCTTACGTAGGTTATCTGGTATTGAGAAAACCAATTTTTCCCGAAAATTTAATTTCTGATCAACATTCCTTCAAAATTGCATATTGGTGATAAAAAAGTCATTTTTAAACAAAAATAAGTGCTCTCAGTTCACTTCGAGGAATTGAGATTTTTCGGTCTTACGTAGGTCATTACGTGAATTGTAAAAACCAATTTTTTTCCGAAAATGGAATTTTTGATCAAAATCCGTTTAAAATCAGACAATTGTGATCAAAAAGTCATTTTTAAACAAAAATCAGTGATTTCAGTTCACTTTGAGAAATTGTGATTTTTATGTCTTAAGTAGATGAGATGATATTTTAAATACCAATTTTTTCAAAAAAATTGCATTTTTTATCAAAATGCGTTAAAAATCGTATATTTGTGATGAAAAAGTCATTTTTAGACAAAAATCAGTGAAAACCGTTCACCCCGAGAAAATGTGAATTTTGGGTCTTAAAGTAGGTGATGTGGTGATAGGTGAATCACCAATTTTTTCCAATTTTATGTCTTAAGTAAGTGAGATGGTATTTTAAATACCAATTTTTTCAAAAAAATGCAATTTTTATCAAAATGCGTTAAAAATCGCATATTTGTGATGAAAAATTCACCTTTAAACGAAAATGAGTGATCTCAGTTCACTTTGAGAAATTGTGAATTTTGGGTCTTAAAGTAGGCGATGTGGTATTCAGAACACCAATTTTTTCCAAAAATGGAAATTTTTATCAAAATGCGTTAAAATTGGCATATTTGTGATGAAAAGGTCATTTTTCAACAAAAATCAGTAATCTGAGTTCACTTCAAGGAATTGTGAATTTTGGGTTTTACGAAGGTGATGTATTAAAAAAACCAATTTTTTTCGAAAATGGAATTTTTGATAAAACTGCGTTAAAAATGGCATGTGAAAAACTGAATTTTATACAAAAATCAGTGATCTCAGTTCTCTTCGAGAAATTGTGATTTTTAGATCTTACGTAGGTAAGATAGTGTTAAAAAATTTGTTAATGAAAAAATTAGAGAAACAAGAAGTTATCTTGAAAGGCTGGTTAATTCACACATTAGCAACAGTTTAAGAGAGTATGAGAAAAGAAAAGATTTTGAAATAAATTATATATTTGAGAATAAGTTAAAGCTTTTTGAAGATAAAATATCAATACTTCAAGTCGAAACCACATCTCGAATTGAGGAGTATGAAAGAAGAATTATTGATTATACTAGAAACGAAATTATTAATGCAAAAAATGACAAACAAAATAATATTGATGAAAATATTTCAAACATCAATAAGGAAATAATAAGATTAGAGACATTATGTGTTAGTGCAAATCATCGAGAAAAGCTAGCTGTCTCTTCACTTCCTTGGAATACACAAAAAGAATATGTAACGAATTATCTTGATGGAAAATTAGAAAACTTGAAAAAAGTCATTAAAGAAAATATTTCAAATTGGAGAAATGAGTTCAATAGGCTTCTTAAAGAACTGCAAGATGACTTTAACAGTTTTAAGCACCATATGCGCTTAAATACTAACTAACATGACAACTGAATCACGTACGAATTATTTTCAAATGATTCAGGAAAATTTTGAAATTTCTCAGCAAGAATTAAATAAAAAAATTGATAAATTGAGGACAATTTATTTTTATTTAAGATCACCAACAAAGAAGAGAATTAGCATTCTGCATTCGAGACCTCAATTGATTCACACCATGTTACCAGACTACTTAAATAATCAACAAAATTCCAACAATGAATTAGGCAGAAAAACCGATTTAATATTGGCACGAGAAAGTCTAAAAATATAGAATCAAATTTGGAATTCATGTTAAATTTTAAACAAGAAATTTCAGATAAAAACGATATTTTATTGATGAAAACTTTTTTAAATTTGCAAGAGATTTTCAGAAGATTATTGAAAAAGAAAGTCAAGAATTGTTATTTGAAATACTTTCTGTAACAAAAGAAAATCTTGAAATGCCAGAAAAAAATGTTGACGAACGGCTGAAGGAGTTTTAGGAAATTGTAAGAAGGGAAAATGTATAAATACTTTTATTAATACATCAACACAGTTAAGTTTAAAAATAAGTTTTTTGGTGAACAGTTGATTTTTGTTGCTTCAAGTGTTTACAAAAAAAAAAAAAAAAATGTTCACTATTATTGAAATATATGGAATGCGCGGAATATATATATGGAATGTTGTTGTTAATTTTATTCCCAAAGAAGTTGCAATCATTCAAAACAATAAAATTGAACACTGGATTTTAAAACCACCATATGAATGGAAAAATGTACCGAAAAAATATCAACGAATCATCGAATATTTAACTAAATTTGTACATAACCTGACGTGGTTTGAGTGATCAACAGATTATTATAATGGAAAAGAGGAAATAAAAAATTATTTACAATATTGTAGTGAAATTTTTGTGATGGGCGAGTAAAAACGTAAGTAGCTAAAATTATATTTTAACAGTGATTCAATTAATATCGAAAACATTCGACCTGAAACATTAGTTCATTCGCTAGAACATTCTCCGTCCTATACATGCCTATATCATAACGAGAACTCAAATAAGTGTGCATTAAGAGAGGCCTTAATTTACAAACAATTTTTTAACTGAAAAAAAATTTTAAAACACTTTGTAAAGACTAATAATTCTTAAGCACTGTATTTTAATATCAAAATGAGATAGCAAAATTAACGTGGAAAAAACTAATACTTAATCAAGTAATTATAAATACTCATTTTTTAATTTTTAAAAAACAGCCAAAAAAATATTTACGCAAATTTATTTAATCAGTTATTTTTTTCTGAAAAAACTAATTAAAATTATTTTTCCACTTGTTATCGAAATAAATGATATCAAATAATTTTTTTTAGCCAAAAAAATATGCGTGCATATTTAATATTTTCCTTGAAATATATAAACGCGTGTAAAGGTTAAAAGTCAAATTGATAAATTTATATGTAAGATAATTTTCAATATGTTAAATCACTATTCTGTATGATTCAAAGCAATAAACATGTTTTTTTTTACAACACATTGTTGTCTTTTTTGTTCATTAATTATAAAATAATAAAAATGTAAAAAGTTTTAATAAAAAGTTTTTAATAAAAAGTTTTTTATTTTTCTTTTCATTTTTTAAAAAATTTGTGTGTGTAATTTTCCTCAGGTATGTAACAATAATTTTTAACTTTTATTATTTATTCTAAGATTATTTGACTCACAAATGTTTAACACACAAAAATTACTGATTAAAATACATGAGATTTTTTAGTGTATTAAACATACAAATATGTGCATTTTACGATATAACATTTCTATTTTTAATCGAATGAGGTTAAAAGGTTAGTTAATAGGGAGGTAGTCTTGAATGTACTTTGTTGAAATTGAAAATAATCACCTTTTGAATAAATAATAATCTGTGTAAAAGGAGGGGTTAAAAGGTCACTTAACAGATTGATAAGTTTTTAATATCTTTTTATATGATTTAAAAATTCACAAACTGCAAAACGTTTTTTGAAAATAATTTTTTACCTGGAAATTCCTTAAATAATCTAGGTGAAATTATCGCATCACTGGCTTTTCTCAAGGCATTAGGTTTGTAATCTTTCCTAAAATAGTATACGGTGGAGAGAACACAGTCATTCGTCCACCCAGACAGGTGTTTACAAAATAATTTGAGAGCTAAGTTTAAAAGAATGTTTTTACCTGGATTATCTTAATAGTTTACTTGAAATTATCGCGTCACTGACCTTCCTCAAGGTATTAGGTTAGTAATCTTTCCTAAAATAGTGTGTGGTGATTTGAACACACGGACATGACCTTCAGACAGGTGTTTCATCTGTCTGGGGGAATGACTGTGTTCAAGTCACCATAGCAAACACTACTCACAGCTCACAGTATATTTCATCATACAATGAACAATATACAATATCGAATATTTCGTCGTAGTTGTACGACATCATCAGCGAAAAATTCTTTCTTTAAAATCTGTTAAAAATAAATAAAATACATGTTTTTTATTTTATATATGTAATGATTAACAAAAACCTCCTTAATTAATCTAAGGCAACTAATTAATTTTAATACAATTCATTGTTAAAATTTGAATTCAATTGTATCACAATGAAAAACTTTAATGAACAAAGCATACTAATATTAGGTGAGAATTGTTGCTGGAAAAACAACAATTGTTACAAGTTAAATTTACATTCTAAAAGTAAATTGAAGATTACTCGAAAAATTTTTTATATAGGTATATAATTATAATTTTAATACAATTCATTGTTAAAATTTGAATTCAATTGTGTTACGAGTGCCTTTATGTCGGAAGTTAGGGCGCTCGGGTAGCGCTGCCGCCAGGATGTGGGTACGACCGGACAACAACGTAAAGTTATTCAAAATCTGCGTAAAACTTCGGGTATTACGGTTTGGACTGCGTAAGGAGGGAGTTGGTTAAAATAAAGTAAAACGTCCTATAGTATTCTGACTAATTATACTAATTTATTGAAAAACTAGCCGTATGCCCGATAGGATTTCCCATCGACAACACCTTTTTATTAGGTACTCAATTTCTGCTCACTTTTAATGTTTTTCAAAAGCCTAAATCAATTCAATGTTTATAACTTCAAAAATGCTAAACTTCCCATATGAACTTTCATTTTCTGTCTTAGGGAATAAATTTCCAGAAACAACTGACTTTTATTTATAAATAGAAGCCTAAACGCACAATTTTCATAACTCCTGTGCTTAATTTCGTCCTTCTAAACTCAACAGTTTAGGCTTTGCGTTGTCTGTCAATCAGTGTTAAAGATTTATTAACTATTATATTATTTATTTTAATAGCCATAGTAACATATTTTTATATACCACTAACTTCAAAAATAACGAATTTACATACAAACTTTCATCCCCTATTAAACCCACTTAGGGGACGAATTTTCAAAAATCCTTTTTTAGTGCTCACCTACGTTACACAGGGAAGTCTTATGCAAAATTTCATTCTTCTAAACCCAACGGTTTAGACTGTGCGTTGTCTGTCAGTCAGTCAGTCAGTGTTAGAAATTTATTAAGTAGATATTATGGGCACATATCCCCTTAAAAATTGTCCAATTTATAATATTAACCCTTTGGACTCGATTGGCGCCGTTACGGCGACACAATAAATACCTTTCGCACTCGAAAGACGCCTCTCAGACGCCATCCTATTCTTTACTTCAAATATCACACTAAGGCAAATTATAAAATTTAATATTAAAATATAATGTTTGTAATATGCAAATAAAAATAAAATATGTAAGTAAACTACTTTTGTTTAAAATACTTATAGCTGAGTACCCATACTAAAAATGGTTTGAGTGCAAAGGGTTAAAACAAGTTTTACAGTTTTACATACAAATGAAAATAGAATTACATAAAAACACTTACGTGTTCCACTCTAGGATAGGGAGGAAGTTACTGATACCTCGATTGTGCCTTGGTTTCTGGAAACGTGGTTAAAACGGCAGCTTTTCACTAATTTTCACAATAACGGAAAATAAGCACAACACTTGATATATTCTAATTAAACATTAAAGAAAACTCCTTTTCCATTTTGGGAAAAAACTTCACTAATATTAATTCTAATAAATTTTTGAGTAAAACACTTCTCAACTAGACCAATCCTGAACAACCAAGCCAACGTTGGTTTCGTAACTTCGTCTCATACTCTCTATGCATGTCAGAATCCGCTGGCTCAGCACGTTGCTCATTACCTTGAGTCAGTTGAGCGTCTTTTGTGAAGTATAAAAATACCTACGAGCCTTGTGGCTCGCGGGTTTGTTATACAGCTCCCCCCTTACAAAAAGTTGGTTGCTCTAATGAGGAACCAGCCTTTTCATATGATTGTTGCTTCAGTAACCGCCTTCCCATCCTCTATTACTATACTAAGAATGAACTATTCTAGTTTCTTTTATTTACTTATTTATTTTAATGTTGATATTCCTACTTATCTATTGTTGACCTATCTATTTAATATTATAAGTGTTTCTTCCAACACTATTAATTCTAGTTGATTGCTATTTACCCGGCCCATCTAACTACTAACCCTAAAATTCTATTTCTTACAATAACGTATATTTTTCTCTTTTTTTTCACGTTTCTAAGAGGGAGGCAACCATTTTTATTTTATTTGGGAGGTAGGATCTTTTATCCTCTCTCTGTTAGTATTCGTATCATATCCTGGGTTTAATCTAACCACCTAACTAGCATGGCTGAATCCTTCCCTTTTTGTCAACCATAAACTAAGCTTATCTAAGTACTTAACTAATGCACTATTGTCCTCTACTAAAGTCTCATTTGTTTCCTTTTTCCTTTTTCTTTTTCTTAGTTCATTTTACCCCCTTCACTCACCTGTTATGCCCGTCACTAGATTCTTCACAGCACCTTTCACTAATATTTTCTTTTCTCTCCCCTTTTTTTACGGTTTACACTTGCTGCACCTCAACAGTAAGTCCACGGTAAATTTGGTTGATGGTATCGTTAGTTTTCCCTTCCAGCTCCGGTGTTGATAATTCCGTTGGTCCGTCGGTAGATTCTTCCATAATCTTTCCTTTTGTTTTATTAGTATGCCGATGTAATAACCAGACGGCTAAGGTATTCCAAAGACTAGCTAAAAGTGTAACTCCGAATCCAAATATTTCATATAAAGCAACTCCATGAAGTACCACTGCGATGATATATTTGATAAGGCGGAAGACAACATAAAATCCTAGTAGTCCTGAAGTGACTAGTTCAATCTCTGTAAACCATCTCCATACGTATGCGAATGCCTTTTTATTGAAAGTTTCTAACTCTTCTTGGTTAAATAGGTTAAGTACGGAATATCCCTGGTTGTCGGTCGATAAATCTACCATTTTTCGTGTAATTATTGTCGATACGGCTTGTCGCTCTATGCCAAAACTCGAAGTTCTTTGTGCTTCTTCGATTTCCCGATTTGTATAAATGCTCCCTCTACTTATTCGCTGGACTTGGAAAAATTTGGATTCTTGTTCCATCACACAACGCCCCAAGCCAACTCCGGCTTCATAACTTCGTCTCATACTCTCTATGCATGTAAGAATCCGCTGGCTCAGCACGTTGCTCATTACCTTGAATCAGTTGAGCGTATTTTGTGAAGTATAAAAGTACCTACGAACCTCGTGGCTCGCGGGTCTGTTACAATTGTATCACAATGAAAAACTTTAAAGAATAAAGAATAATCATATTAAGTGAGAATTGTTGCTGGAAAAACAATAATTATTACAAGTTAAATTGACACTCCAAAGCCGGATACACACGTGAGCACGAATGCACATGAGGCAAGCCGAGGACGTACACTTGCTCAAGTGTATACGTCTGTCCGGAGCGCGGCAATATGCCTCAAGTACATGACGAGGCGAGGCAACAGAGAGCCATATCGAGTCGGTACATCAAAGGAATTCGTGCCTCGGTTCTATTCTAGTGTGTACGTGGTGTACGTTGTCCATTAATATTTAAATTTTTTAAATGTTTGTGTAATTGTTGTCAACGTGTTACGACTCGTATTATATAACTTGTAAAATATTATATAGATTTGTAAAATATTATATAGGCTTGTAAAATAGTCACCAGTGACTAAATATCGTAAAGTAACAACTAACCTTTGTTCTACAGAAATTGATTTTCTCAAATCTGTATCTTTCTTTTTAATTTTTTCGTAAATACATTGCGCCAGGAAAACAAAATCTTCGGAAGACATTCGAACAAAATTTTTAAAACGGCCATTTTCTTCATCATAAATTATTTAGGATATTTGTAGACAAAGGTCTATTTATATATAAGAAGTAGACCACCAGCGCCTTTGTTTTCTTTTTTTTTTAATTAAATTAGACATTACTATGAAAGCAGCATTTGCCAAAACAATATTGTACTCATCTGCCATTTTTTAAAAGTGCTGAACAAATGAGCATTAATGGCTCGCTTATTTTATTCAGCCTCGTCCGTAGGAACTTTAAATAACGGAAATTGAATTCGAGGCATACTGTATGTCCTCGGCTGGCCTCATGTGCATTCGTGCTTACGTGTGTACCCGGCTTTAAAAGTAAATTAAAGATTAGTCGAAAAATTTTTTATATATAATTATAATTAACATTGTTTATTCTTTGAAACAAATTATGAAAGGAAAATCAATTTCATCCAAAAATTATTGAACTTGTGAGGTACCATACATTTTGGTTGAGATTAATGCAACCATTTTTAAAGAAGCCAATATTTTCAATCATGAAATTACAAATAAATATTTTTAAACCTCAAACTTTCATTATCCTTAAATAAATCATTGAAAATTGTATATTGCCCAATCTCGTTGATTAGTGAAATTCACTTTCCTTTTAATTAAAGGTAATGTTACTTCCTTCCAGAAAAAAGGCGATGATATTTGAATTCAAAAAAATTAAGTGTACTTACATAAAATTATACTAAATCAACACAGGAAAAATTTTTTCCATTTATCAAACCATTATTTTAGTAAAATTAAAATTATGAAAATTTACACATTAAATTATATGAAAAAAGATCTTTTTTACAAAAATTATTATTAATAAAAGAAAACTTTTTAAATTTATTGCTAAAAACTTAATCATTATTGTTAATTTTAATTCTTAATGTATTTTAAGGGCGGTATATTCAAATTTAATACGAGAATTTAGACCAATTTTACCCTTTTAAAAACGAAGTCAACTTCAGTCTTCTAAAACCGCTGAAAAAACAGCCAATTGCAGGAAAACATTGAAGAAAACAAGAACAGATTGAATGGTCCACAGTTTTATTGAAAAATTTATGTATTCAACGATCGTGTAATATCTTGAATATTTCGCTTTAGTTATAAAGCTTCATCAGCAAGTTCATTAATCTATCTAAAAAATTTTTTTACATAGTTTAATAAAGAAAAAATTTTAATAGAATTAGAAAAACCATAACAAGTTTGTCACTTCCAAATACAAGGGGCAAACTATACATTCTATGTCATATAGTAATAAAATTAAAGTCAAATTGTAATTGATATCCCTGTTTAGTGATAAACATATCACATAAAAACAACGAATATCAATATGTCAAATAAAAAATTTTTATTTGGTATAAAAAAATTGTTAATTTATATAAAATTTTTATGTCATCTAAATGACATCTCTCAAAAATTTAAGAGATTCAATTTTAGAATGTATTCACCAAACAAAGAATGCACTATTAATGTAAAAGGAAAAAGTGAGTTACACAACATCTACAGTTTTAAATTAGATTTGGGGAAAGCAACAATTTTCAAAAATTCTTTATCAAAATCAATTGAAAATTTAAATGTCAATAACACATTTCATATTACTTACATTCAACATAAAATGGAATATTCAGTAATCCATTAGTCAAAATTTATTCATTATAACGTAGTTAAACTAGTTAAAATATTTTTAATAATAATTTTTTTATTCATTATTTTGAACCAAAAATAATTGAATTTGTATTTCATTATTGCGAAAACATTTAGGTTGAAGTCAATACATTTGTGTAATGATAAAGAACCGTTGTGTAACTTAACTTAATTTGAATTATACTCCGTGACATACATATTTATGTATGAGAGACGAATCACATTTATGTAGAAAAGAGCGGGCAGATTTAAATTATATATAATTCATGACAACATAATAAAAAGACTTTTGTTTAAGTTATTCGGACAATTTGTTAAATAAGATATTGTATACCGGGTCAATACTTTCAGAGTCTGTCTGTCTATTGCAACTAATATTTTTATTTAAATTTATTGTATAATTTTCACTAATAATTCGTTTACGAAAATTACTTTCTTTATCAAGAATATATATGTTTTCGAAATCAAACATATGATTGTGCTCTATTACATGACCCGAAAGACCAGTACTATTTTTTTCTCTTTTAATGTCATAATTATGTTGATACATTCTGGCGGATAGTTTTTGTGTAGTCTGACCCACATAAAAAGCGTTACAAGATTTGCAATTCACGCCATAAACAACATCTGATTGGTCTCTCAAATCAACATTCATTCTTTTTTTAGTATAAAATTTTTCTAATTTATTATTGTATGAGAAGGCAACTTTGCCGTTATAAGATTCTATTACATGTTTCATTTTTTCGTGATTTTTTAAGATACTTAAAAAAAGTAATTATCCCGTACATTTTATTGACACCATAAAAAAGAAAGTTGTACATAAAGCACATAATACCTTAGAAGAAAAGAAAGTCAATACCTCTTTTGACCCTAAAAACTCATTACTTTACCTTATAATGAAATCACGAAAAAAATGAAACATGTAATAGAATCTTATAACGGCAAAGTTGCCTTCTCATACAATAATAAATTAGAAAAATTATATACTAAAAAAAGGATGAATGTTGATTTGAGAGACCAATCAGATGTTGTTTATGGCGTGAATTGCAAATCTTGTAACGCTTTTTATGTGGGTCAGACTACACAAAAACTATCCGCCAGAATGTATCAACATAATTATGACATTAAAAGAGAAAAAAATAGTACTGGTCTTTCGGGTCATGTAATAGAGCACAATCATATGTTTGATTTCGAAAACATATATATTCTTGATAAAGAAAGTAATTTTCGTAAACGAATTATTAGTGAAAATTATCAAATAAATTTAAATAAAAATATTAGTTGCAATAGACAGACAGACTCTGAAAGTATTGACCCGGTATACAATATCTTATTTAACAAATTGTCCGAATAACTTAAACAAAAGTCTTTTTATTATGTTGTCATGAATTATATATAATTTAAATCTGCCCGCTCTTTTCTACAAAAATGTGATTCGTCTCTCATACATAAATATGTATGTCACGGAGTATAATTCAAATTAAGTTAAGTTACACAACGGTTCTTTATCATTACACAAATGTATTGACTTCAACCTAAATGTTTTCGCAATAATGAAATACAAATTCAATTATTTTTGGTTCAAAATAATGAATAAAAAATTATTTTTAAAAATATTTTAACTAGTTTAACTACGTTATAATGAATAAATTTTGACTAATGGATTACTGAATATTCCATTTTATGTTGAATGTAAGTAATATGAACTGTGTTATTGACATTTAAACTTTCAATTGATTTTGATAAAGAATTTTTGAAAATTGTTGTTATCTCCAAATCTAATTTAAAACTGTAGATGTTGTGTAACTCACTTTTTCCTTTTACATTAATAGTGCATTCTTTGTTTGGTGAATACATTCTAAAATTGAATCTCTTAAATTTTTGACAGATGTCATTTAGATGACATAAAAATTTTATATAAATTAACAATTTTTTTATACCAAATAAAAATTTTTTATTTGACATATTGATATTCGTTGTTTTTATGTGATATGTTTATCACTAAACAGGGATATCAATTACAATTTGACTTTAATTTTATTACTATATGACATAGAATGTATAGTTTGCCCCTTGTATTTGGAGGTGACAAACTTGTTATGGTTTTTCTAATTCTATTAAAAGTTTTTCTTTATTAAACTATGTAAAAAAATTTTTTAGATAGAATAATTAACTTGCTGATGAAGCTTTATAACTAAAGCGAAATATTCAAGATATTACACGATCGTTGAATACATAAATTTTTCAATAAAACTGTGGACCATTCAATCTGTTCTTGTTTTCTTCAATGTTTTCCTGCAATTGGCTGTTTTTTCAGCGGTTTTAGAAGACTGAAGTTGACTTCGTTTTTAAAAGGGTAAAATTGGTCTAAATTCTCGTATTAAAATTGTTAATTTTACTTATTTAAACATTTCATCTGCACAATGCGGTTATCACATTACAACTGTATCCTAAATTTGAAAAATATGTTTTAACTACCCTTTTTTTAAAATATTGCAAAATGGGTTATATAATAATAAATTCATTAATAATCATCATAAATTCATTTCGAAACCGTCCCATATTGACGATCAACTCCATCTACGAACTTAGCCTAGAACTTGACGTAAATGGTTACAATACCAAATAGTAGCTCTATCGGTCAAGAAATATGACCGTTATCGTACCAAAAGTTTTGTTACACATTTATATATTAGCCTCACCTAACCTTGAACACAATGTATATTTGGCGGTCATGATCGTTATATCGGTACACACCGTTAAAACACCACCAGACTCTTTCGCAGAATTAAACTTGTGTGCATGGCATAAACACATAACGAAATTATGAAATCTATCTTTCCAATGGTGGCTGCGATCGAGGTTTTTCCTCTTTGACAGTGTTCCACCTTTTTGTTTTTAACCAAGCTTGCGGTATTTAAACAGGACCTAATGTACAATATTTGAGGCCTTTTTCGTGATTTTCTCTCTGAAGGAACCGCTAAAAAAGTGTCTTTCTATTTTTTTCTCGAATTTTCTATGATTGTTTGCAAACGGAAAAATTTGAAAGAAATATATATTATAGTACTAACTTAGACCTACTCAATGGTTTTTAGCTCATTTCAGTACCTGTAATAGTTTACGAGATATAAAGGTTTAAAAAATCATGGCCTTAATAACTATTATCACAAATAACTTCTAAAATACACAACAAACGACTTGCACGCAAGACTTCTTATCAGCTGCCCTTATAATAGCCAAAGTGCCTTTGGAAATCTCGTCTGGGGGCCAACCGGTCATTCGTATCCCGGGATACCTTTTATAAAAAAATTTATTTTATAAAATTGGTTGTTCACATAAGAACCTAAGGCTTAACACCTATAGCCCATGGACTCACTTTGACATAATATAGGATAATATTACATTAAAAAATTATAAAAATTTTATATATATATATATATATATATATATATATATATATATATATATATATATATATATATATACATATACCAATTTCACATATAATTTGTTACCAACATGGTATATTTAAAAAAAAAAAAAAAGAAAAACAAATCAAAAATGACATATTGCTTATAATATGTAAAATGATAATAGTGAGATAGCGACATTACATTATATTTAACAAAAGTTTTACTAATGTCACAAATATCATATACACTAAAATCATTCTTTTACACTCATAAAGTTGCATATGTGGATTAATAAGCATCATTACCAACTTATTTTTATATAATATATAAATGGTTTACGGTTAATAAAAATATAAAAATATATGTAAAATATTGAGAAAAACCATAAAAAGTTTTAATCAGAAAGACACATATTTTTTAATACCAAAACACTTACTTTATACATTTTCATAATTTTGCGATATAGTACCTTTACGATGTTACTATAGTAGACAAAAATTATTTGAAAATATCTTAACAAAAATATTTCAAAAGAACGGAACTTAGTCAAAATCTACACTATTAATGTGTTGCTCTTAATCACATACATAATAGTTATATATATACATTGACCGATCCGTTCATAACGTTTAAGTCAACTACACACATCGATATTAAAAAAGGTACCATCATATATAAGTTTGGGGTTTTGCAGTGTGGTAAATTTTACTTTTCTTTATATTTTTTTCTTTTGATTCGTTAGAAAAGTGATAAAAACTATAAAATAAATTATTATTATTGGAGTTTTTTAAAGTTTATATTAAAATATAATAATTTTTTTTTTATATTTTTCAATTTGTTTTTTTGATTTTTATATAGATATCTGTAATATATTGTACACATCGAATAAAAATGGATATAAAATTTGGAAATACGTAAACGAAAGTCAAGTCAATGTACATATTTTAACGAATTGTAAGTAAAAATATTGAAATCTTCGTATATGAGGATGTATTTTTATGATTTTTCAACTATTCATAAAAGTGTTTATAACGTATATAATAAATTACAAAATATTAATTTTTTCCTAAACTGTTAACTTTACATATAAAAAACTAATATATATTCGTTTCTTTTAACAGAATACAACACATTTAAAAAAAGTTTTAAAATATATGAATTTTTAAAAAATTTGTGTCAGTTATTAATGTGAAAAAATTTTTCAAAGTTCAAATATACACTCATTTTGTATGTAAGCGATGTTGTATCATCTAGCTTATGTTATATACAAACATTGTCTTATGTGTGTTGTTACCGTAACTACGTTATATATAGTTATTATACTCGTACAATGTAGTAGTAACAACTTATAATTCATCTAAACATAAGCATATAGACGCTTTTCCTCTATCTATTTACAAATTCTATATTACTTGTATTGCTAGTATACAAATTTCATGTCGATTGTGTGGGGTAATTTTTGCATATTCAACTTACCTCTGTAATATGGTTAGTGGGAAAAGAGTGACTTACTTAAGTGTGATAATTTGGTCATATCTTTTGTGTAGGGTAACTTTTGTATGATAGATCTACCTCTGTAATGTGGTTAATTGAAAAAGTGTAGAATGAGTGTGGTAATTTGGTCATGTCTTTGAATGGGGTAATTTTTGTATGTTCATTTTACCTTTCTAATGATGACTATATGTGACAATTGGCTCATGATCAATATACCTCTATAATCGCTATAACCCATGGATAACACCTGAAATCTGAATGGAAATTAGAAAGAAGAACAACGCCTGGTTAAAATACCGTACTTCGAAAAATCCTATCGATTGGGTATATTACAAAGAGAAACTGAAAAACACAAAACATATGATTCGGTCTAGTAAACAAAATATTATGTGGCTAAAGGATAAATATAAATGAAAGCAACAATTTTTTTAGTTTACATTTATTATTAACAACCAAGATTTAACAAAAAATTTTAATTGTTATTTTATTACCGTTATCGCATACGTAGAATTTTTGTACTATTCGAATATTGATTTAAATTCTATCGAATACGATTTGCCTACTTGTCTAATTAGGGTGAATATTATAACAGTTTAACCACTCACTTAAACTTCATGTTTTCAAATTAAGCCGAAAGCATTAGAAAACCATCTCTAACACAGTTTCAGGGAGGCATCTAGGGGGGCAAGCGGGGCACGTGCCCTGGGCGGCAGGCCTTGGGAGGCGCTAAAAAGTGATTTAAGAGGGTGCCCAAATTAGTTAAGTGACGTTTTTCTGCTCGTCACTTGTTTTTTAGGAGGAAAAAATCAATACTTTCTTTTACAGGGGCTTAATTTTTTGACCCTACCCCGGGCGCCACTTAGGCTAGGTCCGGCCCTGCACAGTTTACACCTTTGACGGCTTCAATTTCGACGCTATTTGAATATATTTTTACAAATATATCACCCAGTTTTATTCATCGTTTTATTTCCATGGTTTCATTTCATTCACTTATTAACTCATTAGTAATATTTGGATGTTGGTGACGAATCCTCTAGACTCATGATATTGTATATGGCCGTTTCAGCGGCGCTAAATTTCAGTATTCCTAGTAAATATTTTTACAACAACTAAAAAATTACAACTACTAAACAATTAAAAATTTAGCGGAGGAATTAACTATAACAATTGAAATTTACTAATTATTTTTCTTCTCAATGATTAAAAGTGATAGCAATTAAAAATTAAAATAAATAAAAAAAGTTAAAATCGAATAATTCTATACTTATAAAAGTTTCTTACTACTTGCCCCGATGCTAACAACTTGAATGATTGAATAAGGTCGAGCTTTTCCTTATATGCCAGGAAAAAAACTTAATTTGGATTTGTGTTACCCGGAAAACACGTTGGACTCAACAAGTAGATATTAGTAAATTTTTTAAAGCACCCCTCCGGATAAGATAGGTGAATCTGCCTAAGGTTCAACCTGGGTCGGGAGTGCCATGGTAGGTTTCGTCCTTACACATGTATTCTATAGCTGCAATATTAGGTCAAGATAGCTTTGCGTTTTTGAGTTGTACCAAAATGTTCAATTTTGAACTTTTCCCGATTTTCCACTTTCCTTCCTCCCAAGTGCGTAAGTGTTATATATATGCATGTAGGGTTCTAAGAGCTCCTTAAGACAGTGCATGCAGCTCTCCAAAACACGGTGTTTAGAAGAAAATATTTGCAACAATTTCAAAATGACCTACAAAAACACACAAAACATGACCTTGGACTAAAATGAGACATAGATTTTTTAAATCTACGCCTTTGAATTAGTACATTTATGTCTAAAAATATTTCGCAAAATTGGGCCAAGTAGGGCTTAAATAAAAGGGGCTCTGGTAATACTCGGTGTTGCAGCCGCCTAGTGGGCTTGTTTAGCCATAAAATATGGGCACGCCTTCCTCTCACCCTTAGAAAAAGCAAGCGTGTGAGATTAAGGCTCATTATCAGTGCTTTCATCAGTATGGAAAGGTCTCACAAAATATCATAAATTAAAAAACATGACTTCCGTCGCAAAAAGGTAAACTGAAAAGTTAACTACAAGTTATCCTTGAATTATTATCGCAGTTATTGAACAGCTTTGTTAAGGGCACATGCTTCTGAAGGTTCCTTACCTCTAAGTTATTTTTACACGGATATGATGAGAACCTTATCAAAAAACCCTAAACGACTGTATTATGTTTTTAGTTGAACTGTTACTGAAGTAATCGTTTACAACATGTTACTCAACATTTTTGTGCTGACTGTGATATCCTGGTCAAAATCGACCCCTTGTTTAGTGATAGATGGCAGCAACTACATGTAAGCCGATTTAAGAGTCTATTGCATCATTAGAATCCTTACGTTACTCTGAGTATTATAAGCTAGGTGAAAAACCAGTGGGGTAGGCAGACAAGCACTGCCACCAAAAAGGCATGGAAAAACGCCTGAAATAATTTAGATGGGGGTAATATTGTTAAAATTCTTACTTTAATCTGACAAACATAGGCTAGGTGACATAATAGAGCTTCGAATTAGTAAAAAAATATCAAAAATTATCTGACAATATTAAGGCAAGCTTTGTGTTTTCGAGTTATACCAGGGCAAATGCTCTGTAAATGCAAGGAGCTCTAGACACGCGGCTTTATAGTCGTTTTAATGGCTTTATCCAGCCATAGGAAATCGCAAAGCTTTCCTGTCATTTTAAATAAAACCAATTGGGCTGTGCGTGATAAAATCTCATAACCAGTGTTTCTTGCTGGAAAGATCTTGCAAAACATCAAAAATTTAAAAAAGAAACCACGCTTACTAGATCCTCGACCTACTTCCTGGATAATAGCATGGCTCGTTAAGTATGGATAAAGATAAGTTGGGGGTAAGGAACCTTCAGAAGCATGTGCCTTAATAAAACTCTTCTGCGATAAAAATTCAAGGACAACTTGTTTTTAATTTTTTACTTTACCTTTTTGTGACAGCGATCATGTTTTTTGATTTATGATATTTTGTGAGACCTTTCCATACTGATGAAAACACTGGTAATGAGCCTTAATCGCACACGCTTGCTTTTTTAAGGATGAGAGGAAGGCATCCCCATATTTTATGGCTAAACAAGCTCACTAAGGCGGCTGCAGCACCGAGTGTCACTAGAGTCCCTTTTATTAAATCCTTAAATTAGCCTTACTTGGCCCAATTTTGCGAAATATTTTTAGACATATATTTGCAAATTCAAAGGCGTAGATTTCAAAAATCTATGTCTTATTTTGGTTCAAGGCCGCGTTTTGTGTGTTTTTGTAGGTCACTTAGAAATTGTTGCAAATATTTTCTTCTAAACACCATGTTTTGGAGAGCTGCATGCACTGTCTTATGGAGCTCTTAGAACCCTACATGCATATATATAATACTTATGCACTTGGGGGGAAGGAAAGTGGAAAATGGGGAAAAGTTCAAAATTGAACATTTTCGTACAACTCAAAAACGCAAAGCTACCTTGACCTAATATTGCAGCTACAGAATACATGTGTAAGGACGAAACCTACCATGGCACTCCCGACCCAGGTTGGACCTTAGGTAGATTCACCTATTTTATTCGGAGGGATCCTTTATGATTCTTGCCTTTTTGTTGGATTTTGGTCAACCAAAATTCTTAAGCAACATGTAACGCCATGGGTTAGTGCCATGTGTAATCATCAACCCATATGAACACCACTCGGGGTTGGTAACGCTATCTCTTAATGAAAAATGTAGCTATGAACCGAGACCAAAGCTCGTGCTGGTTGTGCCATCTGTTAATGAAAGATTTTACTATTAGCCGAAACCATTTTCATGTAAGCAATCGAGATTACCTTTCGCCTATATATAGGCAGTTGCCTTACTTTACCAAGTATTACCATACTTACTTACAATGGGGTATTTGACAGTAGTTGAAAAAATATCTATTTTAATTTTTAAATAATTACTCGAGTCATAATGATACTGAATATTGCTTTTTTACAAGTTATTTTATTCAAAAATATAAAAATTTTAATTAAATAAAATTACAAAATTTACGTTAAAAATGACGTAATAAAAAACATCAAGCAAACGCAGCTTACGTCACAAGCTCGCTGTATTATTTTGTAGATAGGAAAAAACTGTTTACTTTTTTTGTAACTATGAAAAAAATTTTTCATTATTAATTTTTTTTAAATATTTGACAATTTAAAACTTGTTTAAACGTTTACACTCAACCTTGTTTAACCGTTATAAAATGAAAGAAAATTTTATTAAAGCTGATAGTAACAATTTGCCAAGAATAAACGCATTAATGATAGCCTTATTTTTTAAAAATAATCCTGATTTCTACTCCGCCGAAATAAAAAATATAAAAACTTCATTGTGAGTATACAATCCTTAGAAAACTTTGAAAGTATGTATGACAAACCAACTATACATGTGTTTCTTCCATTGTGGCAGTGCCTTCAGAGAATCTTACGAAGACGACGCAGTTGGATATGTCCAGTTACGTCGCGATCCTGGATTAAATTCTGAAAATAACACAAATACCACAAGAAAACCACTACCGATTCAATGTTTTAGAGCCAATGACGTCATACGATTTGAAAGAGACAGTAAGCATCGTTTTGGAGATCTTTTTAAAAACTGAAATTCTATCGGTGATTTTTATTAAAAATATAGTACAAAATAATTTAAAAATGTGTATTATGAGCTTAGTAAGAAGTAATAAACACACTAGAAGATGGTTTTTTAAAAAATTGTCAAATACCCCATTTCAACTATTTATAGTTTAACTCATGACCATCTATTTAAAAATAGTTGCTTTTATTTGTTTTAGTAATTGTTTATTTTTTCTTAATTTAGAATATACGTGTATATTATGATAAAAATAAATGTTCTATAGTCGATACACCTTTGTTTTGCATACTAACCGTACAAATTTTAGCCATGTAACAAACAGACTTAATGATACTTATAATAACTAATATTGAGTATGAAAATAATAAATATTTTACTTTGCAAAATACCACTTTTATTTGTAAAACTATGGCATTATTGTTTCGAAGTTGAGTATGTTATATGCTGTAAGTAACATTGAGTTTGTTATTAGTATGGATGAGTAATATAATTATAAAATTAATAAGTAGGGGAGACCGGGGTTAAATGATAGTCCAAACCATGTTTCTGAGTTATCTTTTGAATATCAACAGTTACAGAGCTGAAATTTTAACCTTAGAGAGCTTTCTTGACTAGAAAGCAAACGACTTTAGTAATGTGAAGTTCAGCTTAGTCTTATGGTGCACCTATCTTTAAATATGTTTCGATAACGCTGAAGTAATTTTTTTCGCTGTCAAACTTTTCATCTGAAGCGTAGTTTTTTCGAACATATCCTGATCAAAGTAAGTATCTTAGTTCATTTATGTATTGTGAATACGAATCTTTAAATTTTTTTTGTCTATTTATTGTCATCATTTGTGTGATCGTTGTTAAAGCTCAAAACATACTAGCTTGGGGCTAAGTATTAAATCATTTGTGGTTCTAAATTGTAATTTTTTTTTTTATTCTACTTTCCTTTCTTATTTGTCGGTTTACGTGTTCAATAAATTGTCTCTATTTCTTATTTAAAATATTTGTGTACCTGTTTTTTTAAGGTTTGTTTATAAATGATACTTTACGTTATTGAAAAAATTGATTGTAAATATCTTTTAAGCCGTGTGTCGTAGCGAAAAAGTAAGGAAATTTATGAAGGTTTAAGCGAAGCAAATTGTAGGTACTCCAAACATATTGCAACTGTTAAAACCTACTTTTCGTTATCGAAAATTATCGACACCGAATTATTTTTTATAAATTGATTATAATGGCTTAATTTATACTTCATTAGTCCCACCGATCTGGTCAGTAATAGAACATTTTCAAAAAAATTAGTTTTCAATACTTTTCGTAAACATTAAAAAATATCGAATATGAGTAACCAAATATACACATGGCTAAATTATCAATTAAGTAAGTCCTGAAAAATACATGAATCATTATCGGAAAGTAAAAATTTACATTTTCATGATGAAAATAAACATAAAAATAAAAAAATTATAGGACGTATTTGCAATCAATAATAATACAATATAATCTACCCTATTTTTTTCTTCCATATATGGCTTGGATACCACATATATTTTGAAAAAACTTAAAAACACGTATCCCCTAATTTTTGATGCTCTTTCTATTTATGATAGCAAAAATTTGATATATTGAACTATTCAGGCTGTATAAGAAAATTTACCCCCATTTTCACCTCTCCAGCCCCTCTTATAAACCCGGCCCTGGTTGGATGGTGAATAGGCCTTTCAAAGAGTAACATTTCGTTAATTTAAAGTTTTCCTCTATCTTTTATAGTTCTCGAGATATCTTAAGAAACACAATTTGAACCTCCCAACTTTAAGGGCTGGTTTCACCCCGTAAACTTGGAAGATGGACGATAAAAAAAATACGGGTCCCTTATTTTTGCCTATTCTACACACCAGCGAAGTTTCATCAAAATCCCGAATTTCATTCTTTGTGCATCTCCTTGTAAGATTCAAGCTTTTAATTGTAAGCGTTACGGCTTTCAACAAAAACAGGTTTACTAGTATTTTTGGTGCACTCTTCATATTTGAGATTAATATTTTCACCATACCAAACCACATTCACTCTATTTCAAATTTTATCCCCAATTCTATTGTCAAGACCTTTAAAAATAAAAGCTTGTGTCAGATTAAACTTTTCTACTAGTTATAGTTTTCGAGTACTTAACTGACTTTTATGGCAGATAAAAAAAATACCGGTCTATTATATTTGTTTGTTCTACATTTAGCAAGTTTTTAATTCCCGTCATTAGGGAATCTTGTCACGTATCCTCGGTCAGATTTTGATAAAATTTATACGAGATCTCGAAAGGACATCCTTTCAAACCGAAGGTATAAGATAACATAGCCCCCCTCCCTCTTTAAAAAAAGAGTATAAAAAAAATACAGTCGAATTGAGACTGCTCTTTTTTTGAAGTCAATTAAAAAGTATTAAAAATTCGGTTTCTTTTTATACAGGGATGAGTTACTTAAGAGTTTTCATTCATTCAAGTAAATTATTGCCAATTTTTAGTCAGTGGTTAAAGAAAAACGTTACATATTTCAAGAGCAACAACAATAGGTGTTTTATTTCTTAGTAAGTTGACTACATAAGTTTTTTTTTAATTAATAAAATAAAATTGTACCGATCATATTTTAAATTTTCTATATACAATATAAATTCAGTCTATCTGGGAAAGTTATCATCTTTTTCTTTAAAATTAGCAACCACTTTAAGTAAAATAAAATTTTTTTAATTTTATGTTACAAGCAGTTTAATGTTGAACGGAAGCATGCTTCTCCTTAATTTAGGCCGAAACGATCGGTTATTTGCTCCTTTCAAGCTTTTCTCTTCTCTCTCTAGCTTTCCAACTGTATATTAGTAATGTTGCAGTATTGCTAGTCAATTCCATATTCGATGTATCCATTTAATGTATAGTTGAATAATTCAAAGTCGTATCTGCAATTATAAAATCAATTTTAACAATAATTTATATTCTAATTATAATACAATGGCATTTGAAATAGTGAGCGCTATTCATAAAGGAATTAAGGTAGTTAGTCGATAAAACGATTTTTTCAAAGGATTTTAACGAAACTTCTCTAGATATTTATTTAATTCAATACCAATAATACGAGCTCTTACTGAAACAAAAAATGACCACCCCAATTTTAAGAAAAACGATTTCAAAGTTTTGTAATTTTAACATGGGTTCCTATGGGAAAACTCTATTTTTCTGAATAAAATGAAGACGTGCCAAAGGAATTTGATAACAATTTAATATGTTATAAAATACAAAGTTACAAACCATATTTAATAAGAAATAAAAATTATTCACCACGCCGTTTTTGAAATATAATTTTTAAACATCATTTTACAACATTTTTACAACGCTTTTTCAATAATGTCTTTATATTGCTACAATTAAATACATTCGTAATAATTTTATATTAAAAAAAACTATTATTAGACAAATATTTCAGAAATAAAACATTTGGAAAAAAGATGGATATAGGTTGATCAAAGAATCGACCAAGATTTAAATATTATTAATGAGATACAAAATCTCCGCCGTGAAAAAGTGTATAATTTTCGGAAAAATACTTTTGAAATGCAAAATACGAAATTTAGTGCGTGGACTGTATAGTGTTAATTGTTTAATGTAGATATATCAATATCATCCAGCATTTACCATTGAAAAATATGTAGAGCGTCTAGACAAGCTCAAGAGCATACAATTTTGTGCTCTGAAAAACTATCTATTGCTTTTGTGCATTAAAAAACTATCTATTAAAAGAATTTAACTGTACCCTGCTTACTATACTTAGCAGGGCACAATTAAGTATTGTAATAGGATTACTAACCGAATATAATGTTCTAAAAAGGTATCTTTTCATCACATGATGGAAAGAGAATCATCTATTCAGGAAATGAGACCTAGAAGATGAATCTTCGTTTTATGTTCTTTATTTTTGCAAGACATTGGATGCGTTTATACTGTAGCCAAGTTTGAATTGCTATAAGGTTCAGCCACAGTATAAATGACATTACTACACCAATTTTACTTATTGTTAGTTAAGCTAACTATAGTAGCATAACTAACAATAAGAGAGCGTTTATGCAAGTGTTTACAGGTTTTGATAAATATGATTACGCTAATTTAATAACGATATAAACTTCAGTTAATCAAGCAGCGTTAACTTTCTAACGCTAATTTGGCTTCAGCATAAACGCGTCCATTGTCTTTTTGAATCCATTGTTACGTCTGCCACGATATGTTTATGACGTTCAATGTTTGGAGATATGTATGAACTAATTTTAAGATATCTGGGATCTCTCGTACTTAAGGATACCAGGTATGTCCCAGGACAACTCCGAGACTGAATTTTAACTAGTTTCTTGTTAGACTATGCGAAACACAGTGGGCCTGTTTTAGTAACCTTCCTGACTAACAAATTCAGTCATTCTTAATACTAAATTGTGCTAAAAATTATTAATATAATAATATTTATTATTTAAACATTTATTCTTTATAATATTTTCGTGAATTTCCATATCTCTTTAAATATTTTCCGTTAGAAGATTATAAAAACTTCAATTAGCAATATAACAATCAGTGATGTACAAATAAATAGCCGGTATAACCATAGAGATGTAGGGGAACTTTATATCTGACTACTTTTATTCCATATAATAAATTAAAAGTATCAATATTTTAGTTAAAACGTATCTCTTAAATCGTCTATGAATAAGCATTATCTTAAAGTTAACTTTAAAACTAATGTCAACTTGAGTGTTTGACTATGAATAGTACCCAATGACACAAACTAATGAACATATTTATATATTATATTATATAGACTAATTATATAAATGTATAATTGGACCGACGTAGGATACGATCGGCCCTATTTCATAAAAGTACAGTTTATAATTTACAGGTTTTGCACCGATATGGTTTATTATGTAAGTCGGTATAGATATACCATTCTAAACAGAATTGACAATATGATGGCAAACTTACCAAATAAACTGCAACTTAGCTACAATTTAAAATTGTCCATATTTAATTTATAATTATTGTTGTGAGTTACTTGTTTTATATAACTGAATACTCTATAACCAAAGCTTAAGCTGGGTACAACAAAGCAAATAACATATATGGTCAAATTAATAAATAATATTTTGTGTGGGTACAGAAGAGATAGAAAAATCGCCGTGTGTCTCTTAGGGAAGGATTTAGTCCATCTCTTCGGTAACCAAACGGTTCAGAGAAATTGAGAACACCCTATACATCTATAAGTTTAAAAAATGTCGGCTTCAACTATCTTCGTTCAATCAAAGCCCGGACTCCGAACCTCTACGGATAAAATTCATCTAGTTGACACCGATGTAATCGTCTTCAACGTAATATTAATAGAATTGAGCGTTACTTTATGGTATTCCATATTTATAAATAATAAACAAATATTTTACTTTGCAAAATACCACTTTTATTTTTGAAACTGTGACAATATTGTTTCGAACCGTTAGTTCATTTTCAAACAGAAAATTTTCTAAAAAATTTTCTGTTTGAAAATGAACTAACGGTTCGAAACAATACTATCACAGTTTCAAAAATAAAAGTGGTTTTTGCAAAGTAAAATATTTGTTTATTGTCTTTAACATAATTATCAAATTTAAAATATATATAGCTGCCGAAAAAAGGTATAAATTTTATTGAAATGTTTCTATGGATATCATTTACAATTGTAAAAAAGGTAAGAAATTGTAAGAATTGTAATTGTAAAATTGTAAAACCGTAACTTGTACTTATTTGAAATAGGGCCCTGGATTGTATTCTGTAATATAGTAATGAACGCAATAACCAATGGTATCCGTAGTAACGTTTTCAAATAATTACTGTCAAAACATAATATTGAGAATAAAATTTTACTTTCTTGAGCAGAAACTGTAAAATTTTGAAAGAAAAAGTGGTATTCGTTTTATTTTCAAAATACGAACGTATACAAATTATATCCCCATTTGTTCAAAAATGGACAATACGTTATATTCTATAAATCTCACCCGTCTCACCCTGTTACCTGACTCAAGAAAAATGCCTATAAACTGGCTTTACGCTTTGTCTAGTAGTATAATATAATAGTGTTCATTAGTCTGTGCATAGACATAATAAACCGTGAGGCAGCAACAGGTGAAAGGCTGTGATTTTTTTACCTGCCTTTTTGAGGAGCGGTTATCCCCTGCGTGCCAATGAAGATAAGCAATGTAATATCCGTCGCCCCGGTAGCGCGGAAACGGAAGATCGATTTTTTCGAAAACATATTTTTGGGTAATTTTTGATGTTTTTTTACCTGTCATTGCATAAAATGGAAGAAATGGTATAATGCCAGATACCGAATGATCCCTATGATAATTTGCTAGATACGCTATGATAATTTTCGTACATTTTAGTCGCATGAAATCTATTAAATTGCTTTCTCTATTTTTCTTCATGGTTAAGACCTTAAAAGTAGAACAACCCATCAACGTTTGGGAACGTTCATAAACTACATAGTTCCATTTTACCATTTTTGACCCCCCCCCCCTCTGTTTAGACTACAAGTGGCTGGTACCTTAACTTCCCCCTCCCCCAATAATTTAACGTCGTTTTTTTCTTTTATTAAGTCCAGAAGAGATTCAGATAAAATAATATCCTCATTATTAAACGGAAATTCCTAAAATTTGTAAGGAGGAATCATGGTTAATACAAATACTCTACAATTTACACACATAGATATACAATCATATAGATTTTGTACTATGTATGTATAATATTTCAAAAGATCTCAAAATGTACATATTTTTCTTATAAATTGGTTCAAATGCATTTAAACAATAGAGTAGATGTACCCAAACTCGATCTATATTTTTTCTTTAAATAATAATAAATTTATAAACTTTATACGTTTTTTAGGATAATACAATTATGTTTAAGTTTTTTAAATCGAAGTTCCCAATGATTTAATATTATTTGCTATTGCACAATTAATGTTTAAATGTCTACATGTGTGTACATGTTTGAAAGCAGTTGATTTTATTAAAAAATCCTCAGTTTGATACATTACACAGTATACTGAAATCTATCAGTAGCGAAACTAAGTCATAAAACGACGCCAACACACAAGTTGTAAAATTCGTTAGATACCTATATTCTAAGGGTTGTACAAATATCCTTCTTAAAAAAATTTATTTACTTTGATTCTTGACGTTGCGAAATGTGGTTGTATAGAAAGTGATTTTTCGAAATTTTTATATATTTGATTTAGTATTATTTAGTCATTTGATAATTTAGAGTAACTATAATTTTAGTATATTTTTAATATCTTTCTAGCTGTCGTTAACTTTTGCTTTATTTTTTAAATTAGTGGATATATTTACTTTAATTTCTAAATAGTAAGCTTAAGAATTTTTTTACCTTATAGAGACATTAATTATAATTATTAATTAAGTAGCATAAATCCATTTAGTCCGTAGAATATTATTTGATTCAAGTTTGCCCAATTCGTCCGATATTCAAGTCTTCATTTCTTCCCCGCTTAAAGGGAATCTTATTGAAGAAAATTATTTGTTGAAAAAAAGTTTAAATTTGGCCTTGAAGAAGATTAAAGACGGAAACTTTTTTATTTTAAACTTTGCTATAAACTGCTAACAACAGAAATGTCTTTCATGTTGACGCAGTTAAAATTTAAAAAAAAAGACTTTAAGAGGAAAATACCTAAGCATGTTAGCTTATTAATTTTTCTTTATAAATCGTTAGTTTTTTCAAATGTTTTATAGTATATTGTGCAATAAGTGCGGGAAATTGTCGATTGCCCACGAAAGCGAAGTTGAGCGCACTCACTACGTTCGTACGCTCATTCGCTTGAGTAGGGCAATCGACAATCCCGCACGAGTTGCACATACTATTTTTTATTACGAATTTCACATACTTTTTTTTTATATTATTATCATTATTTTGACATTTATATTACTTTTTAAAATAATATTTTTGAGTGTTCGTCTTTTTTTTCTGAATTAATTATCGTTTAAATTACTTTGTTGGTGGTTTCTATAGAAATAATTATGAAATATTTATTAAATGAAAAATTAAGAGGCGGCTTTGCGTGTTTTGATTAAATTTTGCGTGTTTTATTGTCATTTTGCGTGTTTTATTGTCAATTTGCGTGTGGAAAGTTACTTTCCACACGCAAAAAAGTATGCGGGAAGAGTACAGTTGGCAAACAGCCATTTTGCGTACAGAAATATGTGCGCCAAGTTAGTACTTCTCCCGCATGAGTAATAAAAAATAATTTTTTATTACTCATGCGGGAGAAGTACTAACTTGGCGCACACATTTCTGTACGCAAAATAGCTATTTGCCCACTGTACTCTTCCCGCATACTTTTTTGCGTATGGAAAGTAACTTTGCACACGCAAATTGACAATAAAACACGCAAAATTTAATCAAAACACGCAAAGCCTCCTCTTAATTTTTCATTTAATAAATATTTCATAATTATTTCTATAGAAACCATCAATAAAGTAATTTAAACGATAATTAATTCAGAAAAAAAAGACGAACACTTAAAAATATTATTTTAAAAAGAAATAAAAATGTCAAAATAGTGATAATAATAGAAAAAAGTATGTGAAATTCGTAATAAAAAATAGTATGTGCAACTCGTGCGGGATTGTCGATTGCCCCACTCAAGCGAATGAGCGCACTCACTACGTTCGTGCGCTCAACTTCGCTTTCGTGGGCAATCGACAATTTCCCGCACTTATTGCACAATATACTATTCCAAATCCAGTTGAACTTTTTAAGAGTTCCTTTATTATTATTATTAAATACCTAGTTGAAAATAGGTTTTTAATGTATAAAAAATATATAAATTATTAAAATTTTGTTTTTCTTTCAAAGAATTATTTTAAAAGAGGGGATAGTTTTAAATACAATATCTAAGGAATCTAATAATAGTAATAATAATAATAATAAAAGGTGGTGAGGACACCTATAGCAGCTGCCCTTGGCACCCGTGAGGGATATTTATCCCCCATTGGTGTCAAGGAGGCTAAGGGTTCCAGGGGTAGTTTATGCGCAATACAGTAATCTTCGGATTCCATTAGCCTCTGACTACCCAAGATCGGCACCGTCCCTTCTCGAGGTACCACCGTTTTCACAAAAGATGCCGGATCTAGAGGAGAAATCCTCGATCGTTCATTTTTTAACCCTTGTTTTTATTTCGTTTCGTTTTTATTGTTTTTTGTTTTTCGTTATTTTTATTTCTTTTTGTTTCAGATTTTCTATTATATTTTGTTTCCTTTTTGTTTTTTGGTTTTGTTTTGTTCTCATTCTTTTTGTTGTCCCAACTTAAAGTCATCTTCGGGACCCACACTAGCTCGTGTGTGGCTTAGCGGCGTTGCCTGGAAAAGGGGATCCTGGTGACTGAGGGAAGCCGTTACTTGCGAGTACGGCGGAACAACACGTCACTTCGGCCCTGGCTTCAGGCATAGACCGTGGCTGCGGTTATGCACCGGCCGCAGTAAATTCGAGCGCCCCGGGGTCGTGCGTGTCACTGGGGCAATGGGCTTCGTCCCTAGGGCCCCTCATTCCCGTATCCCTGGCGTGGGAGTCCCACGTCCCTAATGAGGCTCCATGGAGGGTGGGGAGCGGGGTGGGGGATTTTTTGTGTTACAGTTTATGGATACTGAAAACTTAAATAAAATGGGCGAGTCCGGGCCCCCCAAACCGGACGCGAACCAAGCTCCGCCGTCGTCACCTGGCGTGAGCCAAAGTAGCGTGGCTTGTCCCGCTACTGCGTCTACCGTACCCGTTCCACAATCCAGTGGAACAGGTACACAAACTAAGAAGGGTAACCCTCCCTCTAAAAAAGGGAAACATCGTGGGACTCCAATTCATTTGGAATCCCCAAGAATGGCAGTTCCAAATTTTACGAAGTTTTTGGTAATTAAGCCAAAGGAAGGTGACTTTAGCAAAGTCAGTCCCTTCCTTTTGGCAAAGTTAGTTAATAACAGTATTGGGCAGGTTAAGGATGCCAAACTATCGGGCAAAGGGTTGCTCATAGAGGCACTCTCACCGGCACAATCAGATAAAATTCAAAAGCTGAAAGAATTAGGTCAGTATGCAGTAGAGGTGGTGCCCCACGGCGTATTAAACTACTCCAGGGGCGTTATCATGCACCCCTCTCTAGCATACTGTACCCTGGAAGAGATAGTGTCGGAGATGTCTCCACAGGGGGTAATTGAAGCGAAAAGGTTGAAGTATAATAGGGGGAATAAGCATCCTGAATCCCCCTTAATTCTACTAACTTTCAATAGGGTCACTCTACCTAAAGAAGTGATCATCGGCCTTTTCACAAAAGTGGACGTGCGACCGTACATCCCAGCACCGATGCGGTGTTATAAATGCCAAAGGTACGGCCACGTCTCACAACGTTGTGGTACAGAGCAACAGATATGCGTGTGCGGAAGGCCGTTACATGAAGGACGACCATGTGACGAGCCAATTAAGTGCATTAACTGTGGGGGTAATCACTCGGCTAAGTCGAGGAATTGCCCCATTTTTAAACAAGAATCCGCGATTCAGGAGTTGAGAGCCCTGGAGAGGTTAACCTACCCAGAGGCAAGACGGAAGCTTTTAGGCAATACGCCTCGTCGCTCAGCTCTTGAAGGTTATGCACGCGCTGTTGCGGCCCCCGCCCCTTCAGCGGCTGAAAAGACAAGTGAAATCAAAGAAATAAAGGAAGCCATGAGACAAATGCAGGTGAATATGCAGAAAATGCAAGAGTGTCTCATGCGCTCTACGGGTGCAGCTGTGTCTACACCCAGTACAGCCGCTGTTGTGTCAGCCAAGGTCCCTGAGGCCAAGAGGGTGCTAACAACCACCCCTCAGGGACCCGTCGTACGTACTGTGACGTCTTCTCCCAAGAAGACATCACCGAAGAAGGCTTCGCCTCCTAGAAGGAGTCACAGTGAGGGGGAGAAGAAGGTGGTAAAACCAAGGTCTCCCAAAAAGGGACCCTCCACAACCACCTCGGAGGCAGAAACCATGCTGCCTCCACAATCGACGGTGCCACTGCCACAACGGCCAACGGCACCGTCCCGACCGGGCACACCCGAACGCCCGGTCACCCCCCTCCCGAGTCGCTCTATCCAAACACCGATGAGCGACTCGGAAAGTACGACCGCGTCGGTACGTACGGGTATAAAGCGCCCGACGTCCGACGCCTATACTAACACCTCGGCCACCGAATCTGACAATTCGGACGCCGAGGTGAAAGTGATTAAACGAAAGAAAGGCTGGCCCAAGGGGAAACCTAGGAAGTAGCCACACTTCCTAGGGAGCAACCCTAAGTAGTAGCAAAAATGGCGATCATACAATGAAACTGTAATGGTGTAAAACATCATTACTGTGAATTGCAGATGCTTCTGGCTGAGCACACGCCTATGTGCGTGTGCTTACAAGAAACACACTTAAAGCCGGCGGAACAATTTTCAATAAAAAATTACCATATCCGCCGGCACAACGTAAGGCCAGACATCAGGGCGAGGGGGGGTGTTGCCATCATTATAAAAGATGGCGTCCCCTTCCGGGACCACCCATTAAACACCCCCCTACAAGCTATTGCAGTACAATTTTTACAACCGCCACAGTTCACAGTATGCTCGGTCTACTTACCAGATTTCGACTGGAATGTCGAAACCCTGACCGAGCTTACCTTACAGTTACCACGTCCATTTTTGTTACTAGGAGATTTTAATGCTCACAACCCCATGTGGGGCTGTAGCACAAGAGACGCCCGTGGAAGACTCATAGAACGGTTTCTAGACGAGTCTGAAACGGTCTTGTTGAATACCGGTCAAGGTACTTTCATTAACGCAAGAACCGGTGAGCTGTCGGCTATCGACTTATCACTCGGCTCACCGGTCATGGCACACCGTTTTGAGTGGACGCTGGCGTCACACTCATACGGAAGTGACCATATACCTATTATTTTAAATAGTACCACGCCGATGACTCCACATTCATCTTCGCCGAGATGGCGTCTCCGTCAAGCTGACTGGGAGATGTACGCTGATTCATTCCGTACACCCGAGCTGACTGGAGACGTAGAAGATGATGTGGAGCAAATGTCCTCCAGTGTCATTGAAGCAGCATATCAGAGTATACCGAAGTCGTCCAACATTCCACCCAAACGTCGCGTACCATGGTGGAATGAAGTCGTGAGTGTAGCAGTTGCAGAGAAAAAGCGGGCGTACAACGAACTCAGACGTCGCCCCACGCAGGAAAATGTGATAGCCTACAAACGTGCTCAAGCACGTTGTAAAAGAACTATAAAAGAGCAAAAGAGGCTATCATGGGAGCAATATGTTTCGGCCATTAATACCTCCACCAGCACCTCAGAGGTATGGAGAAGAGTGAGGGCCATTACTGGGAAATCCTCCCGTTCACCAATGCCCTCCCTTCTCGTCGTCGACGGTCGGAACATCACTGAACGCGCAGAAATAGCTAATTGCTTAGCTAAACACTTTGAGCGCGTCAGTGGCTCCCAGAATTATGACCCGGACTTCCTGCGGATCAAGATCGAACATGAACAAAATGATCTTGATTTTTTCTCAGATGAATCCCTCCAGTATAACCAACCGTTTTCTATGCAAGAATTACTGGAGGCGCTTCGGGGATCTGGGGACACCTCCCCTGGACCTGATGAGATCCCCTACGCCATGATCCGGAACCTGCCTTATCCTGGTAAGTGTAGGTTACTGGATCTTTACAACGAAATTTTTAGGCAAGGCGTTTACCCTCCGCAGTGGCGAGAAGCTACCATCATTCCGCTGCTAAAAGAGGGTAAAGATTCATCGCAACTAACTAGCTACCGTCCAATATCCTTGACTTGCTGTTTCAGCAAGGTATTGGAAAAAATGGTGAACAACCGTCTCGTCTGGTGGCTGGAATCCCACAACCTTATACCTAAACATCAATGTGGGTTCCGCCGATACCATTCGACTACGGACCATCTTGTTCGCCTCGAGAATGCCATTCAAGACGCCTTTCTCCAACGAAAACACCTTGTGGCCGTGTTTTTCGATTTGGAGAAAGCTTATGATATGACCTGGAGGTATGGCATTCTCAAGAAGCTGCACGACTGGGGTTTAAGAGGTAACCTCCCTCAGTTCGTAAAAAGTTTTCTGACTGACCGTTCTTTTCGTGTCCGGGTAGGTGACACTGAGTCTGAGGCCCACTCCCAGGAGAATGGTGTTCCTCAAGGCTCCACCATTAGTGTCACCTTGTTTTCCATCGCAGTCAGTCATATTGCAGCTTCAGCCCCAATTCGTCGTTGCTTGTACGTTGATGACCTCACAATCTTCTATGCAGCCGATTCTATCGAGGATATCCAACAACGGCTGCAACAAGGCATCAACGAAGTGGTGATTTCTGCAGAAGCTCTTGGTTTTCGTTTCTCACCACAAAAAACATCGGTGGTTCACTTCTGCAGAAAGCGCAACGCACATCCGGATCCTGTCCTCACTTTAAAAGGATCCAACCTTCAGTGCGTTGATAGCGTCAGGTTTCTAGGACTTATATTTGACAAACAACTTACGTGGCGCCCACACCTCCACGCCTTAGCTGCGAGTTGTCGCAGGACAATAAACATGCTTAAGTGCTTGGCTGGTGCATCGTGGGGTGCGGGCCGGGAGTCGTTGCTTCGCCTGTATCAATCGCTAGTTCTGACTAGGATTGATTACGGCAGCATTGCTTACTCCTCCGCCCGGGCGTCTGCGCTCTTACTCCTAGATCCTGTTCACCATGCAGGCATACGACTGGCTACGGGAGCATTTCGAACGAGCCCTTCTATGAGCCTCTGCGTAGAGTCGGGTCTCCCTCCGCTGCGACTGAGACGTGAGCGTCTCTTGCTCAATTATGCAGCGGGGGTATATGCAACACCTACGCATATCAATCACCCGACTCTATTCAGATACCGTTTACAGGAGCTCTACGGTCGACGTCCCACCATAAGTCGACCAGTGGCCGTTCGAACGCAGGAGTTATTAGAGAGTCTACACTTACAGTTCGCCAAGGTACTTCCCAAACGTCCTATGGAAGTACCTCCTTGGCTGATCCCTAAAGTAAGGTGTCGTTTCGACCTGACTGGTCTCAACAAGGAGGAGACCAGTTCATTCGAATATCGATCCCGCTTTTATGAGATCATTAGCGAACTTGACTCTCTCTGCATATACACAGATGGTTCCAAAACAGCTACGGGTGTTGGAAGTGCCATCGTCATTCGTGACGATCCTCACGCTTGGTCACTTCCTCCCCAGGCCACTGTGTATACTGCGGAGTTATTTGCGATTTTGCAAGCCCTGCGATTCTGTCGAACATCCGAAGACAGCGCATTCCTCATTTGTTCCGACTCGTTGAGCGCGTTGCAAGCGATCTGCCACCCTCATACCATCGATCCACTGGTGCAGAACATCTTGACGTGTCTCTACATGCTCCGCCAAAAGTCTATCACCTTCTTTTGGATTCCCGGACATGTGGGGATACCTGGCAATGAACTCGCCGACCAGGCAGCACGTCATGCAGCCGAAGTCGGTGAGCCACAGGATATTGCCATTCGCCCAGAGGATCTGAGAGTGTGCATTAGATCCGCGATCGAACATAAATGGCAACGTGAGTGGAACAACCTCACGGCGAAGCTCAAACAGGTGAAACCTGAGGTCCGAAGAACTCCGGCACCTGTAAATCTGAGCCGGCGAGAGAGTGTGGCCCTGACACGTTTACGCTTGGGCCACACGGCGTTAACACATTGTCATCTTCTCGCCGGTGAGGATCAGCCAAGATGCGCCGCCTGCGGGACGGCGCTGACCGTGAGGCATATAGTTGAGGAATGTGTAACCTTTGAGCCATTGCGCCAGAGGTTGCAGCTCCCGAATAATGTAGCCGACGCATTAAGTTATGATGCTGTCTCTGAAAGAAAGATGCTTGAATTTCTCCGAAATTCGCATCTTCTTCAGAGACTTTAGGGGCTTTACATCTCTAAATTTTAGAAAGTCGTCTCTGTTTATCTCCCCCGACAGTATATATTTTATTTTCAGCGTTTTTTAATTTATGTGTTTTTGAAGATTTTGTGTTTGTCTTAATTTATTAACAATACCCTGTTCCAGCTGGTCTGGCAGGGTACTTTTAGTCTTATCGTTATGCCACTAAGGGCCTTTTACACCTTTTAGTGCCTTTTAGTGGTACTGTTGTTATTTATACATGTTTTCCGTTTTGTTATTGTTTTTTAACGATGTACCACCGAAGGCCTTTTACACCCGAGGTGGTACATCATTTGTTTTTACTACCTGTGATATTTTGTTATGCCGCTGTAGGCCTGTTGTTATGGCTCTACAGCGGTATTGTTTTAACTCCTTATTGCGTCACTGGTCGGCCTCTGGCCTCCCAGTGACGCAATAAGTTTTATCTGTGATACCTTTAGTGAGATTTTTTCTAGTCATTTGTGTGTTTCTAGTCTGGTTCCTCCACCCCGGTGCTATTTACGGCCCGGGGGGAGTCGCAGCGATGGTCTTCAGACCTTGGTGACCGGACGCTTTGTCTGGTACTTATCATACCGTCACCAAGGACTGTCCGCTCCTGTTAAGCCCTGGGATGGCAGGGCCCATCGTTGGTTTTTATTTGTGTATGTTTGTCCGTTGTCTATTGCATTTATGTGTTCCTGTCTGTTTTGTGTATGTTTTTATCTTTATCGTCTATGGCGGCGCATGCCCTTAGTAGGCGATGCCGCCGGGTGCTGCTGACCGCGCCATCCACCGGCAGCAGTTCCCTAATTTTAATTAAAAAAAAAAAAAAAAAAAAAAAAAAAAATAATAAAAGTCCAGAAAAAAGAACCAATGCAATTAGTTTATGAAATGAAACATATATACGATATGATTTCAGGTAACGAATTTTGGGTTCTTTTATAGCTGTAATTATCTCTGTAACTTGTTGTACATAATTTTAAAAAGATTTGCTTTGAAAAATACTTTAATATTTAAATAGAAAATTTCTAAATGTAGCAGAGATAGCACGCGGCGCTGTGTATTTTATACACGTTATGAATAAACTATTTCACATATTAAGTTCAAGTACTCTCAAATCTAACAATAAATACAAAAAAAAAGTTTTTTCTGAGCAGTCATATCAAATAGAAACTTTAAATGAAATCATTGATTTATTTTAAAAATTATACAAAGATATGGGGGTAAAGGTATCGCAAGGTCTATGAAAGGTATGCAAATTAGCTGTAAAACAATTTTAGACCTCTAGACAGATATAAAAAGTGATAATTTTAAATTATTTTCCTAAGAATATTGAATCAAGACTGGTTCACCAGCAAGGTGGAATTTATCCTAAAATATTTTAGATGAGGATTTAAAAAAATGTTGATGCACCAAATTTTTAATCATTCCAAAGAAGCCAACTGCGCTGAAGATTTATATAAATTTTTATCTAAATCTAGTGATGCGCTACCAATTCAGTCTCGATTTGATAAAAATATGGAAAAATTTTGAAGACAACCGAACTAGATAAAATTGACTATAATTTCAATTTATCAGTCAAAAATGGTCTAGACTACGTTAGTGAGTATTTATTTTCAAAATGTCTAAATTATCATCAATTGAGAACTGACCACTTTGATCATGACATCTGGTGGCCGAAAAATCAACTAATTTTAGTGTGCATCTAAGTAAATTATTAGAGTATGACATTAGTTTAAATTAAAATGTAAAACAAATATTTTTTTAAAAATAGTATGGAAATTATAAAATTACCTTTGAGTAAAAAGAATAAGAGCAGAGTTTATTGTGTTGTGAATGGTTGTGGGAGTAAATCTCATGGAAATTTAGAAATTAGTTTTTGCTATGCCTAAACCCGGTAGTAGTTTTATTTATATTGAAAATATATTTGGAAAAATGGAAAAAATCGACAGACAAAAGCATGGTTGCGTTTTAAAAATAAAGGATGTGAGTCCGCATATGAGAGTATGTTATCGTTACATTTCAAAAGAAGTGATTTTATATTACCAAGTAAGTCGACTGTTTAAATATATTGTAGATAATCTAATTTAATAAATTGTGGGTTTGTGAGCATTTAACAAATAAAACTTTCCCATTTTTGGAAATTGATGCATTAATTTCGTGTGGTCGTTCTTTTAAATGCGAACTTTGCAAACACAGTGCAGTAAAACAAACCGAGTTACTATTTAAACTTACTTCATTTCTTCCACATTTTATCAAACGATCAGCTTAAAGAATTTTCTCAGCATTAATAAAATTTTTTTGAGCTGGATTTGAACCAGCCCAGTTAAATATTTCGCTTGAAGGTAACATAATTTAATTTAAATAAACGACTACTGACAGTAATAGATTTTTCGTTGCACACAAAAATCAGCCATGTTTTTTTGGCCACGCCCCGGTGTCAATTATCAATATCAAATTTTAAAAAAATATTAAGGAACAAATGAAGGTATTATATTAGAAAATATATTTATACATTTTAAAGCTTTTAACACCCAAGGAAATAAGATATTTGGTGATTTAATAATATGCCCATCGGCATTCACTACGTAGGTATGTTGAAAAACTAAAAAAATATTTGATTCGAATTTTGGAAAAAATATTCTGGAAAACGTGGGTAATGAAATTAACAAATAAATTTTATGAAATTTGATCTAGTTTCCCTAAGTTTCCCTATAGAATATCTGAAGGAACTGTACGCAAGAATACCAACTTACTTTGCACTCAAATATACAAACAAAAGTTTTAAAAAGTTGAAAAAAACACAGGAAAACAATTTCTCTTTCCAATTTCCAAGGATATACATATTTCCTAGCTAGTCATGAAAAAATATCCTGAAAAACAATATTATTTTATGAGATTTGAGCTAAAAACCAAAATGGGGATCAAGTGTACTCAGCCTCCCCTAAAGCACAAAATATTTTATAAAAAATATACCTATATATTATTAAACTGTAGGTAAATACACGAAAAGTTATAAAAGTAAGAAATCACTTTTTCATAATAAAAGTCTGATTTTAATTTACAGGATAATTATTATGAGGCTAAAATATTTTTTGTTAAATATTTAAAGAACAGTTTTGTAGCACAGAAATACATATCACAATTTTATTTTTTAAGTTTTATAGAAATGGACACCCCTTAACAAATCCTTTTAAATAGGTACCTACATAATATTTTTTTTACAACTTGTGTGTTGGCGTCGTTTTATGACTTAGTTTCGCTACTGATAGATTTCAATATACTGTGTACATTATAAGCCTTAACTGGTTTATTTTGGTTTTTTCAAATTATTTTGAATAATTTTGTAGATTTATATTATTAACATTAAATATGTCTAGAAAGTATTTTTTTATCTCAATATTTTATTTGCGGATGGATCACTTTTTATGGCAAAAATTAAACCAATTCTATCAAAGAAATTAAATTATTCTTTATTTATTGTCATCAATTAGTACTCATGTTAAGTATTCATATTATGCAGCTAATAAAAGTAAACTTTTTTTTAGCGTTGGTCAATCTTAAGATCAAGAATATCCAAAACTAGCAACATGTGGCCGATTTAGGAAAAAAGTAAAGAGGTTTATTAATCAGTCTCATAATTTAAATACTTATTTAAAGATTTCACTTGAACTGAACTACCTGGAAATGATTCTACAATAAAATTGATAAGTAATCCGTAGATCCTCTATTAGTTCAAATACATAGTTGTTTATATAATCGATTTTGTATTTTAAAAGTACAAAAATGCTTTACTGACCAACTTTTGGTACATTCATCCTATAAAGATTTTTTTTACAAATACATATAGAGATTATTATCGTGTTATGTACAGCATACATAAGTATATTCCTTTACGTAGTATTATCTATAATATGTGGTAATATAAGTATCTACTTTCATATACATAATTATATATACCCCTGTCGCAGCATCCCGCATAAGATAGCGAATGCCCGTTTATAAAAATTAATCTTCCTCGGAAACTAGTTGACATAGTATAATAGTTTAAGGACCTTTTTTATGTAATTTTTTCTCCTCTTAAATGGTGTAAAAAATTTCACAAAAATTTTTGAATAAGTGGAAATTTTGGCAAAAAACTAATTTTTTGTAAGAACAAAAACCATGTTCCTGGCATCCGACGTGTCTGGCTGAAGAACTCATCCAAGAGTTTGGGACTTCCAACATTTTCACCAAATTTTGTAACAGTAGGACATTTCGTTCGAGAGTTATCGTGCGGACACACACACACATACATACATATATATATATATATATATATATATATATATATATATATATATATATATATATATATATATATATATACATATATATATATATATATATACATACATACATATATATATCTATATATATACATATATAAATATATATATATATATATATATATATATATATATATATATATATATATATATATATATATATATAAATTTTAGTGAATATTATTTTCGGTTCCTAGGAACCTCAAAACAAATTTCAGCCATGATCCCGGGTTCAAGTCGCGTCGTGACACTGGCTGTAATAGCTGAATTCCATTCTGGAAATTCGCTAAAACATAAAAAATTCCCAAAAATTTGCTTTTCAAGAAATCGATTTCCCGTTTCCGCGTTACCGGGGTCATGCTTAATACATTTCTTATCTTCATTGGTACGCGGGGGATGACCGCTCCTCAAAAAGGCAGAGAAAAAATCCCAACCTTTCATCTGTCGCTAGCTCACGGTTTTTAAGAATGCATATTTCAGTATGAAAGGAACTGTACCTATATTTTACCGAAAGATATATTATTACGCACCCCTTAAAAAGAGGCAAACATTATAAATAACATGTTCTTTGTCTAAGATGTCTTAGGTTTTAAAAATAAAATTTAAATCAAACGACGCCATATTGATGCTGACAAGATAAAAAAATAATCTTGAAAAAATTATATTATTTTCACTATTTAAAATATATTTTTGGTTAAATTTAAAAAAAAAAAAAGTATTATGGCAACTTGTTCCCCTTACGGTTATAAAAATTATATTAGGAAAAAACCTAAAGAAACATATAATTTTGCTTTTAATTTAGTTTAATGCCAAAAATTTCTAATATTTTTTATTATAATAAATTTTTTAAACTCAGTAAAATATCTGTAAATCTGTTGATTTTGGTTATTGTCTAAAATTAATGACAACTCTTTAAAAATTAGTTGCATATACAGGTAGGTGATAAGTGCGAAATATTTTAATAGGTGATTGCTGAATCCGAAAACGCTTAGTTTCCAAAATACAGAGTAGATGGGCTACTAGACAGCACATACCGATTTGTGATAAGTACAATAACTGGGTTTTTGAATAAAAAATAAATATCATTTTTTTGTTTCATTTCAAATCTACATCATAAATAATATTGATAATAGATACGAAAATTGTTTTAAAAATGATATATAATAAATATTAAATTAATTAAAACTTGAAAAATTTTTAAAAAATATCATTTGGTTAAAAACAGTACTACAAAAGATCGCTATGTCTGTGACGTCATAAAGGTAATATGTCAAAAGTGTCAAAATTATTAAAATTTAGTAGGAAAAATTATTGGTGTTTGTTTCGACGTTCAAAATCTTAAGGAACATTTTTTCCGGATTTATTTTTTTATTTCTATCACAAAGTGGTACAAAACAAGCTCGATATTTCTTTAGTTTCGATATTTCGCCAGCGAAGTTTATAGCAAGCAGTAATTTATATAGAAACAACAATTTCAGAGCAACAATAATTTCATAGTAACAATAATTTCATAGCAACAATAATAGTAGGAGAGCTGCTGGCCGATTTGCGATGGTCATTTCAACACGCGTTAAATTGAGAGGATAGGATCTTGGATACTACTTATTCTACACAAAAATTCAGTTTTGGCAAGCCTATTCGGCAGGGTTGAGTCATCCTTAACGTTTAAAGTTGTGGTAAATTTTATAATTATTAGGATAAATTAAAATATTGTGTATCCATGTTAATATGATTTAATTGCTGAATTTGGAAATTCGTTAAAACGGAATATAAATAATTGGATTCTGTTATACAACAATAAACCAAAAGCATATTGTTAAAATTGAGATTATGGTATCATCTGGAAGTTTATATGTGAATATACTGAAATTTTAATCGATAAATACTAGTAAAATTAAAAAATTTAAGCCTCACTTGCGAAATTACACCTTCTTGTAAAATTGGATAAATATGAATCAGGACAATAATAATGAGAAATTTTTCATAAGAGTAATCTCTTATTCGTAATCACTCTTCTTTTTAAATCACATTACCATGGATACACAATATTTTGATATTTGTCAAAATAATTTATCATAACCTGTTTATCACAAATTGTTCTGGTGGTACCTTGGTGAAGTGAAAACTCTACCAGAACGTTTTTTATCGATAAAAAATATTCTTAACTTTCATATATCAAAATTCCAGAACTGTTACTTTATATAAATTTGGCCTTATTTTTTACACTCTTTAAACGTTAAGGATGACTCAATCCGGCCGAATAGGCTTGCCAGAACTGAATTTCTATGTCGATTAAGTATTCAAGATTCTAACTTCTCAATTTAACGCGTGTTGAAATGACCATCGCAAATCGGCCAGAGCTATGACCGTCGCAAATCGGCCACTAGCCGATTTGTGACGGTCATAGCTCTTGGTCTATAATCTATTTGAAAATAAAAAGACACTAATGTAGCTATGTTCAGGCCATATAACCTTTATTACGTCACATAAGCGCTCGGAAACTATCGGCCCGTTATCGGTTCTAAGTTTAAAAATTTATTTTTAATTTAATATAACTTCTTAATTATAACGTTTAAAAAAAAATAAGAAGTTTTCTAATAAAACTTATATATGATCTTTCCATTTATAACAAAAAAAAATTTTCTTCAAAAACGGAACGACAAAATACTAAGAGGTCATTTTTGTCAACAATTTTTGGAACATTTAAAAAATATATTTCCGAATTAGAAAAATCATTGGTGTACCTTTTTTTCTTTAAAAATATGTTATCATTTGGCTGTACAGATGCCACGGATCTGAGTGGAAATATCCTATTTCAGTAAATAATATTTGAAAACGTTTTTGAAAAATTTAAAAAAATATTAAACAAAACGAGAAACTTAACACTCTTGGAAACTAAACGTTTTTGGACCTGGGTTTATAGGAACTTTTTTACATAAAAAACCCTTAGCAATCACGTATTAAAATTTTTCGCACTTATTCACTAACATCCTGTATACTAATATATTTAATATGCGGATATTAAGCAGTAACTTAAAATTTTATGTAATCTTAGATTCCCACAGGATTCCGAATAAAAAGAAAAATGCTTGAATTTTTTTTCTCTCACTACTAGTGAATTTTCGTACGAAAAATTCGGCTTTTACATTATGAGATTTGACCCTGAGACTAATAAAATTTATTTAGAAATCCCTAGAATCCGAAAATAATATTTTGTTATTTCACGATATTCAATGTGTCTACAAAGGCTTGAAACTTGATTGATATGAATAAACTGCATTACATTGACTGTAGCTGACACTATAGAAACTACTATTTTCTTCAAGTGAATTATATTGTTATAGGTCCTCTTATAATATCGCGACATCTCTGTCCCAATCTCGTATATCAAAAACTACATGTTCTAGGGCACAAAAAATATATTAAATACTGTATATATATATATATATATATATATATATATATATATATATATATATATATATATATATATATATATATATATATATATATATATATATATACTTATCTATTAATATCGCGCGTTCTCTGTCCCAACCTCGTATACGGTTTTTTGGCTGTTTTGAGTTAGAAAGTCATACATGTACATAATTCACTTCCCCATATGATGTACTAAGAAATATTGTATATAGTAATTACCACAAGAGTGAAATAAAACGAATATAAATGGGGAAGGATGCATTGTATTTAATACACAGTTTAGTCACCATTATTATCCAGTATAGCTTGACACCGATGAGGCATCCTTGTTACAAGATTTTCTGCATACGATTGAGGAAGTGAGCGCCATATTTTTCCTATCTGTTGAGACAGTTGCTTTAATGTAAAGACACACTTTCCTGAAGCCTATGTTTATAAAAGCCCATTTTCCACCAGGTTTGCATCGGGAGATTGAGATGGCCAAGAAAAACCGATTCAAAACGAGATGCGTAAGCAGTACTCATTTTAAAAATCAAACTCACAATTCAACAGCTTACGGAATATTGACATACTAAGTATATTGCATTCAAGAACACTAACACCTACAGTTATAATACCCCCACTCCGTGCTATTTTTAACTGTACGAGAGTTTCAAACGCCACGCTCTTGTGTGAATTACCGAATTTTAAAAATGAGTGCTGCTAACGTATCTCGTTTTGAATCGGTTTTTCTTGGCCATCTCAATTTCCCGATGCAAACCTGGTGGAAAATGGGCTTTTATAAACATAGACTTCAGGAAAGTGTGTCTTTACATTAAAGCAACTGTCTCAACAGATAGGAAAAATATGGCGCTCACTTCCTCAATCATATGCGGAAAATCTTGTAACAAGCATGCCTCGTCAGTGTCAAGCTATACTTGATAATAATGGTGACTAAACTGTGTATTAAATACAATGCATCCTTCCCCATTTATATTCGTTTTATGTCGCATTATTATTTTCTTTTCTCGAGTTACATTATCTAAGATATTCACGCCACGATCTTGTGGTAATTACTGTATTTATATATATAATTATATATATATATATATATATATATATATATATATATATATATATATATATATATAGTAATATTTCACTATTGTTGATATTATGTCCTTAAAAAATGTATTTTCTATTATTACAAAAGTTTTATTTAACGTTACAATATAAAAGACAATTTCAAATCCAAAACGAACATTGTTTCTTAATAGATATGTTACAGCTATTTATATTATTTAAAAACAAAGGAAAAGTCTAGTCAGCTTTCATTATGAGAATAGTCTCTTCTGATGGTTTCCAAGTATCGAGTTGTTGTCGCATCAAAATCGATGATTTTGCATGTGGAAGTTATAATGTTATGTTTTGCGAAATGATAATTATTATGTATGAATAACTAGTAATATTATCTATGCAGAATAATGCTGATAACGATGTTTCGTATATGTTTTATATTATACAGGATGATTTATATGTGTAGTATGTTATATAACTCTTCCCGCCTGAGCTGGAGACATATTCCAATGAAGCTTTGGTTCATTGGGAGATGTCGACGGTTTGAAGATGATCTGCTCTTCAGGAAGTTGTTTCTTCCTCTTTCCGCCTGAGCTGGAGACATATTCCAAAGAAACTTTCGTTCATTGGGAGATGTCGACGGTTTGAAGATGATCTGCTCTTCAGGAAGTTGTTTCTTCTTATACTTTATGATAATGTAGACTGTTAGTATAGCTAGCATAACACCAAGAGTTAATTTATGACAAACCCAGATATATTTATTGTAGTTTTTGTTCTAAGTTCCTCGATTTCTTCTCTGTTTTGAATATAGAACGTGTTTAATTCACCGATATTCAATTCTGGTATCAGTTTTGATTCATTTAATTGCAGTTCATGTAAGGGTAGAATGTGTAGTTGGTCGGTACTGGTGCTATCTTGATTTTTGTATACTATGCTGTTTATTGTAACTTCGCAGTTGTGGAAGTAGACTAATGTTGTCCCAGATATAATATGTTGGCCGAAACCACAGTTACTAGTAATTGGTAGGTTGTTGGCATTCTTAATGATGATATGTTGTGAAGTTATTTTCTTTACTACAGTTCCTTCTTCATACTCCTCATAGGTGCCGTTTCTTGGTTGTCCGTGGATAGCATACTTAAAACAATTATCAGTCTTTGGGATATCTAATATATCTTCTTTGTTGCAGATATACATCTTATTTAGCTGAGAACATTCTTTTTGTATGAAATAATTTGCATATTTGCCACTTAGGATGTATGGATAGGGAATAAGTATGGATTTATTTATAGTGGGTAGTGGTTCCAATATGTTTAGGTCATACGTGTGTTTCTGGAAGGTTGGGATTCGAATGTTGAATATAATATCTGTGTCATTATAGTATGCTTGGAAGCTTAATAATTCGTTAACTTGATATGGTGAGAGAATAGGTAAATTCTAATCTTTAAGGATTTCATATGCGTGGTCTATTTCGTCAGGAGATAATATGAAGGATGGTAGTATGTTTAATTTTGCCAGGTTTATTGCTTGTGCTAGCCGGTCTAAGTGCGAGTGTAACAGATCGATATTATAAATTACTTGGTACGCATATTGGATGTAATATGCGAAAAATTGAATTCCCGATTTGTTAGGCTGCCTGTTACTTGTGTTGTTAGTGTATTAAGAAACTTATTTATAATATCCTGTTGGGTATTTATATGCTCAGATATGTTATTGAAACGTTGTATCATTCGTTCGTTTATTTTAGTTTGTTTGTTAGTCTGAAAGATTAGGTTATGTTGATTGAGTCTGATTTCCTCAATTTCTTTGTTTATTGACACTGCGTCCTCATAGTCCATATTGCCAGTTATGAATTTTATTAAAGAACCAAGTCCGTCTGCAAGTGCCCGTTTTGTCCGTCTAGGAAAGATCTGTTTAAACGTATTTTCTAATTCTTTATATTTTAAATTAATAACGTGATTTATGGTTGTCGTATTTATTGAGCTGTTAGTGTGTACTTGCAAATGGTCCAAGGAAATTTTGATTTTTTGTAAATTCTCTTTGTAATTTTTTAAATCAATTATGTGTAAAAATTTATTATGTTCAAATGTGATTCTAGCTGGTTCTAGTTGTATCCCTACTAGTCCCGCGTTGTTCGTGAGGTCGCGTATTTCTATTTTCTGCGTCTCCGTCATTACTGTCAGGGTCAGTATTATCCTGTAACAGATTAGGCCTTCTTAGTTTCTGTTTTGGAATTTTACGGTTCTTGTCGTCAATAACAGTAACATTTTTATTATTTTTAACTTTTATTTGTTTAAACTTCGGCTGAAGTTTATTATTGTGCTTGTTTTCCCGAAAATAGGCAGCTTTGTTTTCTTGGTAATCAATAGGTGCTTCGCGTTTATTATTTAATTTGTTTATGATCGTATGCTTTTGTTGTTCCTGATTTTCGTATGATTTTTGATGGAATTTTTCGCGTTCGTGTTGTACGATTTCCGCGTCTGGTGTTAATTTTATATCATATTTGCGACCGAAAAATAATTCAAATAGCGTGCATTTGATGGTGCTATGTATAGAATTATTGTATATGAAAACAGAGCGCAACATTTTTAATTCAGTAGTCGAAGTTTTATCCTGACTATGAACAATACGATACTTTTCGAGAATGATTGAATGAAAGCGCTCTACGGGTGAATTGGATGTAGAACTTCTAATTGAACTAAAATGAAGCTGAATATTGTATTGTTCACAGAATTGTCAAAACCTTACAGAGTCGAAACCCTTTTCGGAGTCAACTACTAGATTTTTTGGTCTACCGTAATGTGTAATGTATTGTACGAATGCATCAAGAATGTGTGGTACATTCCATGTCTCTATTTCATATGCCTGACCGAAACGTGAAAATTTATCAATTATAGTTAATAATTTGCTTTTATCTACGTAAAATATGACCATGTGAACTATGTCTTGGGGTTGTCAGGGTGTTTCCGTCAGTTCGAAAGCTTGTTTTGGTGGTCGCCTGTCGTACTTATTCTCATTACAACAGTTGTTAATGTAGTAAGTAATTTTAGATTTAAGCTTGCAAAATAATAGTCTCGTCGGATATGATTGAAGGTTTCATTAATGCCTGTATGTCGAAAGTCATGATGGTTTTTAATGATTCTCTCTTATTCAGCGTCTTCTAAGACATCTGTTAACAATTTTGTTGCTTTAATAATTTTGTATTGTCTACCTTGCGAAAAATATTCTAAACAGATATTTTGGAATTTTAAAAAGAGTTCGTCATTTGGACAGTATACAGCAAGTAAAGTTTTTGGAGGAACATTCTCTTTGATTAAGTCAATAAGTGTTTGGTAGTCTACCACTGGTAATAATATAGTTATTCGTCGTTTCGTATTGAAAAGTATTGAAAATTTGCGTTTTCTATTCGTGTTTGGTTCGGTTTTAAGTATTATTAATTGATTTCTACGTGTCGTCTTCGGCGGTACTGTGTTCTGTCTGCGTTGAGGTGCTATTTTTAGAAGATGTATCGTCTAAATAGTTATTTTCTATCACAACGCGTGATAGTGCGTCGGCATTCGTATTTTGTTTTCCAGGTTTGTGTACAATTTTATAATCAAACTCTTCGAGCTTTAGACGCCATCTAACTAATTTCCTATTAGGCTCCTTAAGTGACATAAGCCAACGAAGAAGTTTATGGTCGGTTATTATTGTAAAACGTCGTCTGTAAAGGTATGGTCTAAAATAATGTGTAGCCCAAACGATAGCTAGTAATTCTTTTTCTATGGTCCAATAATTTTGCCCAGAGCCGGTTAAGGTTCTGGATGCGTAACAAATAGGATGGTTTTTTCCAACTGGCCCTTGTGATAATACAGCGCCAATTGCTACATTGCTAGCGTCTGTTGTTAAAAGGAACTTTTTGTTGAAATCTGGATAAGAAAGGATGGGATCATGTGTTAATAAGTCTTTGCAGGTATCAACACAATTGATAAATTCGGATGTATGTTTTACTGTCTCTCCCGTTTTTAGACATTTTGTCATAGGTTTAGTTAATTTTGCGAAATCCTTTACGAACTTCCGATAATATCCGAGGAGTCCAAGAAAGGTTTTGATATCCTTTTGATTTTTAGGGATAGGGAATTTCTGGATAGCCCGGATTTTGTCAGGATTTGGTTTGATTCCTTCATCCGATATAATATGCCCTAGGAAAGCAATTTTGCGCTTGAGAAACTCACTTTTATCCAGTTGAACTTTTAAATTCGCATTTTTCAATTGATTGAACACTTTTGGTTAAATTAGTTATGTGTTCCTGTAAGGAGGTCGAAAAAACAATGATGTCGTCCATGTTGACGAGGCATGACGTACCCTGCAAGTCTTTTAAAACGTTATCCATAACTCTTTGAAAAGTTGATGGAGCGTTTTTTAAACCAAACGGCGTACGTACATACTCGTAGTGTCCATTGTCAACTGTGAAAGCATTCTTCTCTATGTCACGTGGATGTACTTCAATCTGGTGGAAACCAGATGCTAAAACTAACGTTGTGAAGTACAGGCATTTCCCTAATTTGTCGAATATGTCGGTGATATTTGGTATTAGAGATTTGTCACCGATGGTCTTGTCGTTTAATTTGCGATAGTCAACTACCAATCGCCACTTTTGTTTCCCACTGGCGTCCTTCTTCTTCGGCACGATCCAAATAGGACTACTCCAGGGAGAGTAACTGGGTCTGATTATCCCTTGTTGGAGCATTTTGTCTATTTGGTTCTTTACCTCCTCTTTATGTATATAAGGATACGGGTACGATTTAGTGTAAATTGGCAGATCGTCAGTCGTTTTAATCTCGTATTTTATTTTATTTGTAAAAGTTAAGTCCTGTTCTTCTTTGTAGAAAATATCTTCATATTTTCGACAGAGTTTAAGTATCGCGTGTTTTTCTTCGCCGTTTAAATGGTCAGTTCTTATGAGGGTGTCTATTGGGGGTAGTGTGTCGTCATTAAATGATATAATTTGGTTAAGATTAAAATCGACAAAACCGTGGGTTAAAATTTCTACTTTTATTGGTTGTTCAACTAAAAATTTTTGTTTAGAATTAGTCAAGTTAATTACAGGTGCAAATATATGCCAATTTTGTGCGTTATATACACCTGACGGTATTAAAAATTTATTTTGAATTTTAGTCTCTGATAATAAAACGTCGCCTGATTGTGCGTCAATTGGGAGCCGTATTACTTGTTTGCAGTTTGGTTGTATTGTATGTATGCCACTAGTTATGTTGGGTTTAAAAAGTAATTTGTTAGATGAAAATGGTGTAATTAATTGTTTATTGGGAAAGTCGATTTGTGCTTGCAATTTATTCAATGCGTCCAATCCTATAATTTCGTCAAAATATGAATGGAATCTAGTTACTAAAAATTCAATTGTACCATCCTGATTAAATTCATTGAAAATTGGTAAACAGGCTTTTGTTGTTATCGTATGTGTTCCTAAAAGTGCTTTGATATGTACGGGTTTTTATTTCATAGGTTAGATTGGGGTGTACGTGTTCTGGATTAATAAGGGAATCTGAGGATCCGGTGTCGATTAAGAATTTTAGTGGGGGTCCGTTTTCATTGTAAATGTGTACGTAACGTAAAGTTGATTCAAGTAAGTTAATTTCTATGTATCCAAATTGCTGTCCGAGCTGAACTGAAAATTTTGATCGTCGATCTCATGTTGTAATACCGTATTATCATGCATCTGTTCATGTTCTAAGTAGTGGTCGTTTTCGTAAGTACCGTCATTGTATTCCACATATTCATCGAGTGATGAATAGTTTTGGGTCTCTATATTGTTTAGCTCTTTGCTAGTAAAAGTTGGTTTGCTCTGAGCTTGAAAGAATCCTGGTTGAGGTTGCTGTGGTAAATTTGGACGTGACTGTAGTCGTAAATTATGTCCTATACTAATTCGATTACTACCAATATCCATAGGGGTAGGTTTAGGTAGTTGGGGTTGTCTAAATTGTTGCGTAGGTTATTTCTGATAAAATTGATTGTGTATAAAAGGTTTTCTCTAAATGAATTGTGGTGCGTTAGCATTTTATGTAAAATGTGTTGTTTGTGGAATGTTTCTAGGAGGTGGTGGTTTATTTGGAATTGTTTTGGGGTGAGTTTGCATGTAAGACCATTGATGATAGTAAATATTCTGTTCTTTCAGCGCGTATTCAAATGCACTTTGTATGCTATCGGGGTTTCTTGTCCTAACTACAGATTCTATTGATTCCCTGAGTCCGGCCATGAAAACGTCTTTAGTTAAATTTTGGAAAAGATGCAATTTTGAGGAGACTGCGAATTGACTAGTCTGGTTTAGTTTGGTAAAATTTACTAAAGCGGAAAGAATTTCAATAGTTTGTGCGTAAAACTTTTCCATTTTTTGATTGGGATGTTGTCGTAGATTATGTAAGTCTCAAAGTAATGTCGTTTCGTTAGGTTTATCCGCGTAATGAGAGATTAAGTTTGTCTTAATTGCAGTCCAGTCTGTCGGTGTTCCATACATGTTTAGGACTTCGTTCCCGTCACCTACGACTTTGTTTCGTATGGCACGTATCCACATCTTGCCATAGCCTTGTGTCCAGTCGATGGAAACACATTTTATGATTTCCTCAACATTTTCGATGAAATCGTATAATGTTCGTGGGTTTCCATGAAATTCAGGAAGACCTTTCATTGGGTTCGGGATTTTAAACGCCTCTAAAATTTGGGCAATACCTGCCACGCTGGATGCGAGTTGTGTCATTTTTGTGTTTAAAATTATTCTAATCTAAAGTTATTTAAAATATTTGGTAATTGGCTTAATTCACTATTTAAAACTAAATTTGTGTCGTGTATCGTACTCTCTGATACAGTCACACTAGACTCAACTTTTGTGTTTGCAGCGCCGTTTAACTGAGGAATATTCGGTTTTGGATATCGTTTTGATGATTTAAAACGATTGAATTTAGGCATAAGAGGAAAAGCGGCAAAAAATATACAAATTATTGTACTTCCAGAATGTTACTGTAGCTGGTTTTCATACTCCGTCGGACCATTGGCTCTTTGTTGTAAAGGATTGAAATCCACGCACTGCTAACTGGGCCAACAATGCCGACAACAATCCGCATGACTGCGCCAGTTATATTTCACTATTGTTGAAATATGTTTTTAAAAAAATTTATTTTCTATTATTACAAAAGTTTTATTTAATGTTACAATATAAAAGATTAAGACAATTTCAAATTCAAAACGAACATTGTTTCTTAATAGATATGTTACAGCTATTTATATTATTTAAAAACAAAGGAAAAGTCTAGTCAGCTTTTATTATGAGAACAGTCTCTTCTGATGGTTTCCAAGTATCGAGTTGCTGTCGCATCAAAATCGATGATTTAGCATGTAGAAGTTATAATGTTATGTTCTGTGAAATGATAATTCTTATGTATGAATAACCTGTAATATTATCTATGCAGAATAATGCTGATAACGATGTTTAATACATGTGTTACATTATACAGGATGATTTATATGTGTAGTATGTTATATAACTAAATATATATATATATATATATATATATATATATATATATATATATAGTTATATAACATACTACACATATATATATATATATATATATATATATATATATATATATAGTTATATAACATACTACATATATATATATATATATATATATATATATATATATATATATATATATATATATATATATATATATATATGTGTGTGTGTGTGTGTGTGTGTATAATTTTATTTGTATCTTTCTATCATTGGTTAAAATAATATTATTTTAATAAAATCAGTAGAAAATATCATAGGCAACACATAATATATATATAGCAAAATATAGCAAACTGAGTGAGAATTTTCATTCCTCTGCTCTAATTTTCTTTTTTTTTTTTTAAAAAACGGTTAAATTAAACTTGCAATATTTTACATTTACATAACTTAAGAGGGTGACTCACCCCCTTCTCCATTGTTTCTCAAACTGAATTTTGAATTTGAGTATTTCATTCTTGGGTTACGTTAATTGTCTTAAAATATTTTCCATTAAGAAGTTCTTGAATTACTCACATAGTACGATTATGTCTATATAATCACCCCCCTAGTTAACAAAAACAGATCAGTAAGATTTTTTTATGTTAATATACAAACAAAAGTTTAATGTATTTTATTTTTTACCCTTTTTTGCAAACTTAATCCTTAAAGTTCCTTATACTATAAGAAGTCACTTGGTAATGATAAGATTTTTAGCGACTCGAATCCAGATTAACGTATAACAGATAGGCTCCGTGATATCAGCACCCCAAATGTGAAATTTCGATAGACCATTTACATCATTTAAAAGGTCAGAAAATGGTCATAAAAGGTCAGTTAGTTTCATTAATTGGTCAGTAATAAAAATTTTTTTATTAAGGTTAAAATATTTCAAGGTCATTCAGAAATTTTAGTACCCCAATTGTGAAATTTCGAAAAACCAATTACATCATTCAAAAGGTCAGAAGATGATCATAAAAGGTCAACTGGTTTGATTAATTGGTCAGCAATAGAAAATTTTTTACTAAGGTTTGAAGTTTCTTCAAAGTCATTCAAAAAACTTTAGCACCCCAGATGTGAAATTTTGAATGACGAATTATATAATTTAAAAGCTCAGAAAATGGTCATAAAAGGTCAATTGGTTTCATTAATTGGTCAGCAATAGAAAATTTTTTATTAAGGGTTAAAGTTTTTCAAGGTCATTCAAAAACTTTAGCACCCAAAATGTGAAATTTCGACTGGCCAAAGACATGATTTAAAAGGTCAGAAAATTGTCATAAAAGGTCAATTGGTTTCATTAATTGGTCAGCAATAGAAAATTTTTTATTAAGGTTTAAAGTTTTTCAAGGTCACAATACTGTATCAGAATTAAATATTAATTAGTGATGGGCATAATCAAATGAAAATTAATCGATCATTCGATAGTTAAAATATCTTAAGATATAATAAAATCATTCGATAAGTTTTCATTCGAATTATTTTTAAAAAATATTTCGAAATATTAAATTATTCGATTATTTTTCAATCGAACAGTTTTAAAAATATCTCGAGATAAAACAAATTCGATTCTTTTAAAGGATCCTACTAAATACCAGGTTAATAATTATTTAGTGGGTCATATCATATAGTAAATATAATATACTAGCTTTGACCCGCGGCTTCGCCCGCATTGAATTCAATCCCCTCCCCCGTTTTGTATCCGCCTTCTTCTTCCGGGAACCTTCAATCGGGATAAAACTATCCCGACTAAAACTATTTAAAAATTATTACTATATGTGTTCATAGTAAATAGTATCTGTATATTAAATTTTATCAAATTCGGTTCAGTCATCCCACAGGAACCTTTAATCGGGATAAGATTATCCTATGTGTTAACTCAGGATAAATAGTGCCTGTGTACCAGATTTCATCGAATTAACTTTAATTTTGTGGAGCGTGTTTGAAAAATTTTGTATCCCTGACGAACTTACAACCGAGATAAAATTTAGCCCATATGTTAATTCAGTGTATAAAGAGTGTGTATATAAAATTTTATCAAAATCGGTCCAGGCGTTTTAGCGATTTGATTTTGATTTAATTAGTGGATTCCTATAATAAGGCTATGAAAAAAATTCTATACCTAACATTTTATTGCAATACTCTCGGTGTAAGGTAATACATAAATAAATAATTAAATGGGCGTATACTTAAATTTTATAACTTCAAAAATCCATTGCTTACTTTTATCATCTTTATGCAAATCTCTCTTATGTTTTATTTTTATTGGCTTATGTATGACATTCGTATTTTGAAAATCCATCTTATTTTAAAACTGTTAATCACATGTCCTACAATTAGTGTCCGACCGAAGGTCAGTTTGGCAGCCGAAGCCGACGCCGAAGCCAATATTCGGCTATCGTCGAAACCTTCGGCCGAAGCCGAAGCCGAAGCCGAAGGTGCAATTAAATAAAAAATACTTCCTGAAAATATAATAAATAGAATAATTAAATAGTGATTTTTTTTTATATAAACTCATTTTTATTTTTATTTATTTATTAACATTAACACAATATTTAATAATCAAAATTAAATAATTTAATATTATAAGCTAAAAACAAAAGCTGATCGGCATTTTCTCCACGCAAATTTGCCCTACGATCGGTGTAAATTTGTCCAGCGGCACTGAATAATTGTTCACTAGCTATGCTAGTAGGGGGAGCTGATAAATATTTGATTGCTACCTTTTTTAAGTAAACATAAGGACTCGACGACCAATACTGGAAAATATCAGTGTTCCTCAGAAATAGAGGTTCTTTTAAATATTGTTCTAACTCGTCTTCAAAAGGCGAAAATTTTTCGGAATTTGCAAATTCGGTGGCCATTGATATTTTGTCGTGGCTGTCCCACAAATCATCTTTTAAAGATTTATTTTGCGAATTTACATTTGACGGTGAGGCCACAGGTTCGTCCGTTACTTTATAAAGGGATTTTGGAAAACTTTCTCGTAAAAATGCCAAAATTTCATTTCTTGTGTTTATGATTGCATCATGAATCACTAACTGCAAGGTGTGAGCGACACATCCAATAGAAACAAAATTTCCACAACGCATAGCCGCGTGCATATTGGCAGCATTATCGCGAATAGCCATATGAATTTTCCCATTTATATTATATTCTGCAATAATTTCATTTAGTTTTTTTGCGATATATTCCCCTGTGTGATCTGCATTCATGACACTAGCTGCTAATATAACTTTTTGTCTTTTAGAACCGTCAATGAAATGTGCCGTAAAACTCAATAACGAACATGTTCTCGTCGGATTACTCCAAATATCTGTCATAAAACTGATCCATTCAGCCTTTTCAATAAGTCCAATCACATTTTTCTTTACTTTTTCGTAGGTAGCTGGCATTAAAGACGTTCTGAAAAATTTTTCAGATTTAACTCTGTACCTCGACGGAGCCTCAGGATCAGTAAAATTAAGCCTTTGAAAAGCTTCGCCTTCAACGATATTGTAAGGCAGCATGTCAACAATGATAAGATCCATAATCGATTTATCGATTCGTAACGAAACAGGGTGATCATCGGGCCACTGTGGTGCTGTTTTCTTTTCGATAATCTCCAGTAAAGTAGATTGTTTAATTTCTTTTTTGGCATCATGTGGTGAACTCATGTTCTCGGTTTTTCTAACTTTGTTCAAACTGTGACGCTTCTCTTCTGTTTCATAATAAATTCCCCATTAATGTTGATGAAGTTTTTTCCAAATGGTTTTTTATGTTTTTTATCGTCTGCTTTTTTGGTACAGAACTGTCGAGAGACAACGATTTATGGCATAGTTTGCAAATTGCTTTGGAGTCATTTTTAGTAAAATATTCCCAAATGGGATTGTGTCTCAATGATGATGACATTTTATAAGTTATAATATCTGAAACAATGAAACCAATACATATCATAAATGAGTGAACGACATTATTTACGATTACGATTCACGAAAATAAAACTAACCAACTTGACAAAATGCACAAATTTTTAAGATATATTTTTTATTTTTTTAAAAAAAGAGGACTACCAAATCATCTCATAACTTCCGAGTTATTTGTATGGTATTTTTCAAAAAACGAGAAAAATGCCTTGGAAAACATACCTCTGATTCTTGTGCTATAAACAGCTGTTTTAAATATTATTGCACTTTATCGCAACACCTCTCACAGAATTGAAAATTATTTTACTATGTACTAAGACACTTTTTAACGAATTAAATATGTAACTTTAAAAACAAAAGTAAAAAATTATCCTAGTTTTCGATTTTGCTCCCACGTCAATAAGAACTAAGAAGACAGTAAGAATTTTATTTTGAAAACAAAATTTTATATTGAATTTATTACATAATATTGAGGCTCTAGTTTGGCACAGCAGGAATCATTTTTACTAAAATGAAAGAAACAAACGTTTTGTTGGGAATTCCAAAAAATTTTATAATTATGTTGGAAGGATATTTTAAATTATTATGTAGGTTTACGTAACAATAAACATTAAAAATTACAATAAAGCAATAAAGTTACCGTCATTCTTTTTCTCAACAAAAAAGCCGCCTAGATGGAAATTCCAAAAATTTTTATGGAACTGTAATTCCTTTAAAAGGATATTTTAAATTATTAGGTATATAGGTTCAGGTAACAATAAACAAAAACTTTCAAAATACAGAACTATAAACGTAATTTAGGATAAAATAAGAATAAATAAAATTACATTATGTAAAAAGATGCCACCTTCGCCTTCGGCCAGACCTTCGGCTTCTTTTTGTCCGAAGCCGAATTTGTGGCCGAAGGCGCGTTAAGTGGCCGAAGGTGGCCGAAGCCGAAGCTTCGGTCGGACACTACCTACAATAGATAGTATTTTCTATACCCAAATAAGGGATTATTACGAAAAGAAATAATTTTAAACATAAGTTCAAGTACCAAGTATAAAAAAAAAATCATTTACATTATTCTCCGAAATTTTAAGATGAGTAGATAATAAAGTATTTATTGCTATGCATCTGATTTAAATAACTGACCTAATTTATATTTACACCTCCATAAATTCAATTATAATAAAACTTCATATTTAATAAATTGAGTGTAACTAAGTAATTTATTCCACATGAATCTTCAGTCAGTAATAGAGATACTCACGAGAGTGATTTTCTTAATCCATTCCCGCCCACTCACGATTATACTCATCGCTCAAGTTCACTCCCATTCCCGTCGAAAAATTGTCACTTCTGCCCGTTTCCTTCAAATTAGTCCCGTTCCCGGTAGAACCAGTTTTATACCCATCGCTCCCGTTCAATCCCATTTCCATAGAAAATTGTCACTTCTGCCCGTTTCCTTCAAATTAGTCCCGTTCCCGGTGAACCTGTTTTATACCCATCGCTCCCGTTCACTCCCATTTCCATAGAAAAATTGTCACTTCTGCACGTTTCCTTCAAATTAGTCCCGAACCCGTTTTCTTTATTTCCGGTCCCGCTTTATCAAAAAAATTTTTAATTTTAAATAACGAAAATAAAAATGTAACATTCCCAGCATATTTATCCACTCCCGTCCGTTTCAATTCCCGTCAAAAAATTTCCACATCTGCGCGTTCCCGTTCCCGCCGGTAAGACTCGAGAGGACCTTTAAAACTCTCGGTCCGATTTCTATCTCTAATCGATAATAAATGATTCTGTATTAATAAATTGAGAGTTAATATTTCTGTACCAAATTCCATTGAAATCGTTTCAGTGATTTTGTCGTGATTGAATGATTGGTTTTGTATCCCATAGAAACCTCCTATCGAAACAAAATCATTCTAGGTGCGTATTCAAGGTAAATAGCGTTTGTATACAAAGTTAATCACATTTAGTTCAGTCATTTTAGTGTAATGGAATAACTAATCTAGTGTCCCACGGGAACTTTCAATCGGGGTAACGTTATTCTCTGTGTTAACTCAGCATAAATAGTGTCTGTGTACAAAATTTTATCAAATTCGGTTTTAGCAATACGTGACTGAGTAATTGGGATTGTATCTCCCAGGAACATTCAATTGGGATAAAACTATCCTATGTGTTATTAAAATAATTCCAGTATGTATTCATAGTAAATAGTTTCTATATACCAATTTCACCGAATTCAGTTCAGTCATTTTGCTGTGGTTAAGTAACTGGTTTTGTATCCCACAGGAATCCTGAATCGGGATAAGATTATTCTATGTGTTAATTCAGGAAAAATATTGCCTGTACATCAAATTCCATCGGATTCGGTTCAGTTATTTGAGCGGGATTGAGTAACTGAATTTGTATCCCTCAGGAACATGAAAACGGGATAAAATTATCCTATGTCTTATTAAAATTACTCCTGTATGTATCCATAGTAAATTGTTTCTATATACCAATTTCATCGAATTCAGTTCAGTCATTTTGCTGTGGTTAAGTGATTGGTTTTGTATCCCACAGGAGCCTTGAATCGGGATAAGATTATTCTATGTGTTAATTCAGGATAAATATTGCCTGTAAATCAAATTCCGTCGGATTCGTTTCAGTTATTTGAGCGGGATTGATTAATTGGTTTTGTATCCCCCAGGAACATGAAATCGGGATAAAATTTAGCCTATGTGTTAAGTCAGTGTATAAGAAGTTTGTACGTAAAATTTTATCAAAATTCGTTCAGCCGTTTTGGCGTGATTGAGCAACAAACATCCAAACTTTCACATTTATAGTATTATTAAGATTAAGATTAAGATTAAGATTTTAGATATAGAGAAAAAACCCAATACTTTAAAATATTCTTCGTTTGGGTCGTATCGCAAGTGGCGATACATCCCATTTGAATGTGTTAGTGTAGAACTTAATTTCTTAGATGACACCCACAGGCTTATGTATTTCTTTAAGATAAAACCAGTCTAGTAAAAAAAGAGGAGCAATTAATTTTCTGTTCATTTTTAAACTCTGTCACACTCTCTCATAATACTGTTATTAAAAACGTTTTCTTTTATTTTTGTTACATGTTTGTATAGCCAATAGTACTATTTCTTTTTATTAGACACCAATGGATATGTACCCAAATATTTTTGGTAAAAATCCTGCTGTAACATTTTATACTAAGGTCCGATATATTTTGGTAAAAATGTACATTTTATGACTGTTTATTGCTTGCAGATGTTTTAATAAAATTTTATAAATTTTTCTAAACAAATAATTATGCATTTACATCTTGTATGTACACAATACAGGTAATAAGGGATTTCTCGTATATTTGTTTTTTCAGTTCAAAATACAAAATTGTGTTAACAGTTCACATTTGAGAAAAGTCTTCTTAATAGAGTTATTCAAATTGTTTAACTGTTAAAATTAATACATTTAATAAAATAAAGTTTATCAAAATGAATTTTTCAAGGAAAGATTTAAGGAAAACTAGCTCTAAGTGCTGCATACAGTCATGTAAAGCATCGAAACGTAACACCGAAAACTTAAAATTATTTTGTTTTCCAACAAATGATCCACAATTACGTGATAAATGGTTACAAAAGTGCGGTTTAATGCCATCGTCATTAGTGAAATCAAAATATGTTTGTAGTAAACATTTTTCACCTGAGTGTTTCGGCAAGAAAAGACTAAAAAAAGGTTCAGTTCCAACATTATTTTTAAACAGTGTGAATATTTGTGTAAGTGCTAAAGACGAGTCTGTTAATTTCAGTGAAGAAAACAGTGAGTTTTTAAAAGTAAATTTAACAGATTCTTTTAAAACTTATTCTGCCCCTTCAAAGACAATTGCATCGGAATTATCTGTCGATGAACTATTATTTTTGAAATCTTCAGCCAGGCCCCAATCAGATGGTTTTGAAAGTGTTCCTAAAGAACGGAAAATATCAATTATTTATAAAAAAATATTTAAAAAAGGTTGCCGAATGTAAAAAGTTAAAAAGTTATATAAAAGGATTAAAACGAAAAATTAATTTATTAACAAAAATTGTACAGCGACAAAAACAAAAAAAATTATTTTATAAGTCTAAATTGGAAGAGCCTTTCCCGACCAAAATCGATTTATTGAAAAATATTAATGATTATTCGAAAATATTTTGTAAAATGCTGTTGTTCCATGATGACAGAACGAGGTGGCTAGAGAACGAAAAATATGTTGCACTAAATATATATTTTCGTTCTCCAAGTGCATATAAATTTATGAGAGAAAAATTAAATTTCAATTTACCTTCAGTTGTTTCATTAAATAACTGGTTGCCAATAAAAAACTTACACCCAGGATTCAATTCTATTTTAATAGAAAAATTGGAAGAAAGAGGCAAAAATATGAGCGATTCGGATAGGAACATAATTTTATTATTTGACGAAATATCCATAAAACGGGGACTTCGATATAATGTGTTGTCGGATGAAATAGACGGAGTAGAGGACACTGGTTTTGAAAGAACGGGTCGGACTAGAAAATACATTTTAACTTTTATGATTAGAGGTATGTTCTCCAATTATAAGTATATTTTAAATTACTTTGTCTCTGATAAACCAATGCAGGGTAGTTTAATTAGGAAAATTGTAGACAAAAACATCGAAACTTTGAATAATATTGGATACACTATTCGTGCCCTAGTGTGTGATCAAGGATCCAATAATCGGAAGTGTCAGAAAGAATTAGGAATTACCCAACTGTCACCATATTATATAAAGAATGAAACTAATTGTAAGATTTATGGTTTGTATGATATTTGCCATTTAATAAAATCGTTGAGGAACTCGTTACTAAAATCAGATTTTTATACCCCAGATGGTATTGTCTCATGGGGCCCTGTTATAGAATTACGGGAGTCAGATAAAGTTAACTCAACAAGAGTTTGTACTTCCCTCACGGATCGACATGTGTTTCCGAACGATTTTGAAAAAATGAGTGTGAAATTGGCAACACAAGTACTAAGTAAGAGTGTAGTAGCAGGTTTAAGGACAATGTACAAACTAAATAAGTTTTCTCCATTAAATTCAGAAAAAGCAGAATCAACTGCAGCATTTTTTGAAAAGATTGATAGACTATTTGACTGCTTAAATACTAAAACTTTATGGATGTGGCTATTTATACATACAGTATGTATACGAAATTGGCTATTTATACATACAGTATGTATACGCAATTGGTTATTTATACATACAGTATGTATACGAAACTGGCTATTTATACATACAATATGTATATGAAATATTTTGTTTAAACATGCAGTATGTATACGCAGTTAACTACTTATTCACAATTACCGTAACTTTTGATGTATACTGCGCACATTGAGCACCAAAAATATCGTCCAAATTTCGTGGTGCGCGTATTAAAATGGACTTTTCCACTGGTGACAGTAAAATAACTTATAATAACAAATTTATCGATTCTAATAATAACGAATTTCTCGCGTACCACCGATTGAATTTTGTATAATTTTTTTAGCTTAAGAACGGATTTTTGGGGGCGCGAACCGGAAGTTGCATATCTGAGGACTAAAAAAAGGTTTTCTTTATTATGGTAATAAAAAATAGAGGCAGATTCTTATAGAATTTGATAAGTGGAACAAAAATGGAAGAACAAATTTTTTCGATATCCTGTTTAGTTTTCGAGATAATATGTGTTGTATTTCTAAAACTTACTATGAGATAATGGATTGTATATTACACACATACACATACACATATACGTAATATTAATTTTTACGAATATAAACTCAGTTTTAAATATAATTTTTGAATGGTATATTTTGGTTTTTATTCATAGAAATTAGTGAAAAATGAACGGAACATCACCAATGAAACCTCTTTCTTGGGCAAATGGTAATTATTTATAAATGTGTCTCGGCGTGTAACCACTTCAAAATTATTTAATTACCCTTTTCCTGAAAATGAGGTTTCAGTGATGTCGTCCGGTCCATTTACCACTTACTTCGATCAATACAAGCCGTAATATACCTACAATAATTGTCTATCCAATATAGTAAGTTTGACAAATTTGACACGTAATATCACGAAAACTAAGCAAAATATTGAAAAACTTCATTCTTTCTTTTTTGTGCTACTCACCAAGTTCCATAAGAATCGATCTTTATTTTTTGTTACTGTGGTAACAGAAAACATCTTTTAGTAACCCTTAGGCTTGGAATTCGAAGGGTAGAAAAATACCCTTCCGGTCAGCGTCGCCAAAAATCCGTTTAGGGGGTAACTTCTTAAGCCAAAAAGATTATGTAAAAAAATAATTCAGTTCAATCGGAGGTATTCGGTTTTTATAATTGTGTAGTTATTATAAAAATATTAATTGTAATAATAGCGCATTCAGTCAGTATGTATAAGTAGCCAACTACGTAATCAGTTTGGTCTAGGTACATAACTACCTACTGCAGGTTTAAATAGCCAATTCAGTATACACATATCGTCAGCTAAGTATTGGTTTGTACCAAGTCAACTTTTTAAATATTTTTTCTAGATAGTTGTTTTGTTAGTTTTGGACATTGAGGAAGCCGAAACCACTATCAGAAAATTTTTTTTTTAAAATTGACTTGGTACAAACCAATACTCAGCTGACTATATGTATTAAACAGCCAATTTCATATACATACTATATATGTATAAATAGCCAATTTCGTATACATACTGTATGTATAAATAGCCAATTGCGTATACATACTGTATGTATAAATAGCCAATTGCGTATACATACTGTATGTATAAATTAATAGCCACATCCAAACTTTATATGATCCAAATCCTTATAAGACTCCTTTAAAACTAAATAATATAACATATAAATACTTACTAGAAATGATTCAGTATTTACAAGAAATTAAATTTAAAACTAAGTGCAATGTGTTCTGGTTAAGTGGACTGGTACAAACTATAAAAGGAATTATTCAATTATGCAATGGAATGTTGGGACCTTCAAGAGATTTTATCCTGACATCAAGATTTAATCAAGATGTCATTGAAAATACCTTTTCTCATATAAGAGCAAAGGGAGGTTTTAACAGAAATCCAACCGTCCATGATTTCAACTTAATAGTTGCAAAATTTATGTCAATAAAATTTCTAAATTTTTCCGACTCCACAAATTGTGAAATGGACGAAGATGAATTACTGGATGTGGATTGGCAAGGTACAACCTCGTCAAATTTAGATGTTAGTGAAAATGGCCAAAATATTTGTCATAATAATATGAACATAGAAATTAAAAATGATTTTGATAATATTATTGAACATCTCGAATTTGGAAATACTACTGATTGTGAGTCTAACATAAATACACCGTTGCAATATACTTCCATGAGGTATTTTATTTGTTTCGTAGCTCACAAACTACTTCCGAAATTTAATTGTAGCCGGTGCCGTGATTACTTAATTAAATCATCGGACGAAATAGAATTACCGTCAGAATATTTAATTCATTTTAAAAATTTTTCTCGAACTTCAAATTTTGGCAGTTTGAAAGCACCGACCACCGAATTTTTTGATATGTGTAAGCTTCACATTACTATATTTGAAGATATTTTCCATAATCATCTTCATATTCGAAATATAAAGGAAACTATAGCTGGAATATGTATCGAATCTACAATGAAAATTGATAAGTTCAGTGATTGGTTCAACGAAAAGGATGTTTGTATAGACCATCGAAAAAAAATCCTAGATTATATGCTTGTTGTATTGCTAAGGAAAAATTGTGCATGATTTACTAACCACCATATTTTGTCTAAACATTCAAAAGTGCAAATTTTATCAAATTAATTAACTTTTTTTTGCATGATGAAATTGTAAATATATTGTAAATATACTTATATAATTATGTTTTGAATGGTGGATGGATAGGGCTCTTGGCGAACCTACCACCTTAAATAAAAGAGATCAGCGCGCTATGGTGCTACCGCCAGGTGGTGTGAAAACTCATCAAACCAGCTACGGTTCTCAATATTATGAGAACCACAAAATAATTTAAATAAGGGTATTTAATATTTATTACACAAATTCTATTTATTTATTATAAATTTCGAAATAAAATATATATTTATTTTATATTATTCCCGAATTATAAACATTTTAATAAATATGAAAATCTTCCTAAAACTCCGTTTTTTATTTTATAATTTACTGTACCTACTATTATCTATATTATTTTAGTGTGTAATCAAATTGTCCAATTGTTTTATCTTAGCACTTACAATACTATGAAATTTTTTCTTAGTGTGTAACCAAATGACTGTGGATCATATTGTTCTTATTTATTATATATATTTTATCATTTTTTAAAACTTGTTTTAAAAATCCGAGCTCTGCTAATTTATACCATTCGTATTTATATCCATTCTTCAGTTATGAAACGAGAATCTTCACACAAGAAATACAACGTTAGTCTACTAGGCATACATCATAAATCACAAGGTAAGAAGTATCTATTCAAGTTAGAAAGAATAAAAAGATTTTTTGATCTTGTTTTTTACTTTTCGATTGGTCAAATATTGCAATATTCGATTGGTCAAATATTGCAAATGGGTGTAAGTTTCCAAAAACACTAATACACACACATATTAAATACATATTTGGTTTCGACAAATTTCAACTGAGATCAATCGGTCGCATTTACGTTTTTTCTCTATGTCTAACAATATTATATTTACTGCTATGGTCATATTTATTGAAAACGGACAACAGTTTAAATAAAAAAAAAAAGGTTTTAGGATAACAATTATTGGCGATGTTTTGCATAAAATGAATAGGACAACCTAACAGGGGTGCTCCTTATTGATACTTTAATGGTCATGGGCGCTGTATGTGCACCGTCAAGTAAAACCTAACTAACTAAGACACAACGCTGTACTACGTCAACAATTCTATATATAAAGTGTATTAGTTGTCAAAATACTTCGTTAGGGGGGTGTTTCGTCATTATAGATTATGACCATCAACGTGTTAAAATGCCGACTATTAAAATGAAAAAACCGATAATGCTGTAATTAGTATTGGTTTAATCTCTAATGGACATTAATATTATAAATAAAATTATAAAAAAGATTTTTGAACATAAATATACATGATAAACCATCTAAAGACAAAAAAACGCCGTGAGCAGCGGAGCCCCATCACGGAAGTCGAATTTTTCCTTTCATCTTCGGTATTGAATGTCTACAAGCGAAATGTAATTGAAAGTCCACATGCGATTTGCCATTTTGATGGTTTCAAAACTGATTATGAGTGTCCGGTTGATCGGGGCTTTAAAAAAAGGTTTTAAGTTTTTAAGGGCTGAATCTCAGTAGGGGAGAGCGGGCTATGCCGTACACTTAAGGGGGAGCTGTTATTGTTCATCTAATATCGAGTATAAAATTATAAGAAAATTAGCAATATATAATTTGGACAATTGGCTACTGATTTCACACAAAGAAATTTGAATTATTCCACTGTTTACATATTTAAATTAAATTACAAAAAAGTGTCTCTGTACGAAATAGCCCCGGGGGTCGGAACTATTCCGTACGGTAGGAGGGGCTATACCGTACAGTAAAAAAATCATCTTGTTAAGGAAGTAAATAAGAGTAATGCAATAAATTATTGTAAAAAAATCATCTTGTTAAGGAAGTAAATAAGAGTAATGCAATAAATTATTGTAGAAAACACATTTTATTATTTATTGTCGACTCAACTAAGAAACAACATAACGTAACTTGTATTATCGGTATATTTAGTTCAGCTTATAAAAGTATAAAAAGTGTTAGGTTAACTTTTATCAAAAAAAGTGATAAATTTTAGAGAACGAAAGTATTTTATTTAAAGTTTATACGTTTAAACAAAAATCACAAGTAAAATTATTTGCAGACTCGGCAGACTTTATTGTATTTCCTGCATCAACTACAATTTATTAATGTTACCATATTAAACCATTTGGGGCTAAGTCGTACACTTCTGTACGGTTTAGCCCCATCCTGTACCTTGTGGGAGTTTCATAACCTAACCTCAAATTCCGTCGCCTAACTAGTCTTCACTAGTGATCAAGAGAGAGCTTAAGAAAAGTAATTTCTCATGATCTTATCGCTATTAGCTCATAAGTAAAGGTTTTCCACCCAACTCTTATTTGGCAGTGCCCCAAAATTATAAGAGAAATAATAAAAACAAGTTTTTTCACCGTTATATTGGCATTTATACGCACAGCGGAACGAACTCAATCCTGTAATTTTCCGCGGTCAGGCGCTAGGTTGCGACAACGATTGGACTTGTCTAGCTTGAAATCTAGACACGAAAAAAAAGTGTACGGTTTAGCCTCGCTGTACGATATAGCCCCGCTCTCCCCTAAATTTCAATTTTATACCGATAGCAGTTAGCAGGAAAAAAGCCAACACAATTCGTACGAAAGCATTCCTACCCATGCTTATCCGCCAATTGTCTTTGTGTTTTATTTTTAAGTATTAAAAATGGACCTTAAATAGTAGACTAGAAGGCCTTTATGAAGGTATTTTTTCTTTCCAAAAAAATCCAAAATTTCTATTTTATAAATAATAAAAATTCAAAATTCCTAATTTATAAATAAACAGTGACTTTAATAACATTTTCAAATTACTTAATATGTATGTATGTATTTCATTTGTTAAAAAATTGTATTCACTTTTTTTAAAATTTTTTAAAATTACTATTCGCCTACTTGTATTTACAATAAAAGTAATGCATTTAAAACACATTTAACAATAGCATTCAATTCCGATGTAAAAATGGAAGAAGTGCGGGGAAAAGTAATGTGGACTCCCTAAAAGGTACTAGCTGGATACTAACTGAATACACGTACAAAATTTCAGCCCTCTAGGTTTCCTTAGAGAGTCTCTAGACGTGTTAGAAAACAAGCAAAAAAATTAAGGAAATATTGACGTAAAAATCGTGGGGGTAAGGGTTAAAAGTTGAAACCTCCAAAAAACAGTGTCTGGCTATTAGCTTAACCTGTACACAAAATTTCAGCCCTCTAGGTTTATTTGGGTGACCTGTGCGAGTGGTACAAACTTCGAAAACGTCGAAAATGCATGAAATTGTAGCTTAAAAATGAGGGGGTGGGGGTAAAATATTAAAACCTCCAAAAGGCACAACCTAGGTACGAACTTTATCAACACACCAAATTTCAACCCTCTACGTTAATTATGGGGGGCTGGGGGCCTGTTAGATCCAGCGAAAATCGTTTTTCCCCCCTCTACTCCCACCAAATCATCCTAGGAAGCTGAATTTTGGATATGTTGTAGATAATTGACCGAAACATTATTTAAAACCGGTTTGGAAAAGTATTATTGCCTTTCCGCCCCCCACCACCCCCTTAAAGGTCGGGTCAGAAAAAAAATTTGCCCAAAATTTGACCCCACTTTGATAGTATGAGGTGCCTCGAAAATGAGCCCCATTTACCAAATTTCATCTCTTACTTTCCATAGGGGGGCCCTACACAAATTAAAAGGTGGCGGGAATATATATATATATATATATATATATATATATATATATATATATATATATATATATATATATATATATATCAGACATTTTTTTTCTACATATTCGTGTTCTACGGGTCCGAAAACGGATAGCGCCCCTACTATCGCCTCTCGCAGCTCTTATCGTATAGACTGTATAAGTCTAATTTTTCGGAGAAAATTCGACTAAAAACTGAATGTTGGATTATGGTCGTCTGGTTCATACATGTAAATAATGTTGTATTATAAGTTTGAATTTGAAAATAAAAATTACAATAAAAGAATTTCGAAAAATTACAAAATTGAAATTTAATTTTTTATCGCATCTCAATAACTGAATAATATAACCGATAAAAATAACACAGGCCTACGAATTTTAAGTTTTGTCACCCCCTTTTGGATTTGATGACTGATCTTAAGGTATTTTGGTGCGCTGATTATGAAAAAAATATTCAAAAAATTCCAGCACGTCAGAATTTTTAGAATTTAGGTATTAAAATTTTTGACTAAAATTACCTAGGGCGACCAAGTCAAGAATAGGTTATACATTTTTATTTATTTGCTATCTAATAAAAAGTTATTACATAGTTGTAATTGGCTTTTAGGAACACATTCTTATCAATGGTTTCATTAAATGAAACCTAATTAACTAAGTGACATATCTTTATTTTGGGGAAAAAAGGTGAATATTAAGGTCATCCGCTAATGAGCTCATTATTGAGGATAATTTATTTTTTTCTATTAAGTTTTAATTGATAACTAAACCTCGCAAAACGATGCTAACGGGGCCGTACTTATAAAAACTAACGACATAAATAAACATGCATAATCTATTCTTGACTTAGTCGACCTAGGTAATTTTAGTCAAAAATTTTAATACCTAATATCTAAAAATTCTAAAGCGCTGGTTTTTTTTTGAATAATATTTTTCGTAATCAGCGCACCAAAATACCCTAAGATCAGTCATCAAATCCAAAAGGGGGTGACACGATTTAAAATTCGCAGGCCTGTGTTACCTACGTACCTGTAATGTATATCTATTATCACAGGCCTGCGAATTTTAAGTCATGTCACCCCCTTTTGGGTTTGATGACTGATCTTAGGGTATTTTGGTGCACTGATTACGAAAAGAATATTCAAAAAATTCCAGCACTTTAGAATTTTTAGATATTAGGTATTAAAATTTTTGACTAAAATTACCTAGGTCGACTAAGTCAAGAATAGATTATGCATGTTTATTTATGTCGTTAGTTTTTATAAGTACGGCCCCGTTAGCACCGTTTTGCGAGATTTAGTTATCAATTAAAACTGAATAGAAAAAAATAAATTACCCTCAATAATGAGCTCATTAGCGGATGACCTTAAAATTCACCTTTTTTCCCCAAAATAAAGATATGTCATTTAGTTAATTAGGTTTCATTTAATGAAACCATTGATGAGAATGTGTTTCTAAAAGCCAATTACAACTATGTAATGACTTTTTATTAGATAGCAAATAAATAAAAATGTATAATCTATTCTTGACTTGGTCGACCTAGGTAATTTTAGTCAAAAATTTTAAAACCTAATATCTAAAAATTCTGACGTGCTGGAATTTTTTGAATATTTTTTTCGTAATCAGCGCCCTAAAATCAATCAGTCACTTGTCAAATCTTAAAGGGGAAAACCATCGTAGGCCTGTGATAATTGTTAGAAATAATCGAAAGAAAATAATTGATAATAATAACCCAATGAAACGTAGTCGATAAAAATGATCGAATGAAAATAAATAAAAAAGATATTTTTAAAACTGTTCGATTGAAAAATAATCGAATGATTTAATATCTGGAGATATTTTTTTAAAATCATTCGAATGAAAAATTATCGAATGATTTTATTATATCTCGAGATATCTGAGGATATTTTAATAATCGAATAATCGATTAATTTTTATTCGACTATGCCCATCACTAATTAATATCTAATTCTGATACAGTATTGTGACCTTGAAAAACTTTAAACCTAAATTAAAAATTTTCTATTGCTGACCAATTAATGAAACCAATTGACCTTTTATGAACATTTTCTGACCTTTTAAATCATGTCTTTGGCCAGTCGAAATTTCACATCTGGGATGCTAAAGTTTTTGAATGACCTAGAAAAACTTTAACACTTAATAAAAAATTTTCTATTGCTGACCAATTAATGAAATCAACTGACCTTTTATGACCATTTTCTGACCTTTTAAATCATGTAATTGGTCAATCGAAATTTCACATTTGGGGTACTAGCATCGCGGAGTCTAACAGATAATTATCACATAATTGGGCGTTTTAATAACCATTTCATAAAGCTTTTACGTAAATTGTTTGTGTAATTACCTGATTTAAAATGTTGACATTTAACGTTACTTACATTTTGTTCTAGGGTACCAATACACATCAACATGCTGAAAAAATACTGTTCATCATGACGGAGAGGTTTCGTGGTATTTTTTTACTGTTTTGGAGATGTACAACAACGAAATCGCCATAAAAGTTTTATGAAGCAACGGAATAATGTGAAACCTGGTATATTTATCATATAATTACCGCAAATTATTGGTCATACGCTAGTTCAGAAACGTTCACCGAAGCAACTTAATCGTTGTCAGGAAAAATTTTTAAAATTTGGTCTGGTCTACTGTCTTTGAACAATTGTGGACGAATAGTAGGCATATGAGTGTACTACATAAACTTACCTATAAACATTATAAAGTTGTTGTATTTGATCCTTCGTCAATTGTTTAAAGAAGAATGGTATTAATTCTGCTGTAACTTTACCACGAGATGGATTTTTCCATTCTGGCTTGATAAAATTTTGTAATTTTGCTAAATGGATGAGATATTTTTGATCCTCCTGTTAAAAAAAAAATTATATATATATATATATATATATATATATATATATATATATATATATATATATATATATATATATATAAAATTTGGAGTGGTCCTTAAACTACGGAAAAAATTTTTTATACTTTACATTGCGGCACTTTGTTATTTTGATCTACTCCATAAATTTTTATATTTTTATTTTTTGACATAGTCTTAGAGGTCACTACCACCTATTAAATTTTTAAAATATTAAAAAATAATTGGTAGGAGTGAATATTTACCGTCTTTTGAAAACGAAATTATTTTTAATAAACATTTAGTTAGTATTTACATTAATTACAATGTTATCTATATACGAGTATATAAAAGCGAAATACCAGTCACTCACTCACTCACCTTTCAAGAAATCTCCAGAACTATGTACAAACGAAATATACGGTACGTAGGTCGCTGTTGCGTCGTAGGCGTAGGTTCCGTCGGTAGGAAAGGATTTTGCAAAATTCTTAGTCTAGAAATTTATGAAAAACCCTAAAATGTCCATTTTTTATTATTGTACACAGATATCTATGGATAAAGAACCCCGCACAAAATTTATGGAAAATGGATTTCGGTCAAATTAGCTGAAATTTAATTATGTTATAGTTTTCGCCCTACTGATGAAAAGATACCATTGCACCAAGTCCCAAAAGTCAATATTTCCCAAGATATAAACGGTTAAAGTTGTGAAATATGGGCATCATACGTATAAGTGATACATTGATAATTATGTAGAAGAAATAAATAAAAAACATACATATTGTTTCTAATTCTAATTCTAATTGTTTCGATTTCTAAATGAGACTATACACTTGTAAGCAACTCAAAAATTGAAATAGAATCATATGTCTTACTCTTTTTACGTATAGGCGAATTTTATTATCTAAAAAGAGTAATATATATGATCCTATTTCAAATTGCCTACAACGAGTAAAAAGTGTATATTAATTTTTCGATAAAACTGATCTAATGCATTAATTAACAACATAAATGAGCAAACAAAATTTTTTTACCCAAGTTTAATTTTTTAATTATTCTTTAATTTATTAGTTAGGCGGTAAAAATATGCATATGTACTTGACTTCAACCGATAGTGTTTTTCTTGGTTATATTTACATTAAATCCAAGAAAAGAACCTTTTCCAGTACCATTTCTATCATAAAAATTTGGTTGTAATAGAAATGGCAACTCTCAAAAAACTCACATGGTATGTTGCAATGTGGCCGGATCTATATACATATATATATATATATATATATATATATATATATATATATATATATATATATATATATATATCCTATTTTTAATTATTTCTTCTACATAAATATCAATGTAGGACTTATACGTATGATAACCATATTTCACAACTTTGAAATACCGTAACTAGTGATGAGCAAATGCAAGACCAAGACCAAGACTACCAAATCTTGGTCTTGGTCTTGTTCTTGCATTAAGAATCTTGGTCTTGGTCTTGCTAGAGCGGGTTGAGTCTTGGTCTTGGTCTTGGTCTTGCAAAATGCCGTCTTGGTTTTGGTCTTGGTATTGCTAAAAAATCTTGCACTTTCTTGCATCTGTTTTTTTATTAGCAAATTTTCGAATCGAAAATTCAGCTGTCGCAGCCACTGTCATGGTGCGACTTGATAATTTACCGCATCATAGTATCAAGCCCGGTTCTATGCTAGAAGTTTCTTTTGAGGTTTCTAGAACCCAATAATGCAGTGGTGAATTTACTAGCAGGACGAGTAGATTTTAAAGCGGCAGATTTTAGGGGCAACAAATTTGGGGCCAGAGGGTGGCAAAATTTGGAATTTTTTCTTTTTGCTCGTCATTAATTTTTTGGTAAGAAAAAGGGCAATAATAACCCACAATTTCGTTCTTAAAATTATAATCATTCAGGAAAAATGTGAGAACGTTATTAAGACATTTTTTAGGGAAAGGCAGGGGCGGCAATTTTTCCGGTGTCTAGAGAGACACTTAGAAAAAATCCCTCACTGCAGAAATGATACCTATTTTATATAAATATAATTTAGGTATATAATTATATATATATATATATATATATATATATATATATATATATATATATATATATATATATATATATATATAATTATATATATCCCTCACTGCAGAAATGATACCTATTTTATATAAATATAATTTAGGTATATAATTATATATATATATAATTATATACCTAAATTATATTTATATAAAATAGGTATCATTTCTGCAGTGAGGGATTTTATATAATATATATATATATATATATATATATATATATATATAATATAATATAATATATATATATATATATATATATATATATATATATATATATATATATATATATATATATATATATATATATATACATTTCTTTAAATCTAGAACGAAATATCCTATTTTTACGAAGTTTGGTTACGTTGAAAGTTTGGAAACTTTGAAAGTTCAAAAATCTTGGAAGGTTCGCTAGCCAGATACTTCAATTCGAAAATCCTTAAAAAAATAACTTTTGCTAAAATTCTAGTCTTTTAAAATTTTTTACACCATGGCAAAGAGTAAAAAGCCCATAAAATAACTTTTAAAATCAGCATCCTATGTTAACGGATCTTCGAGAAAAAATAATTTTTTGACGGAGAATTCGCTATGTTATATAGGATGCTGCAACAAGGGGTATTTTTAATTATATAGTCATCAAATTATAATTTGGATGGTTTTGTGAAATCGCACTAATTTTGAGCATGGGTAGAGTATCTAGAATTACATATTCTGCAATATGTAATACACAAGAAGTAGAGAATATTTGGTGACGTATTTATCTAAAGATGAGAAGGGCGATCTCCCAGGGCGACGTCCCATTATCTTGTTATGTGAAATTGTATGTTATGAGGCTAAAAGTTAAAAATAGTTAATTTCCAGAAGTTCCAATCAAAGTTATGTCTTGTCATATTGTTTTGTCATATTGTATATGTGCTTCAGTTATTTTTCTTTTTTATTTAAAAAAAAAAGAGTTTGGCCATAAATCTAGTTTTTTTCAATGGAATGTCTCCATGTATTAAAAACTGAAATTAACCTACAGGAAAAAAAAAGTAAATATTATGTGACAAAATGAAATTGAACAATCGTAAAGGGTCACTTGAAAAAAATAATCATAAAATAATAAAATGTCGTCCTTCACATTTGTGCTGCTTTTGGAATGTTTAACATATATGCGAAATTCTCTTAACGTGTAGACATACCGGTACGATCGACCGGACAGTCTAAGCTCCAATATAATTTTATTTTATTATCCTACTTCACTCATAACCAAACACTCAAGTAGGTAATAATTTCTGAACATTTAAAGTCAAGTAGATATTAATTTAGGATAAACAAAACTTGATACATGTTTTGGCCAATTTGTCACGTGTTGTGTCAAGGTATACGATTTACTCATTTTCTGATTTAATAGCTTTTGGGTCCAACGGCGAATTGGTCTAATCGGTCCTTTACCTATTCTGTGGATTAGTATAGAAAATTGGTTTATTTTGTAATTTGTATATAAGTCAGTAAAACAAAATAGAACCAAGTAAATTTTTAAAAAAATATTTTTTTGTTCTCGCTTGACCGTTCTTATATTCTATTCTACATATTATATTTAAACTGTTTATGTTTCAAATTTTAGGGTGTCAACAACCTATCATAAATTAGTTTCCTGGCTTTTTATTGACTATACACATAACCTTCGATTCCATTTGGCCTAACCATTATTTTGTTTCCGAATCTACCAAAATAACGAAAACATTATAATCATCTTTGTGAGGTAAAAATTTTTTCTTTTAAAAATCAGTATTTTTACTCTTTACGGTTCCTAAAAAAATTTTGTCTTGTGGCTGCCTTTTTGTTCACCTGAGTATTCGTAAAACCTTCCAACGCGTAACTTCGGAACTATTCGACTAATTTCGATGAAATTTCCAGGGCTTTAGCTAGTCCCACATGAATTTCTATTAAACGTGGTAAAATCTATTATTATTATTTAAAGTCGTAAAACTTATTAAACGCCGATATTTTACTTACTATTCGACCAAAAGATTTTGAAGGTAGTTGAAAGCATTATATTGATTTAGACAGCGTCACACATTTTTAATTGCAAGTATTTAATTAATTTCGAATTTTTAAACAAACAATTTTTAATATTGCTTTAAAAAGTTTCAGTATTAATTATACTTTCAAATTATTTAAATAGTTTAGCAAGAGTCTTGCTTTTTTCTTGCTTTTGTCTTGGTCTTGCTCACGCAAGTCTTGATATTGGTCTTGCAATCATACTTATAGTCTTGGTCTTGGTCTTGGTATACATAGTCTTGGTCTTGGTCTTGTAAAAAATGCAAGACCAAGACAAGACTGCAAGACCAAGACTAATTTTGCTCATCACTAACCGTAACTTGCGGTAAGTTTCGCCCATTTTTTGCGTTTTTTCACGTAAACTGCCTTATAGTTCTCATATATATTTAGCTAACTTTCTTTTACTATTTGCTATTGAACTCTGCAGAGTTCAAGGTATATATTGACTGGTTATTTTAAACTCAGAACTTATTTATTTTCATTTTAAGATTATCTGAAAATTTGGGACAATTTTGTCTTTATTTGGGGTAACATTGTCCCAAATATAAAATGCCATAGTAATTAAGGCCAAATACGATTTGGAACAATGTTAGACACTTTTAATTGTGGTTGTACGTAAGTAGATATAGTGTCCAATAAGTTGGGGATCAGATAAACTGAAACTTAACATTTTACAAAAAGTAATAAGTATGTATTTTCAAGATATTTCTTTTATGTAAATATACAGGTTATATGATACTCTTTGTTTAAATACTAAAAATGTGAACAAAAATGCTATGTGAAATACACATCCAGTTCTCGTACGATGAACTGATTTCGTTCTGAAGCCATTTTTGGTGGGGTATTTTACAGTAGTTGTAAGACAACGTCTTTCTTTTCGAGTCACCCCCAGCATTTGAGCTTTTCCTCCATGCATTCAACTGTAGGGTCATTGCTAGTAAGACTTACATTCTTTACAAGGTGCTTTTGTCCATTACAATTCATAACTACAAAATTGTCAACGACAAACTCCGACGGATCGATAAAAACTAAAGAATTGAGAGGGAGAGGGGGCTTCATGATCTTGAATGCAATCTTCAAGATCTGAGAAGGTTTCATTAATTCCATCAGACTCTATGTTGGGCTAATCATGCCCTAATACTTGGGCCAATCTTGCCTCAATACTTGGGCCAAAGTTACCCCAGCTTACAAAATCACATTTTACAAATAAACAAGGTAAGTATCAGAAAAAACAAACCTAAAATACTTTGAATATATATTAAATGAAAGCTGTTATACACTTACCAACCAAAAATCTTAAGTATGTAGTTCTGGATGTGTAAACAAAAATTGGTTTGCAATAAAACATTCACAAGAAGTAACGGTGAAGTTGGAGCAGCACTGAGCAGTAGCAAAAGATAGAATTAAATTAATCTTAGTATTCGAGTATAGTCAGTGCTGCTACCTGTCATTTACCACAAGAACCAAGTTGATAGCTGTATTTGCTAACTAATAGTAAATCAAACTGTCTTTTTCCTAGATTAGGGCCAATGTTACCCTTAAGGGCCAAACTTACCCCAAGTGACGGTATTGAATTTTGGGACTTGGTGCAATGGTGACTTTTCATCAGTATGGCGAAAACTATAACATAGTGAAATTTCATCCAATGTGACCGAAATCCATTTTCCATAATTGTGTGCGGGGTCCTTTATAAAAAAATAATGAAAATCAATTAGTTGCTAAACATTTGGAGAAAAATAATTTTGGAACTTTTTTGTTAGTTATTATTACACGAGAGGTTTATATATTTTCGAATAAATTTTGGTTTGTCAAACGAAAATTTGTTGCCTAGTAATTTAACGAGAAAAACTGTTCTAACAAAAACGCGACAGCGAAGCTGAAGCGTTTTTGGATTAACAGTTCTTTTAGTTAAATTGTCTTTAGGCAAGAATTTTGAGTTGTAGAAAACACAAATTTATTCTGAAAAAATATAACACTCAAGTGTAATACGGAAAGGTAGTTTAACGAATAAAATAATTTAGTATAATTCATATTACTATTTAACATATTGTTACTATGGTTCTGAAATCCATTAAATTTACCAATACGAATTTTGTTTCATTTTTATCGTGTTTACCTACAATGAGTTGACCAATGAAATGTTTTATACCACTTTTCTCGCTGTTAAAATTGTATTTTTACCATAGTAAAAGTGAAAAAACTACAATATTCTTATGGTACTTGATACAGATGAGTTAAATTGTCATTGTAATTATGCTTTGTCGATATTTAATATCTATGTTTTTGATTGGCATTTAATAACAATTGTTTTTTTTGTTTATTTATTTATTATTCTCAGTAACCAATATGCAGAAAAGCCTTAAAAATTTTTTAATATTTTTATTTGTTAAAGTTTAATATTATTTTTAATAAAATAAACGATAAATATATTCAAAATTTATGGATTTGGAATAATTCATTTCCTTTATAAACAAATCAAGGTATGATATAAGAAATTAAAATTGTTTCCCAAAGTCTTGAGATCCCCAAAAAATTGTAAGTAAACGGTTACATGTTTGACCAAATATTACTCAAAACGTTTTTAATAAATGAACGTGAGCTAAAAGTAGTTCTCCCAGAGTTTGGAGCAATAAAAATTACCCAAAACTAAATGACCAAAGGTACTCCACTCCTAAAAATCGGAATAGGTATGGTTGTCCACAGAAAAGTCAGAAGCTGTTAAAATTAAATAGACTTCTGAAATAACCCTCTAGACAGCTATTTTGGAGTCGTTTGATAATCAGAGAAACCGGTTTCAAAAATTGGTTCACTGGTGGATAGGTGATATCCTGTGTTCTGATATAGCCTATGCTAAAGTAAACGGCTGGACGAATCTCTATCAGAATTTGCTGAAAAATGAAAGTTAAAATTGCTCTTTAGAATCCTGGAAGAAAACATCCAAAATAAATGACTGGACGGGTCTTGACCAAATTTTGCTCAAACATTACTGAGGTTCTGAAAAAACAAATGTGAGGTTTAAATAACCCTCTAGGGTACCGAGACCCGAAAATAATCCAAAATAAACGGCTAGCCGGGTCTTGGGTCTTGACTAAATTTTTCTCAAACAATATTGATATTTTAGAAAAATTAGGGTGATATTAAAATTGTCCCCTAGATTTCTGAGGACCTACAAAACACAAAAAGTCAACGGTTGGGCGGATCTTGGCACCAAATTTTGCTCAAATATTATTAATAAATTAAGGCGAGTTCAGAAATGTTCTCCAGAATCCTGGAACTTCAAAAAGGTTTCGAAATCAAAATGCTCCTAAAGTTATCAATATGGATATTTGAATCGGTCCATGCAAAAAGGCCTTCAGCCAATTTTTTCCGTAATTACAGTTTGAATATGAAACTTTATCTAAGAAGGTAGATTAGCCATTCTTTTGAAACATACCCTTTGCAGTTCGCTCCCGCGGTCAGGTTTTAATTTTATCTTGAAAAAGGGTCGTAGGTTAGTTCGCTCCCGACTTGTTATCTACTGACAGGTAAAATTAATTACTTCAAAATATTCAAACTGATACATAACAGCCATTCTTTAGTTACGGACATGACATTCTCACACACATTTACACGCTTTCTCATAAGAAAAAAAATAGAAGTTATTGTTTTCTTATAAATTTTCAATACTAAGCAGATAGACAAATGTGTACATAATATTTGTACTGAAAATAAAATACATAACATTATTAGTTTTAATGCTAGAGATATGTAACGAACGCGACAAAAAGGTACTTTTTTGTCACGTCCGTAACACAAACTCTATTAGCTCTAGCATTAAAACTAATAATGTTATGTATTTTATATTCAGTACAAATATTGTGTACACATTTGTCTATCTGCTTAGTATTAAAAATTTATAAGAAAAAAATAACTATTTTTTTTCTTATGAGAAGGCGTGTAAAGTGCGAGAAAATGTTATGTCCGTAACAAAAGAATGGCTGAGATACACATTTCTATGCGAAAAAGACTTCAGTCCCATGCACTGTTACAGTAGTAACACAGCATTAATTTAACTGTTTTATCAAAAAGGGCTTCAGTCCGGGACTGAAGCACTTTTTTCATGGAAAATTTGTTGTAGCAGCACACTATTGAATATTCTGTGTCATTATGTTTCCTAACCTGTTATTCAAAATGAATCGCTCCATACAAAAAGGGCTTCAGTCCAATTTTTCCGTAATTTCAGTTTGAATATGAAACTTTATCAAAGAAGGCAGATACTCATTTCTATGCGAAATAATATTGTAAATAAAATAATAATGTAAATAGTAATGTAATAAAAAATAATATGTGTAATAAATCACTTTTCCATGCAAAACGGGCTTCAGTCCTACAAATATTATAATTTTTTTTTTTTTTTTTTTTTTTTTGAGAAACTATGTACAAGAACTATAATATAGGTAATTCATATGAGTGGTGACAGCATTAGGTACCATATAAAAAAAAAGTGTTATTGTATTATTAAAATATTATGGTACAGACAGTTTTTTGTCTTTTTCTCAAAAACACTTATTTAGGACTGAAGTCCTTTTTGCATGGACCGATTCATTTACGGAAAGATCTCAAGGCATGAAAATTATATATGGTCTATTTCAGTTAAATTTAACCATGCTTGTTAACTTTGAATTTAAATAATTTCCGTTTTCTTGGCTTTATCTCTTTTATTATTGCATTTATGTAAATTTTAAATTTTCAGTTTATTTTTAGAAAAGAATAGAAGATCGATTTGTTTCGAATATAAGAATTATTTAATTTTTTAACGAAAACTCATGATCAATTTTATCTGAAAAGAGGTATACACTCTTCAAATATGAATATTTCTACTTTAGAGTTGTTAGATGGGCGGAGCGAAACACTATCAGAAATTGATTTTATAAAGGAATTCAGAATATCTAATTTAAATGTAAAATGAATTGGAAATAGATCCACAGTACTATCGAATAGGCTTAAAATTAAGTAGTTGAATTTGGACCATATTTTATGGAAATTAGATCTGCTATTAAAAGATCAACTTAGAGTCGTTAGACGAGCGAAGCGAAGCATTATAAGGAACTAATTTTGTACATTTCAGAATATCAAATTTGAATGAACCTGTGATCAAAATTGTCCGTTAGTGCCTTCAAATTAATGCGAATTAAAAAGCTGAGGGAATTTTGACAAAATTTTGCTCATATTATGGAAGTCTGAAAACAATAAAAATGAAAATTGTCCCCTATGCTCTTGGTGCCCTAAGAAAGGCCTAAAATATAAATACTTTATATAATTCTCTCTAAATACTCTAAATATGAAACAATTGGCACGGATATCTACATGACGGTGTAGAAATTGGCGATGCTATTGAAATATGTATGAAGATGGTTAGTTTAGGGTCGTTTGACGAGCGGAGCCAGGTAAAATAAATAAGTGATTTTGTACAGTGTTTCCGAGAATCTAATTTAAAATTTACTTAATAATTTAACTCATAGTTCAGACAATTTTACGCGGGAGAATCCGCGGGCAGCAGCTATATATTATAATAATATAAATGGAAAGCTTTTAATAGGGGAGACTGGAGACACTTGATCCCTTGGGAGACTTGATTCCCAGGCCATAAATAGAAAACTACACTTTATTTTTAACATCAGTACGTGCAACACTGATCTCGACTGTTATTGTTTATGACTCAATGTCATTTTGAAAGTTTAAAAAACTTAAGAGCATAGTGATATCTTTTTGTTTTTGATGGTTAAACATCTTTTTTGTGAGGATTTTGATTGTGATGTTGTCAGCAGGACTGGATTTACCCTAAATGCCGCCGGGGGCACAGTAAAAAATGCGGCCCCTGCTTTTCCGTAAAACCAAATATTAAAAAAAAAATTTCTTAATATCTCTCACTTTTTTTCCCTTTTCTTAGCAAAAAATAAGTGATGAGCAAAAAACAAAAAAACTTCCATTTCCTACCTTCCTATCAAAAAATAAGTGACGACCAACAAAAAAACCGCGGTTTTCCAAATTTTTCCACGCTTTTAAAAATTTACCACTCGGGGCTACTGCCTCGTGTGCCCATAGTGTAAATCCGGCACTAGTTGTCAGTATGATAATATATATTTCCTAAAATATGAGAATAACTTTACTTTTTCACTTTTCACTAAACTAGGTTTGTTGACATAGGATTTCATACTAAACAGACTTTTTAATTATTCATATTATGCAATAAAGTACGGGTCATGTCGATACGGGGATCAAGTCTCTCAGAACAGGAGACACTTGATCCTTTCATAATGTTCTGGGACAATGGAAAATATAAATGGAAAAGCAGATATATTTCACGATTTAATGATGCTAGAAGGTAGAAGGGTATACAGGGTGTCAGAGAAATAAGTGACCACCGTTTGAGGGTTTACTCATAGCACCTAAAGACACTAAAACCGCAGGAATTTTTTCGGAATTAACAGTCGCGTCACCCCTCAAAAGAAGAAGAGTTATTTCCCTTACACCCTATATATATATATATATATATATATATATATATATATATATATATATATATATATATATATATATATATATATATATATATATATATCAAGAAAATCGGTTAATTTTCGGCAAGTGGTTTGCAAGAAAAAACAAAAAAATAAAATAAATCGATATCATGAGATCTGACGTCATTGTTATATGCTCTTTCGAAAATACTTGGAAACATAGGATAAAATCGGAAAATGTATTCAGAAATATGTTTAGTTACCTTATATAATCGGCCGTAAATTTTTAATTCCCCTCGTAAATTAGTATTTAATGAAATAAATTGATTTAAATATTAAGCCACTCCCATTCTCTATTTCAAAAGTTTTTTCGTATATGAAATTTCAAAAAGTGGAGGACGCATCGTATATATTCCACACAGTTTAAGTTTAGTTTAACTTCTAGATTAGTATGATTTGTAATAATAATTTCGCCTTGTATCTTTTAGACATTAAAAATATGAGTTTTACCAACAGCCAGTATTCTGTTATTATTGTAGAAATAGTTATACACGAATAACTGTAACTCGGGTCTAAGACAAGTTAGTAGAAAATAATTCGTTTCGGGGCTTTAACGTGAATTTTTTTATTTTATTAGAATGGCAGTTTAAAGTACGTTTGAATTGGAAACTTTGTATTTGTACAAATTTTAAGGGTAATTCAACAGAATTGTTAATTGCGCAAGTTCATAAGGTAGAATTATCCGGGTCAGTAATAAAAGATCGGGCCAATATTCGTGAATATTCGCTTTTCATTAATAATTGTGTACGTCTTATAGGAATAATTTAGCATCTACAACATCAACACTTGTGGCGCGGTGACAACGTAGTGGCTTAGTAAACCGTAGGTCGAGTGATCGAATCCGATCTCGATGAATCCTTTCTTGGTTTTTCTTTTATTTTTGTTTATTTATTTTAAATAAATACATAATTACATTTTTTATTTAATAAATAATTAACTCATTAATGCCTCAAGTTCTTATATTACTCTATTATTCTTATGCCTTTATGTACTTTATTTTTTAATAATTTTCATAATGAAATATTAATATAATAATAAAATAAATTCAATAAGTAAATATAAACAAAATTTTCGTCAGTTATTTTTTAAGAACGTTCGAAAAAAAATACGAAAAATTAAGATTTTCTTCTTTTCAAGCAAAAGGGGTAGAGGTGACATTTTTACGGTGCAGTTCATCCCATTTGTGCCGCTTTCTCTCGATGAAAATCTTCTTCTATAACTTGGCTGTTATCCAGCAATTTCACAATGCAATTATAAAGTTCTTCTCCCACAGCAATCGATGAAGATGAAATTTCCGATGGAGGATCTTGTAATAAATATCCATTTATTTCTAACAACGATTTACAGTCCCTAAGCGCATTAGTTATTTCAGCTTTCAGTGAATCGTTAAATTGGGACGTTTCATGAACATTATCAGCATTCGTACTTGGTCTTTCCATTTTAATTATATATAAAAATCAATTCGGCAAAATAGCACCAAATAATTTTTATAAGTTATACTTACGAAAATTGAAGATCGAATGGCTACAAATACCCTAATTGGATCTTTTCTCGGCTGTATCTAATACACCGAAGGACCCTAAATAAATAAATTTCTATTGTTTGTTCTCGTTGTTATGTAAATCTCTAGAGGTAGCAGGTAGAGGACATGTACAGTTTAAAAATTTATTTTTGTGATAAATATCACAAATTACAAAATTTTCAATAGTAAGAACATTCGGCCGCTTCTAGTACACCCCAGGATTATAAATTAATAGATTTTCTTTGTCTGTTCTCGTTGTTATAAAAATACTTACAGATAGTAGATAGGGTGCATACTAGTTCGCTTCCGCGGTCAGATTTTAATCTTATCTTGAAAAAAGGTCGTGGGTTAGTTCGCTTCCTGACTTATTATCTACTGACAGATAAAATTAATTACCTAAATGACAGTGGGGATATTCCATATAGTAAGATGAAAAGCAAATATTCGCACATTAGTTATTATTTGTGGTCAATCAGTTGAATATAAAACTAGTTTAATAACCAATTTGTAAATAGTTGTTAACTGTAAATAATTATAAATATAATTTTCATAAGAATAACATACAAACATTTAAATAAAGGCGCAAAAAAATGTATCTTAAGGCAGTTAATTTACGTAAGGAATTTGTAGAAGGAAAAATATGATTATTGAAACAAAATGTAATAAGTAGATTGGACTTTGTAAAATTTATGTCATATAAATTTACACCAAATTTATAATGTAGTTAATATTAATTAAGTTATAAAACACAAATAAAAACATTCTTATTTTGCTGTTTAATTTGTGTAATTTCTCTTTCTTTGAGTTCTTAGAATGAACCTTAATCGCATTAGCATATAGTTACGGGAGCGAACTAGTATACGGTCTAGACAGGAGCGAGCTAGTATACGGTCACAGCAGCGAACTAGTACATATATGACCCTTCAGGGTTATCTGACCGCGGGAGCGAACTAGTGTGCGCCGAGTAGATAGGCAGCAGATAAAAGTTAAAAATTTACCTTTTTGACAAAATTTACAAAGTTACAAAACTTTGGATATTAATAGTATAATTTATTAATTAAAATTCACATAGTGATTGAAAAAAATATTTTAATATAATTAATATAATATTAATATTTGAAATTAAAAATTATAAATTATCTTATTAAAATTATCAGTATTAATATTTCATTATGAAAATTATTAAAAAATAAAGTAATATAAAATCATATGCTTTAGATCAGTGTTTTTCAACCTGTGAGTCGCGAAGTCTTTTTAAGGGGGTCGCAGTTACTTTAACAATAAAACCACTGTAGTTCAATATATAATATTTAATAAAGAAAAGGTTAATTAAAGATTACATTAATGTGATGGTTTATTACTTTCGCTTGATAAAATTTCAAAGCACATAACTGCGGCTTATTTTCATTAACAGTACATCCGCGTTTTAAATAATTGTCGTCATACAGACGTTTTTTCTTTGCTTTTGTGTCATTACTCTCATTGAAACTTAAAGTTGGCGGTTGCACATGTCTTTCCAGAAACTTTCCATTTTCAATAATTATAATGAGCACAGAATTTTGGATATTAGACAATAAAAGACAGTGAGCAACTACTAAACAAATAACAATAGTCAACTCAATATATTTAAACACAATTCAAAGCGAATTCACGATTAAAAGAATTCAAAATTGTCATCCTTTGCTCGCCTTATGCTCCACGCAGCGCTCATCATGTCGCGCTATGTCTCGCTCACACAAGTCACGCGTGCGTTCAGAAGCTACCAAAATCGTAAAATTAGATGTTGACATAAAAATATGCCTGTTTAAAGTTTGTTTCTTACGTATTTAATTGATACCCAATTCAAAATAATTAATAATGATGATTAGATCCGATATTTATAACATAAAATAAAATAAAAGTTAGAAATAGCAAAAGGTAGGGTTCGCGAAATATTTTTCTATACTAGGGGGGTCGCGAAATATTTTTCCATACTAGGGGGGTCGCGCCATGAATAAGGTTGAAAAACACTGCTTTAGATGATATAAACTGGAGCATCATTGGGCTTGCCGAGATTAGAAGAAACTTTTTAAAAATAGAAGAAACGAAGAATGGTCATGTATTTTGTCATTCAGCAGCACTTAATGGTTCTTTTGGTGTCGGGCTCTTAGTAAATAAAATATATAAAAAAAAGAAAAATTTGTTGCAGTAAGCGAAAGAATAGCTCTTTTAACTATAAGAACACATCGAATGAGGATACTTTTAATTCAAGTGCACATGCCTATTGCGGAATCGCCAAATAATGATGTAGAAATTGTTTATAACCAATTAGAAGAAACTATTTTAAAAGAAAAGAAAAAAGTTGATTTCTATTTAGTCATTGGTGACTTTAATAGCAGGGTGGGCAAATTACTCGCTGGTGAAGAAAATGTTAGGGGTAAATATGGTTATGGAGAACGCAATGAAAGAGATGCACACTTGGTTAATTTCGCAGCTTGCCACAACTTAGAAATTACTAATACGTTCTTTTTAAAGAAACTTTCACGAAGATGGACATGCAGCTCTCCCAATAATTAAAAATTCGAGTTGGACTACATAATGACAGACAATATGAAAGTAATTACAAATGTCGAAGTTTTAAACAGTTTTAAAGTTGATTCTGATCATAGACTTATAAGAGCAACATTAGTATTTACTATTTAGTAGCAAGCAACTTCGGAAAACTCAGTATTCAGACAAAAAACCAAAGAAAATAGTTGAAAACGATAACAAGTATGTAGAATGTTTGGAATCACAATTAGGAAGTATTTCAAAATTAAGTTTTGCAGAAATGTTAGTTGATGAGTTCTATCGGGTTTTTATCAGGTTGTTATTATTATTATTACTATTATTATTATTATTATAATTATTATTATTATTATGACTTTTACGCCAATCTGGCGCTCACTACTCAGTAGGACAGTACTGAGTAACATTCACCTATATCGGCATTATGCAAGGTATTAGGCTCTGTGGAAGGGTAATGTGCTAAACCAATTCGTAAAAGTACCGTAGTACATTCACGGACGGGTTTGTCACATCACTCCTTATATTGTTGTTATTGTTGCTTGAGACGAGGTGTTATGCGTCTATTTTGGTGTACACTGGGTCGTACGACGAGAATTTTGTGGGAGCGTAGATGTTGGCTCAATGACAGACGGCTGTGAAAGCCTAGTTCGTTTTCGTGTCCTCAGAGGATAGGTAGGATTAGGGACAGAGGGAAGGGAAAGGACTGTTTGAGTTTGTGTGTGTGTTCGAGTATGTGTGTGGATGTGTCGTTCTATTTTACGTTTCTTGGTGCAAATGTGTTCTGGTTCATAAAATTGCTCATTAACATCGGGTGTTCCTGGAATTGCGCGTTTAGATGATACAGAGGTTGACGGACCTTGTGTGTTATTGGTTTGGGGAGGATTGTGCACTAGAGCGGTAACAGTGATAGCGCGGCAGTTGATCGACCCTCCCTCTTCATCAGACGAATCCGGATCTGTATATGTGTTAAGTGTTTGTGTTTCAGTGTTAGTGTATTGTGTGTTTATGTATGTGTGTTGTTTGTCTGTAAGATGAGTGTCAGTGTGTTGTTCGCTCACTGTAGATGGCTCAGATGGAGTAGAAGCAGATCTTGTGCTTTCACATATCGCAGTCGAATTCTTATTACTGAGGAACTTCCGTACTCTACGACACGCGTTTATTATCACTGCCTTTTGCATAGCGACATATGTGTATTTTGGGAGACCCAAGACGCTCAAACTATTGTGTAGTGTGTTTGGAATGATCCCAGTGGCACTGAGCACTATTGGAACAATGTGGACATGTTCCATTCGCCATTGTTGTTTTATTTCGGCTGCGAGGTCAGTGTATTTATCCAATTTAAATGCGTGTGTTTTTTGTAAGTTGTGTGTATTCGGAACCGCAATATCGATCAGATAGGTGGTCTTAGTTTTTTTCATTACGAGGGTGATATCTGGTCGGTTATGAATTATGGTCTTATCTGTAATAATCGACCGATCCCAGTAAAGTCTACAGGAGTCATTCTCCGCTACTACTTTTGGTGTGAGCTTGTAGTAAGGGCTTTTATCGGTTATAAGGTGGTGCTTAACCGCCAGTTTCTGGTATATAATTTTGCCAACCTGGTCGTGACGGTGTTTGTATTCGGACTGAGCGAGCTGAGTACAGGCAGCTGTGATATGTTGGATCGTTTCGGGTTTGGAATGGCATCTCCGGCATGAGTCAGATGTTGGAGGCTCTGTAAGTAGGGCGGTAGTAGTTTGGCTAAAGGTGTTGTTACAGCTGACAGGTGGCTGCATAGAACCCAACCTGTCGTCACCGTGATCTGAGCTGTCACATTCAGTGGTGACCCTGATGCGCCCGGTCGCTCCACTGGTAGCGGCAATTTTCCGAGGACTTTTTCTTAATTGCTCCATCCTAATGGGTTGTCCTTTTAGTCGCCTTTTACGACAAGCAGGACTTACTGTGAGGAAATTCTGCAAAGTGAAGCCCCCACCCACAGGACGTTTATTTTTTTTTTTGTCGTTAAAATTGGGGTACTGCTGCCGGTGGATGGCGCGGTCACCAGCACCCGGCGGCGTCGCCTACTAAGGGCATGCGCCGCCAAACACAGTAAAAATAAAAACAACACGTAAAGACAGGAACACATAAATGCAATAGACAACGGACAAACATACACATATAAAATCCAACGATGAGCCCAGCCATCCCAGGGCTTAAATAGAGCGGACAGTGTTTGGTGACGGTACGATAAGTACTAGACAAAGCGTCCGGTCACCAAGGCCTGAAGACCATCGCTGCGACTCCCCCCGAGGCGTAAAAGGCCCCGGAGTGGAGAAAACCGACTAGAAAGACACACAGAGACTAGAAATATATATCACAAAAATAATCACAGATGAATCTTAGTTTAATACATTCCTTTTGCTTAGCCGTATTGGAATTATAAATAAGATAACAATATTATTTAATAATTTGCATACTGTTAAAATATTTTAATGAGCCGTCTGTGCTAAGAATCGTTGATAGCAATCCCCAGCAAAAACTAGAACCAAAAATTGTTATTAAAGAGGTCTATGTGTATTTTTAAATTTAAAATTTGTGGGTATCATAATTATTATAATTGTATTTGTACTTGGCATAAGAATCGATTTCAACTATTTTTTTTTTAATTTTAAAATGCTAGTACTATTATAAATTTATAAATGCAGTTGTGTAATTATTTATATGATGTCAGTCTTTTTATTTTTAATTTTTTCTTTTGCTTATTTATTTATTTGATGTAAGCTATGTTGCAAACCAATATTCAGCTGACAAAGTACTTGCCTCCATTTTTGCAGATATCTTCAGATATTTGTTTTTGTCGGATATATATATATATATATATATATATATATATATATATATATATATATATATATATATATATATTTAATATTTATTATATACAGGATGTAAGGGAGATAACTCTTATCCTTTTGAGGATTGACGCGACTGTTAATTTCGAAAAAATTCCTGCGGTTTTAGTGTCTACAGGGTGCTATGAGTAACCCCTCAGAAGGTGGTCACTTATTTCTCTGACACCCTGTATAGGCTAATCATGAAAAAATATTTGTAGATGTTCTAGTCATAATTGAATATTTTAATTCTTACTAATAGGTGTCATATTTAATTACCTTATAGCATAAAGAGAATTATTAAATTTTTCTAAACTTATCTACTCAACAGAACTTCAATCAATTTACTTTATTTTTAAAATTTATCGCCTCTTTTTTCCTAAAAACCTAACCTTTACTTTAATGCTCTGAACAAAATTTGAAATATTAATTGTTTTGAATGTTACTTTATTTGTAATTTAGCGTTACTCCATATTTGTAAATAATAAAACAAATACTTTACATATACTGCTATGTAGTTGATATAATTTTTCTGTTTTCTGAATAAGGTAAAAAATAATTAATGTTGGCAATAATTATAACAATTAAAAATAAAGTGCTATTTGTGAAGTATTATTGTTTTATATGTACAAAATTAAGTAAAACGAAGTCACTTTATAAAAACCATTATAAACTGCAATAATATGCTATTGCAAACAACTGAATATGTTTACAGTTTGATTAATTTGAAAAAGAATAGAATTAAAAAACTTACGTCTGCACAAACATTCCTCATAGATGACTTGAAACTGAGAACTCAAGTCAGGCTGTGGATGACATTGCAAAGCGCATGTCTGGGTACATATATTTCATGAACTATGAGTGAGTGAGATATAATTAAATTAGAAGCTAATATAGTGTTCTAATTTATTATTTAATTCATAACACTAGTTTACAAAAGGACGAATCCGGATAAGGCCCATTTTTCGCCCATCGGTGTTTGGATGTGATTATATTTTCTATTGAATCTAGTGACCTTCCTATTTAAGAAGGCAACATACTTTTCAATTATTCTTCTTTATTAAACAAAAGAAATAAGCAGTTCATAATAATAAATTAAATAATATAAAAACCAAAATTTTGAGATTTAACTTTTTTTTTTAATTTAAAAATTCTTTTTACTTATAAAAGTATAATAATTATCATCGGAAAGCTGAATGATCTGGTGAATCAAAATCTAAACGTCTTTTTTGAAATAGATCTAATGTCGTCAAAAAGAGACACTATTTCTTTTGTAATTAAAAACGTCTCAGTGTTTACAGAGTGTAAGGAATTCATAGCTGATTCGGTGAAGATTTTATTGTTAAGGTGATTTTTACAACATCTCTTTCCCGACGAAATATAAACTCAATTCTCGATGAATACCTGATTTCTAGAAGTTATGCTTATACACAATACATGAGTAATTTGAATTATGACATGGAGGAATGGGTAGATGGATTTTTTCTTGTTCTGGTTTAGAAGTTATGCATAATTCTGAATTTTTCAGTGTTGCGTAACTTGCCGTAATATTTGAAATCGAAAGAACAATTTGATCTCTTGTAATATCTGATGTAGACGCGCCAGAAGTTTTTTTTTTGTTTTTAATATTTTTGAAGCAAAACTTCGGCAAGTAGGACACACATGAGCACCACTTTTTAACTCACAGTTTTTAAAATTTTGAAGAATAGATAAAATTCTTTTATTAGTACAAATACGAAAACTACAAATATTTTTTATCCATTTTTTACAACAATCAAATTGTTTAGCAGGCATTGTTTTCAATTTATATATAGACAAAATAGTCAAAAACACTTTAAAATGAAAAATTAATCATTTGCTGAAGTGTTTATTATTTGTACGTGTCGCGACATGCATGCATTATATGATGCTGTGTTTAACATATCACTTGCGATATTTATTTCAACTATTTTTTTTCCCACAAAAACGCACAAAGTACCAACTTCAAATTAATTTCATTCAACAGTATATTGAACATAAAGTCACATATGTTAATTTGAATTTGGTACCTTGAACGCTTCTTTCTGAAATAAAGCCAATTTGTTAAAAAAATGTGAAAAATGCTAAAAAATACGTGAAGAACCCAACTTTAGGACGCAATTATGACATTAAAGAAATTTAATAATGAAATAAAAATTACACCACGTTAAAGCACACATCTTGTACAAAATAAACCAACAATTAGATCTCTGTAAATTGAAAATTTTTTTCACACGTATATTATGGGCGAAAAATGGGCCTTATCCGGACTCGTCCTTTTACTTTTTGTCAGTTGCCGCGAATTTTGTGGTGGTTGTTGTATGCTTATCACATGTTGTTTTCAAATCTACCCTCAAATTTTTGTGCAGCTCAAATTACTTTATTGTTGATTTTCATCATTAGTGTTTTTGTTCGATGATAATGGGCGTGTTTCACTTTGTTCAAATAATAATATATTTAATTTATGCGTATTTTTTTCTTAATAAATTTATATGTTTTTTCTGTTCGTACATATCCGAAACTTAAAAACTAGAGCTGTTCGAAAAATTCCAATTATATATTCGAACTTAGCATGCCATGAGTAGCTAACAACAAAAATTTTACCGGCAATAGATACATTGTAAACACTAGTGTAATCAATGTCACTTTGGTGCTCACCAGCTTGATGAAATATTGTAGGAATTTTTTAAAAATCCTCCATTATTTTGAAAATTTTAAACTTAGTAGCGGCCCCTAAAATCTAAAATTTTATGGAAGTCTTTTTCATATTGTGGAACAAAATGAATGGGTGCCTCCAGAATTTTAAAATATTAGTTTCTAAGGACCACCTTAATATATATATATATATATATATATATATATATATATATATATATATATATATATATATATATATATATATATATATACCATGTGAGTTTTTTGAGAGGTGCCATTTCTATTACAACCAAACTTTTATGATAGAAATGGTACTGGAAAAGGTTCTTTTCTTGGATGTAATGGAAATGTAACCAAGGAAAACACTATTGGTTGAAGTAGCCTCAAGTACATATGCATATTTTTACCGCGTAACTGATAAATTAAAAAAAATTAAAAAATTAAACTTTGGTAAAAAAATTTTTTGTTCATTTATGTTGTTAATTAATGCATTAGATCAATTTTATCGAAAAATTAACATATAGTCCCATTTAAAAATCTATAAGTTTGTATCATAGCTTGAACACCATAAGGGTTACAAAGCTCCTGGCTATAGCAATCGGTTGCCCCCGTCGATATCTACAACTCTTATTTGAACATTTTTTCGATTAAATCAACGGGTTGGCTGTAATAAAAATGGCAACTCTCGAAAAACTCACACAGTGTATATATATATATATATATATATATATATATATATATATATATATATATATATATATATATATATATTAGGGTGGCGCAAAAAAACCATATATTTTTCTTTTTTTGTCTCATAGGAAAAAAAGTTAATTTAGCTCGATTTAAGAATGCTCACCAAAAATTATCTCGATAAAAAATTTTTTAAGGGTCGCTCAAAACTTTTTAAAATTTGAAAATGGGCCAAAAATCGATTTTGGTTTTTTATCAAATTTTTTTTCTCATGCCTGCATATGTTTGTACATTGAATAATAAAAAATTCCTCCAAATTTTAACTCAAAAAATTGCAAATAAAAGGTCGTTCAAGAGTTCTGAGAGTTTTTTTAGTTAAAATATTTAATATTTTTTAGCGTCCCTAAAAAATATGAAATATTTTGACTTTAAAATCCTGAGCGACGTTTTATTATAAATTTTTTGAGTTAACATTTGGAGGAATTTTTTATTATTCAATGTACAAACATATGCTGGGATAAGAAAAAAAGGTTGATGAAAAACAAAAATCGATTTTTGGCCCATTTTCAAATTTTAAAAAGTTTTGAGCGACCCTTAAAAAATTTTTTATCGAGCTAATTTTTGGTGAGCATTCTTAAATCGAGCTAAATTAACTTTTTTTCCTATGAGACAAAAAAAAGAAAAATATGTGGTTTTTTTGCGCCACCCTAATATATATATATATAACTATATATATATATATATATATATATATATATATATATATATATATATATATATATATATATATATATATATATATACATATATATATATATATATATATATATATATATATATATATATATTTATATATATATATATATATATATATATATTTATATATATATATATATATATATATATATATATATATATATATATATATACTGGTTGTCCCGTTTGGATGTATACATACGTTTTGCATGTTAATTGATAATACTGAACTCCCATAAGAAAACAGTTATGTCACAAGAGTGCTTTGAACAAGCAATAATACCAATTTAATATTGTAACTACTGTTAATATCGCTTTAACAGCAATAATGCAGTAAAATAAAGAAATGAATGTTGCAATTTTCAAACAATTCATATCGTAGATAATACACTATATGGGGTTGGTTATAGATAAGCCACTCTCAATTTAATTTTGTAATTAAAACTGTACCTTGGGCAATAGATGGCAGTATATATGTTTGATTTCGACAGGTGCTCACAGATGGCATTATATTCATTTAATTCTAATTAAATTAGTTTAGGCTAAATTTAATTAAACATCAAGTAAACTTTTTTAATCCGATTTAATTATTAATGCACTCAAAAGAAAACAGAATACAAAAATAAAAAATAAATATCTCTTGAATGTTTACATGATGATATTAAAACTTAACCCACATCAGTAAAGAAAACTGTAAAAAAGGAATTAATGTTTATTTTTAGAAAAATAAAATACTTTTTGACTTTTACATTATTTATTTTTTTTGTGTCTGTGCGTAGGTATTACAATATTTAAGAGCTTGAATTTTGATTTCATTATTTATATCACAAGTCGTCAATTTACCTTTTAATAATCTATTGACATTAGTGCACCAACTGTGGATGACAACTTTAACAGTCATATCTACTAAATAAGTAAATAAATTAATTTTATGCTGGTCACAAGAAACCAGTAAGATGCAAAATATATTAATTTTTTCAGTAATTATTGCTTTTAAAGCGTTATGGTGTGGTGCTTCTTTTAATTGATTTTGAATTATTAAGACAACATCATCTAAAAATGAAAACAATGAATCTGATGGATATTTCAAAAATTCATTCGAGTAATCTCGTTCCAAAATATAATCTTTGTTCATTAGAGGTGTTGTGCTTAACAAATGCATTTTACATGCATGACAATTTTTACATATATATTTTAAAGCTTTATTAACTAAGTATCCAGCAACATAACGTTTTGCTTCTTTGTTGATTATGTTGCTGGTTTGATTATTACAGGGGTTGTAAAATGTATCGATTAAAGAATCGACATTAACATTTGACGATACTTCTTTAAGAGTAGTATTTATTGATTTACTGTTTGTTTTAATTAAACATTTTAATGGTTTTAACATATTATTATTGTCATCTTCGCAGTTGGCGCCAACAGAATGTGATGATGATAAATTATTTATAAGTAATGTTTTATAGGCTCCGATAAATTGACTACATGTTGGAGAAATATTATGGACCCCATTACTTCTAATACTACAAAAAAAGTTTTCTAAGGGGTCTTGAATTAAATTTCTAGTCAATATATTCTTAATGTTAAAATTATTATTCAGTAATGTAAACATTTGCTTCATAACCTCAATATTATGGATCCAATGTTTTACTGACGGCACTTGCACATATGTTTGTGTGCCGCCTTTTATGACCTGAAATCTCATAGATTTTAAAATTGGTAGGATGTAATTCCAAAATTCAAAATGGGAAGAGTTTTTCTTTAACGGTGATTTTAGAATTTTACTAGAATGTCCATAATTATGTGCATTAAATGAATCAAATAATTTATCTACAAGAAGTAGCAAATCAGCTGTTGCCAGGCATTTCTGCGGTAGAATGTTATGATCTGAAAGAAACAACAGGCATTGAAAATATTTTTCCTAAGCATCATTATATACATAGTACATAAACATAGTAGTGCAAAAATTTGAATTATCTTTTGTCAATCTAACACATCTAATATAGGTACTTTAAAAAAAAGCAAGTGACTAACTAGCCTAGTATTGTTTTTGTATTATGTTCATTTAATAAATATTATGAAACATTTAAACTCTATTTGAAGAAATTTTCGCATTTCCAAAAATTATAATATTAAAGACTTTACTTACTTGCCAAAAATCGCATAGCTCCAGATACGCGTTGGCTAAAATCCTGAGCTGCATGTTTGACTTTCATTTTCGGGATTTTTTCTTTATTGACATGTGTTTTAGTTAATTTATTAACTAATCTTAAGTCGTGCTCGCCCACATCTACGTCCAGCAGCATTTGCAGGTGATCCCATTTTGCAATTTTTACTTCATTGTCAATTTCAAATCTCAGTTTTTTGTTTAAAAGGTTGTTTCTGAGGCCTTTTAGTAAATACTGTGGATCAAAAATGGGAAAAATTATGAGGGTGTTCGATGACAGGGATTTTCATACCATACGGGTTTCTGGTCTATAATTTTAAAGGCACTTCATTTACAAAAGCTTGATAAAACTTAAGTTTCGGTTGCATATAAATAATTAATACAAATACATACCTTCAGTTACACAGCCAAAAACACATTTTATAGCGGATTTTCTCGGCATTGTAAAAATATTTAAATTGAAAATATTGAAAACTGTTATTTTAACTAAAATAATTTTTATTAAAACGCCAATAGCTCAAGAGCCCACGACGGCCAGACCTTCGTTATTTTATAAAAGCTGAAAGTTTCTCTGTGCATGTCCCTTTTACAGGTAAGAACGACCAGCGACTATAGAGTTTGGGTTGTGGTTACTTGGACAGGTAACAGGTGGTAAAGGTGTATAAAATAGTACCTTAAATTCGTTAAAATATAAAGCTCGTTTTTTTATATTTTCTTCGGGATAACTTTAGAAATCTCGTCATCCATTGCCGGACACTTATGACAGTTGCTACCCCCTGCCAGACACCCCTAAACTTTAATAAATTATAATTATACTTTTGTCATAGTGTAAAAGCTCAATTTTATATATGTTACATGGGGACCTATAAAAAAATGTTACCTCAATAGCCGGACAGTTTTAATGGTTTTTACATCTTGCCAGACACATTGAAAGTCCGCAGTAGGTGCGAGCGCGAATGCTTAGTCGATTACGATCTTTTAAGATATCTAATAAAAAAATAATTTTATTACGTTCATAGCCATGTTATACAAAGTAAAAAATGTTATTTTAATATGATAAAATACAAAAAATCGCCAAGTGCGTGCCGGACACGCATTATCAAAGTTACGTGGGCAATAGCTAATTTTTCACAATTAATAATTAATTTCTCATAAGTGATCATTAACTTCCTATACACATCGCTGGCGCTTTCCACTAAAAAATGTTAGGCAGTTGGCAGTTAGGCAATGTTAGGATCAAATGTAGGAAAATTAATAGTACGTATCGACGGCTTACTGCTAGAACCAAGTATGCCGATTTTTCACAGTTTTGAGATAATTAGATATAAATGTTCAGAATCATCTTATACTGATCATAGGCTAATAAAAATTTTATTTTATTTATCAGAGTGAATTTTTTTTTAAATGTCCTACTAGTGGAAAAGGTAAATAAAAATTTTAACGTGATGGAACTTTTTT